>OY978530.1:41871750-42315566 GCA_963854835.1 Megamerina dolium
CTCATTAGCCATTTCTAGCCAATCTGGACGTATGCCCTGCTCCTTGTATTTCATGATCTTTGAGAGATCTGGGTCGTTCCGTTGATTTTCTTGAACTCGTTCGGTGGTCCATGACTCTTCCGACAATACATTCGTAAGACGTAGGTTAACAATGTGATTCTGGCTTCCTACCCGAGAACAATGTTTGCTATCTACGGTACAAATACGATGATATGGAGTATCAGCTTTACCACGATGAATGACATCACGATCTTCCTTTCGTTGTCCTGGTGAATTCGATCTTTGTTGCTTGCGTCGTAGACGACAATTACGCGCCATGTGTCCTCTTTGATCGCATATGAAGCACTTACCGGCAAATTTATTTATGTGTTGATTCCTTGTTCTTTCTTTAGGCTTCATACTCGATTGATTGCAATCACGCGCTATATGCCCTCGTTTGTCGCAAATGAAGCACTTACCATTAAATTTGTTTTCACGTCGACCTGTTGTTCTTCCTTCAGGCTGCACTACTGATTTTACTGCCTGACACACTGCTTCAACCAGATGTGATGTTTTCCCCTCTAGTTTGCGTACTCCTGGCACTGGTCGACACATGAAACTGGCGGCTTCAAACGTCAAGGCACTACTGACTATTTCGGTGACATGACTAGGGCACGCTTTGTCTCTCCATCACGTATACCATCTATGAATGCCTCTATTTTTATTTTTTCGACGAACTCTTCCGAATTACCGGAGAACGCTAGATGACATAAGCGCTCAATATCGGAAGCGAACTCCTGAAGACTCTCATTACTCCGTTGCACTCGCGATCTCAATTCCACTCGATGTAATTGACTCTTGTATTCATTTCCATACTTTCGCTGGAGTGTGTCCATCAGTGATTGATAGCTACCACGATCTTTCTCTGGAATCATCTGTAACACGTCGGAAGCATTACCTTTTAATGCGACTATTAAAGCAGCAGTCTTGTCGCTATCATCCCATTGATTCTTCGAAGCTGTTGTCTCGAATTGAAGCTTGAAGATATTGAATGGCGTGCTTCCGTCAAATGTTGGTGGCTTTAATTTGATTGTACTTGAATCTCTAATCACTGATGTGGCTGGTCCATTTATTTTTAGTTGATTGAGTTCGTTCTGTAATTTCTCGAACTTATCTTCCAAATCATCTACATGTCCCTTTAAATCCGTGACCTTTTCATTAATGGTTCCGGAAATTTCCTGAAATCTAAGTTCAATTCCTTTTTGTAGATTTTCGATGACGTGTTCTTGGCGAGCCGAATGTTCTTGAATTTCCATACGCAAATCACTAATAACGCCCTCTTGGCGAGACGAACCTTCTTGAATTTCCATACGCAATTCAGCCGAATGTTCTTGAAGCTTGGAGTCAATTGTTTTCTGGAATTCTCCCATAGCGTTTTCTTGAAGTACCGAATGTTCTTGAAACTTGGAGTCAATGCGAGACGCATTTTCTTGTAGCTGTTGTTGCTGTTGTTGCATCATGGTTTTCATGAATTCCATGAGTTGACCACTCGAATCTATTTTGCTCTCTTCCTCAGCGTGCACAACTGCTTGTATATCGGCTTCCTCGAAGAACTCATGTTCTTCTACATTAATTCCCTTAGCCTCCATAGCTTGCCTCAGCCTCACCAGCAGTTCCGCCTTTGCACCTGATGACGATAGATTCATCTCTACCAACAGCTTTTTAAGCTGGTCCACTTTTAGTTGGTCAATTTTCACCATCTTTACAGAATCCCACTTCTGACACCAATTGTTACGTTTTTATTCTGTGAACGTTTAATTCTATTTGAATTACCTTGTTCGATCACTGGATTCTGTTAATGATAACTGCAACACTTATTTTGTACAACTATATACAGCAACAATTTATTTAATAATCTCTATTTACAATCAACACTGTTTACAATCAACTATTTACTATAACACTTAAATGTACTTGCAACTTTTGCCTCTGTATCAATGTTTTCGCAATCACGTTCGGAAGTAGATTGATTGTCAATTCTCAACACTGGCTCTATTTATACTCTGTTGGCAACACCCCAGAATCTTCCTTTATCGAGATTCTTCTCTTCCTTTCTCGTTGGCTTGTTCTGGTTATCGCTTATTTCTTTTTGTTGACATTCGTTTCGATGCTGCCAATAGATTCAGTCACAATAGTGATGAGTAATCAACTATCGATACTCGTTACAATATTGTTACGTTTTTATTCTGTGAACGTTTAATTCTATTTGAATTACCTTGTTCGATCACTGGATTCTGTTAATGATAACTGCAACACTTATTTTATACAACTATATACAGCAACAATTTATTTAATAATCTCTATTTACAATCAACACTGTTTACAATAAACTATTTACTATAACACTTAAATGTACTTGCAACTTTTGCCTCTGTATCAATGTTTTCGCAATCACGTTCGGAAGTAGATTGATTGTCAATACTCAACACTGGCTCTATTTATACTCTGTTGGCAACACCCCAGAATCTTCCTTTATCGAGATTCTTCTCTTCCTTTCTCGTTGGCTTGTTCTGGTTATCGCTTATTTCTTTTTGTTGACATTCGTTTCGATGCTGCCAATAGAGTCAGTCACAATAGTGATGAGTAATCAACTATCGATACTCGTTACACTGCCCTCCTCTTAACCTTGTTCGTCCCGAACAAGTTTTTATACTTCCCCTCGATATGGCGCAAGTCGCTCCAAGGGCACTACTTTAAACTTTGCTCTTTTATTCCAGGCACGTTGAATGCGATACACTACGTCATTTATCTTTGCTATAATCTCATATGGTCCTTCCCAATGAGTCTGTAGTTTAGGAGACAGGCCTTTCTTTCGTTGTGGATTATGAAGCATTACAAGCTCTCCTTCATAGAACCCTTTTGAATTTGCTTTCAAGTCATACCTGGCCTTCATCTTATCGCTTATCATCTGCGACCGCTCTCTGATGAACCGATGTACTTCATCCAACTGTTCCCGCTTTTCGCTAGTATAATTACCTTCGGTTGATCTCGTTGGTGTTACGACTCCAAATTTTAAATCAGCTGGCAGTCTTAACTCGTTTCCAAAAACTGCCATTGCCGGTGTAGTAGCCGTCGTATCATGTTGTGCGCATCGATATGCCATGAGGAACATTGGTATATGTACATCCCAGTCTCTTTGGTATTTATCTACGACTTTTCTCAAATATTCCTCCAAGGTACGGTTAAATCGTTCTACCATGCCATCAGATTGTGGATGCAAAGGTGTTGTACGAGTTTTGTATATACCCAGCATACGGCATATCTCTTGGAATACAACTGATTCGAAATTTCGACCTTGGTCTGAGTGTAACTCCATCGGTACACCAAAACGAGTAACCCATTGGTTGACGAATACATCCGCAACTGTACTAGCTTCCTGATTTGGAATGGGGTATACTTCAGGCCATTTACTGAAGTAATCTATAACCACCAGAACATACTTGTTTCCTGCGTTGCTTATTGGAAATGGCCCAGCTATGTCCATAGCAATTCGCTCAAATGGAGCACCCACGGTGTATTGGTGCATCTTACCTCGACTTTTCTTAGTGGGACCTTTGGCCATTGCACATTGCTTACACTTCCGAATCCAATCAGCGACATGGTCATGACATCCAACCCAATAAAATCGTTTCTTTATTTTCTCGACGGTTTTGGTGATTCCCAAATGCCCTCCACTGGAGGTATTGTGATACTCAGCTATCACTTCATTTATTCTTGCCTTGGGTACCACTAGAAGATCATTAGTGATTTTTCCATCCTCACTTTTCCATGCTCGGAATAAACATCCGTCTCGTAAGTGCAGGCTTTGCCACTGCGCCCAGTATGCCTTTGCTATTGGACTCTCATTAGCCATTTCTTGCCAATCTGGACGTATGCCCTGATCCTTGTATTCCATAATCTTTACGAGATCTGGGTCGTTCCGCTGATCTTCTTGCACTCGTTAGGTGGTCCATGTCTCCTCCTGCAGTATATTTGTAAGTCATACGTCGACAATGTGCTTCTGGCTTCCTACCCGAGAACAATGTTTACTATCTACGGTGCAAGTACGATGATATGGAGTAACAGCTTTACCACGATGAATGACATCACGATCTTCCTTTTGTTGTCCTGGTGAATTCGATCTTTGTTGCTTGTGTCGTAGCCGACAATTACGCGCCATGTGTCCTCTTTGATCGCATATGAAGCACTTACCGGCAAATTTATTTTTGTGTTGATTCCTTGTTCTTCCTTTAGGCTTCATACTCGATTGATTGCAATCACGAGCTATATGCCCTCGTTTGTCGCAAATGAAGCACTTACCATTAAATTTGTTTTCACGTCGACCTGTTGTTCTTCCTTCAGGCTGCACTACTGATTTTACTGCCTGACACACTGCTTCAACCAGATGTGATGTTTTCCCCTCTAGTTTGCGTACTCCTGGCACTGGTCGACACATGAAACTGGCGGCTTCAAACGTCAAGGCACTACTGACTGTTTCGGCATAAGTATTCCTGGGTGACATGACTAGGGCACGCTTTGTCTCTCCATCACGTATGCCATCTATGAATGCCTCTATTTTGATTTTTTCGACGAACTCTTCCGAATTACCGGAGAACGCTAGATGACATAAGCGCTCAATATCGGAAGCGAATTCCTGAAGGCTCTCATTACTCCGTTGCACTCGCGATCTCAATTCCACACGATGTAATTGACTCTTGTATTCATTTCCATATTTCCGCTGGAGGGTGTCCATCAGTGACTGGTAGCTACCACGATCTTTCTCTGGAACCATCTGTAACACCTCGGAAGCATTACCTTTTAATGCGACTATTAAAGCAGCAGTCTTGTCGCTATCATCCCATTGATTCTTCGAAGCTGTTGTCTCGAATTGAAGCTTGAAGATATTGAATGGCGTACTTCCGTCAAATGTTGGTGGCTTTAATTTGATTGTACTTGAATCTCTAATCACTGATGTGGCTGGTCCATTTATTTTTAGTTGGTTGAGATCGTGCTGTAATTTCTCGAACTTATCTTCCAAGTCATCTACATGTTCCTTGAGATCCATGACTTTTTCATTAATGGTTCCGGAAATTTCCTGAAATCTAATCTCAATTCCTTTTTGTAGATTTTCGATGACGTGTTCTTGTCGAGCCGAACCTTCTTGAATTTCCATACGCAATTCAGCCGAATGTTCTTGTAACTTCGCATTAATTCCTTGCAGTTGCTGCTGCTGCTGTTGCATCATGGATTTCATAAATTCCATGAGTTGACCACTCGAATCTACCTTGCTCTCTTCCTCGGCGTGCACAACTGCATGTATATCGTCTTCCTCAAAGAACTCATGTTCTTCTACATTAATTCCCTTAGCCTCCATAGCTTGCCTCAGCCTCACCAGCAGTTCTGCCTTTGCACCTGATGACGATAGATTCATCTCTACCAACAGCTTTTTAAGCTGGTCCACTTTTAGTTGGTCAATTTTCACCATCTTTACAGAATCCCACTTCTGACACCAATTGTTACGTTTTTATTCTGTGAACGTTTAATTCTATTTGAATTACCTTGTTCGATCACTGGATTCTGTTAATGATAACTGCAACACTTATTTTATACAACTATATACAGCAACAATTTATTTAATAATCTCTATTTACAATCAACACTGTTTACAATCAACTATTTACTATAACACTTAAATGTACTTGCAACTTTTGCCTCTGTATCAATGTTTTCGCAATCACGTTCGGAAGTAGATTGATTGTCAATACTCAACACTGGCTCTATTTATACTCTGTTGGCAACACCCCAGAATCTTCCTTTATCGAGATTCTTCTCTTCCTTTCTCGTTGGCTTGTTCTGGTTATCGCTTATTTCTTTTTGTTGACATTCGTTTCGATGCTGCCAATAGAGTCAGTCACAATAGTGATGAGTAATCAACTATCGATACTCGTTACAATATATACACACACACACATATATATATATATATATATATATATATATATATATATATATACATATATATATACATATATATATATATATATATATATATATATATATATATATATATATATATATATATATATATATATATTGTTACGTTTTTATTCTGTTAACGTTTAATTCTATTTGAATTACCTTGTTCGATCACTGGATTCTGTTAATGATAACTGCAACACTTATTTTATACAACTATATACAGCAACAATTTATTTAATAAACTCTATTTACAATCAACTCAGTTTATAATCAACTATTTACAATAACACTTTAATGTACTAGCAACTTTTGTCTCTGTATAGATGTTTGCGCATTCACGTTCGGAATTCGATTGATTTTCCTCCTCAACACTGGCTCTATTTATACTCTGTTGGCAACACCCCAGAATCTTCCTTTATCGAGATTCTTCTCTTCCTTTCTCGTTGGCTTGTTCTGGTTATCGCTCATTTCTTTTTGTTGACATTCGTTTCGATGCTGCCAATATTGTCAGTCACAATAGTGATGAGTAATCAACTATCGATACTCGTTACACTGCCCTCCTCTTAACCTTGTTCGTCCCGAACAAGTTTTTCTACTTCCCCTCGATATGGCGCAAGTCGCTCTAAGTGCACTACTTTAAACTTTGCTCTTTTATTCCAGGCACGTTGAATACGATACACTACGTCATTTATCTTTGCTATAATCTCATATGGTCCTTCCCAATGAGTCTGTAGTTTAGGGGACAGGCCTTTCTTTCGTTGTGGATTATGAAGCATTACAAGCTCTCCTTCATAGAACCCTTTTGAATTTGCTTTCAAGTCATACCTGGCCTTCATCTTATCGCTTATCATCTGCGACCGCTCTCTGATGAACTGATGTACTTCATCCAACTGTTCCCGCTTTTCGCTAGTATAATTTCCTTCGGTTGATCTCGTTGGTGTTACAACTCCAAATTTTAAATCAGCTGGCAGTCTTAACTCGTTTCCAAAAATTGCCATTGCCGGTGTAGTAGCCGTCGTATCATGTTGTGCGCATCGATATGCCATGAGGAACATTGGTATATGTACATCCCAGTCTCTTTGGTATTTATCTACGACTTTTCTCAAATATTCCTCCAAGGTACGGTTAAATCGTTCTACCATGCCATCAGATTGTGGATGCAAAGGTGTTGTACCAGTTTTGTATATACCCAGCATACGGCATATCTCTTGGAATACAACTGATTCGAAATTTCGACCTTGGTCTGAGTGTAACTCCATCGGTACACCAAAACGAGTAATCCATTGGTTGACGAATACATCCGCAACTGTACTAGCTTCTTGATTTGGAATGGGGTATACTTCAGGCCATTTACTGAAGTAATCTATAACCACTAGAACATACTTGTTTCCTGCGTTGCTTATTGGAAATGGTCCAGCTATATCCATAGCAATTCGCTCGAATGGAGCACCCACGGTGTATTGGTGCATCTTACCTCGACTTTTCTTAGTGGGACCTTTGGCCATTGCACATTGCTTACACTTCCGAATCCAATCAGCGACATGGTCATAACATCCAACCCAATAAAATCGTTTCTTTATTTTCTCGACGGTTTTGGTGATTCCCAAATGCCCTCCACTGGAGGCATTGTGATACTCAGCTATCACTTCATTTATTCTCGCCTTGGGTACCACTAGAAGATCATTAGTGATTTTTCCATCCTCACTTTCCCATGCTCGGAATAAACATCCGTCTCGTAAGTGCAGGCTTTGCCACTGCGCCCAGTATGCCTTTGCTATTGGACTCTCATTAGCCATTTCTTGCCAATCTGGATGTATGCCCTGCTCCTTGTATTCCATAATCTTTACGAGATCTGGGTCGTTCCGCTGATCTTCTTGCACTCGTTCGGTGGTCCATGACTCCTCCGGCAATATATTCGTAAGTCGTATGTCGACAATGTGCTCCTTGCTTTCCACTCGAGAACAATGTTTACATTCCATTTTGCAAGGACGACGAGATAGAGCATCCGCGTTGCCGTGATGTCCTCCTTTACGATGTTCGATGGTAAAATCATAACTCTGCAGCCTTTCAATCCAGCGCGCCAATTGTCCTTCTGGGTTTTTAAATTGCAATAACCACCTTAGCGCTGAGTGGTCAGTTCGTAGATGAAATGACTGACCGTACAAGTATTTATGGAAATACTTTACACATTCCAGTATTGCGAGCAACTCTCTTCGTGTGACACAGTAATTTCTTTCTGGCTTCGACAGGATTTTACTGTAGTATGCTATTACTTTTTCTTGCCCATTTATGATCTGAGAGAGCACACCACCTATTCCATAGCCACTCGCATCTGTGTCCAACACAAACTTTTGACCAGGTACTGGGTACGCTAATATTGGTTCTGAACAGAGTTTTTCTTTCAGTTGTTCGAATGCTTTCTGTTGGTCCTCGCCCCACACAAATGGTTTGTTCTTTCTTGTCAACTCATGCAGACTGCTGGCGATGTTTGCAAATCCAGGAACAAATCGTCTATAGTAGGTGCATAAGCCTAGGAAGCTTCTTAACTCGTAAAGATTCGATGGAATAGGCCATTCTTGTACTGCTGCTACTTTCTCCTCGTCGGTATGTACCCCGTCTGTTGTTACTTTATGACCAAGATATTTAACTTCTCTCCTGAAGAGTGAACACTTTTTCATATTCAGTTTAAGCCCTGCTGATTGTATACGCTCAAATACTTCTTTCAACTTTTCCAGGTGGTCGTTAAAATCTTTTCCCATCACAATAATGTCATCGAGGTACACCAAGCACGTTTTCCAGTGTAGTCCACTGAGTACACGCTCCATCAAACGTTCGAAAGTAGCTGGTGCATTGCATAAACCAAATGGCATGACTGTAAATTGCCATAGACCATCGCCAATACTGAAAGCTGTTTTCTCTTTGTCTTCCTTACCAAGTTCCACTTGCCAGTATCCACTTTGCAAATCAAGAGTTGAGAACCACTTCGCACCAGATAGTGTGTCCAGAGTGTCATCGATTCTTGGCAGTGGATAGCTGTCTTTTTTCGTAATCTCATTCAGCTTTCTGTAATCCACACAGAATCGAGTACTTCCATCCTTCTTCTTTACCAGCACAACTGGTGAACTCCATGGACTCGCTGATGGTTCAATAACACCTTGTTTCTGCATATCGGAAATCAGCTTAATGGCTTCGTCTCTTTTGGCCAATGGAACTCGTCGTGGTGTTTGACGAATTGGTCTAGAATCACCGGTGTCAATGTGATGCTTCACGATGGTTGTTCGTCCTCCAGTTTTTCCATTTGAAGAAAAGATTGAACTGTACTTCTCCAATAGTTGTAAAGCCTTTTCTTTTTTGCTGGTTGGTAAGCACACCTGCCCATTCTTCCATCTGTGCTTTTATTTCCGCTCTGACAGTTCCTGATCTTCCACTTTTTATCGACGAACTCTTTTCGCAGTCTACTACGGCAGTGACTTCCTGGCAATGACCAATCACCATTCCTTTCTTCACAACTGTAGATGTATTAGTTGGATTTAATATTCGCACAGGTACTATTCCATTTTCTTTAGGTGCCACTAACGTCCTACCAGGTATGATGTTTTTATTTTGTATTTCTTTATCTGCTTCCACTAACCACAACTTGCCTGTCCCATCATCCACATTTATCTGTGCCCAAATCACCGCTTCTGATTTTGCTGGAACCTCTTGGCGTTGACATGCGAGTACTCGTTTCATGTTTCCACTCCGTTTGTAACCGATGTTCAATGGTAATTGGACATTTGCATAACGTAGTATCCGTTGATTTAAATCTAACGTAAATCCGTTGTCAATCATAAAATCAACACCAATTATTACGTCATCGATGATGTCGGCCACAATGAATTCATGTTCCCATGTACAATTTCCAATAGATACTCGTTTCTTTATCTTACCCAGAATTTGTGCATCCTCACCCGTTGCTGTACGCAATTTTATTCCCATTAAAGGCTCAAACCTCTTTACCAAATCGCTCTTGATTATAGAATGTGATGCACCAGTGTCCAGGGTTAACATGAATTCCATATTGTCCAATTTTCCATCAATAGTCAAGCTGCTTGGCACACGCTGTAGTTGTGAAATGTGAATGATGGGGCAACCCACTGTTGGAGTCAGTTCACGCCCCGCTGAACTGACTCGATTTAGTTTAACGATGGATCTGTGTTAGTGGAGCGATCACTATCCACCTTATTCTCCTTCTTTTGTCTTCCTGGAGAACTCGATCTTGATCGCTTTCGTCGTAGACGGCAGTCACGCGCCATGTGTCCTGGTTTGTCACAAATGAAGCACTTACCAGTAAATTTGTTTTCGCGTCGACCTGTTGTTCTTCCTTCAGGCTGCGCTACAGATTTGAATGCCTGACACACTGCTTCAACCAGATCTACTGTTTCTGTTTCTAGTTGGCGTACCCGTGGCATTGGTCGACACATCAAACTGGCGGCTTCAAACGTCAATGCACTACTGACTGTTTCGGCATAAGTATTCCTGGGTGACATGACTAGGGCACGCTTTGTCTCTCCATCACGTATGCCATCTATGAATGCCTCTATTTTTATTTTTTCGACGAACTCTTCCGAATTACCGGAGAACGCTAGATGACATAAGCGCTCAATATCGGAAGCGAACTCCTGAAGACTCTCATTACTCCGTTGCACTCGCGATCTCAATTCCACTCGATGTAATTGACTCTTGTATTCATTTCCATACTTTCGCTGGAGTGTGTCCATCAGTGATTGATAGCTACCACGATCTTTCTCTGGAATCATCTGTAACACGTCGGAAGCATTACCTTTTAATGCGACTATTAAAGCAGCAGTCTTGTCGCTATCATCCCATTGATTCTTCGAAGCGGTTGTCTCGAATTGAAGCTTGAAGATGTTGAATGGCGTGCTTCCGTCAAATGTTGGTGGCTTTAATTTGCTTGTACTTGAATCTCTAATCACTGATGTGGCTGGTCCATTTATTTTTAGTTGATTGAGTTCGTGCTGTAATTTCTCGAACTTATCTTCCAAATCATCTACATGTCCCTTTAAATCCGTGACCTTTTCATTAATGGTTCCGGAAATTTCCTGAAATCTAAGTTCAATTCCTTTTTGTAGATTTTCGATGACGTGTTCTTGGCGAGCCGAATGTTCTTGAATTTCCATACGCAAATCACTAATAACGCCCTCTTGGCGAGACGAACCTTCTTGAATTTCCATACGCAATTCAGCCGAATGTTCTTGAAGCTTGGAGTCAATTGTTTTCTGGAATTCTCCCATAGCGTTTTCTTGACGTACCGAATGTTCTTGAAACTTGGAGTCAATGCGAGACGCATTTTCTTGTAGCTGTTGTTGCTGTTGTTGCATCATGGTTTTCATGAATTCCATGAGTTGACCACTCGAATCTATTTTGCTCTCTTCCTCAGCGTGCACAACTGCTTGTATATCGGCTTCCTCGAAGAACTCATGTTCTTCTACATTAATTCCCTTAGCCTCCATAGCTTGCCTCAGCCTCACCAGCAGTTCCGCCTTTGCACCTGATGACGATAGATTCATCTCTACCAACAGCTTTTTAAGCTGGTCCACTTTTAGTTGGTCAATTTTCACCATCTTTACAGAATCCCACTTCTGACACCAATTGTTACGTTTTTATTCTGTGAACGTTTAATTCTATTTGAATTACCTTGTTCGATCACTGGATTCTGTTAATGATAACTGCAACACTTATTTTGTACAACTATATACAGCAACAATTTATTTAATAATCTCTATTTACAATCAACACTGTTTACAATCAACTATTTACTATAACACTTAAATGTACTTGCAACTTTTGCCTCTGTATCAATGTTTTCGCAATCACGTTCGGAAGTAGATTGATTGTCAATTCTCAACACTGGCTCTATTTATACTCTGTTGGCAACACCCCAGAATCTTCCTTTATCGAGATTCTTCTCTTCCTTTCTCGTTGGCTTGTTCTGGTTATCACTTATTTTTTTTTGTTGACATTCGTTTCGATGCTGCCAATAGAGTCAGTCACAATAGTGATGAGTAATCAACTATCGATACTCGTTACAATATACACACACACACACACATATATATATATATATATATATATATACATATATATATATATATATATACATATATATATACATATATATATATATATATATATATATATATATATATATATATATATATATATATATATATATATATATATATATATATATTGTTACGTTTTTATTCTGTGAACGTTTAATTCTATTTGAATTACCTTGTTCGATCACTGGATTCTGTTAATGATAACTGCAACACTTATTTTATACAACTATATACAGCAACAATTTATTTAATAAACTCTATTTACAATCAACTCTGTTTATAATCAACTATTTACAATAACACTTTAATGTACTAGCAACTTTTGCCTCTGTATAGATGTTTGCGCATTCACGTTCGGTATTCGATTGATTTTCCTCCTCAACACTGGCTCTATTTATACTCTGTTGGCAACACCCCAGAATCTTCCTTTATCGAGATTCTTCTCTTCCTTTTTGGTTGGCTTGTTCTGGTTATCGCTCATTTCTTTTTGTTGACATTCGTTTCGATGCTGCCAATAGTGTCAGTCACAATAGTGATGAGTAATCAACTATCGATACTCGTTACAATATATATATATATATATATATATATATATATATATATATATATATATATATATATATATATATATATATATATATATATATATATTAGGAGTAGTAAAAGGAAATCCATTATATTTGTATTAAATTGAAGGTTTTATTTATTTAAATGGTTCCAAACGGTTTTTATGCAATGTTTATCAATAGAAACAGTGCTTACACGACGGTCAGACTCAACGATTTACATTATTTTATCGATATTTTCGACACAGCGTGGTGCATCTTTGAGATCAAAATTACCGCAGCGGAATCGACGAAACCAAAATTGTACGTGATGGGCTGTTACAGTATCAGGACCATAAATACTATTCACATTTTCAGTTATAGCTTCCTGTGAATGGTCTGAGTATAAAAAAACTAAAAAAACAAAAAATGATAAAAATTAAGAAAATGAAATACATGGATATAAAATTATAGCTAATAAATCAGATAGCAAGTTAATGTGGAAACATTTGGAACTGACTGCGTGTTACAAAGGTATACAAGACGATATGCAGTTGATACAGCATGGCGGTAAATAATAATACATTGATGATAAAGATCAGATAGATATCTGGAATATCTTCTTTGTAGGTTACAAATAAATGTATAACCGCTGGTGTGGATGATGAGAGGAAAAGTTGAGTGGAAAGTTTTTACGGTAGTTAAAGTTAAAAAAGTTGAAAACAGAATTATAGAAGAAATCGTTAATTTCCTTTATTTAATTTCTTGGCTTGTAAGAAACTAAAATAATTCATTTGTTCTAACAAAATTTGGCTAGGTTGAACTTTATTGAAGAAAGTTGCCCATGAGTTCACTTTCTATTGAGGTTGCATTATGAAACTTAAACGTTGGCAATTCTTTTTCTATTTGATTTTTTTCGTAATCTGTCATTGTAGTTAGTCTATCACAAGAATGCGTTGAAGAAACATTAAAATAAAGAACATTCAAATAGTGTAAATTCTTGTGTTAATTTATTTGGGTTTTATAATTATTTTACAGGTAGCGCACTTTACTAATTAATTCAATAGGTTATGGTACCAGAGTTTTCGATTTATGTAAAATAAGGCAAATAAATAAATAAAAAAAAATATAAAGTCGTGTCGTCGAACCGTAAAATATTTTTTTAGTTTGTGTTTTTTTTTCAAAAGTCGTTTTCGTTGCAACGTAATTGAAAAATTAGTGGAACATTTTTTTATGAAAAGTCATCTCGTTGCAGTGTAATTCATATAAAAAATTAATTAAATAATTTAATTGATCGTCGAATCATTAGTGCTGTCAGAATAATAAAAAAATTTGTTTATTTCATAATTTTGGTTAATATTACGTCATCGTTTTGCGTTCACAGTGAATATTGTGTGTGTGTGAATACAACAAGTGAATGATAACTATACAATTTTGGTGTTTGGTTTATTAAACGTTCTTTTTTTAATTGAATTTAAAATTAAAGCAATTTTAAAAATGGATTCTTTTGGTGAACGAAGAGATGAAAACAATTTTGTTGGCCATAAATTGAACAGCAACTACTATCGTTTATGGAAATTTCGAATGAAAACATACAATAAATCACGTGGTTTAACTAACAATATTGCTTGTAAAGTAACAATAACAAATGCAAGTACTGAAGTTAAGTCACAGTATGAACGAAATGAAGGAAAGGCAATGAATGCAATCATCCAGAGTCTTGATGCTGATCATGCAAATCTTGTTTTGGCATGTAAAACTGCAAAAGAAAGGATTGACAAATTGAAGGAATTTTTCGAAAAAAATTCTGAAATTCGTATAATGAATTTATATGAAGAATATTTTGCTCTCAAAATGGATGAACATGAAACAGTAGTCAATTATGTTTCAAAGGTCAATGCAGTGGTTGCTGAACTTGAAGGTCAAGATAAGAAATTATCAGATAATTTGAAAATGGTTGGAATTATTAGTAGCTTACCATCGAAATTCAATAATTACAAGACTGCGTGGTACAACACAAAAGAGATTCGAAAAATTGATTCACTAATGTCGTCGTTACAATTGGAGGAAGACAATTTAAACAAAATGGGTGATTCTGGGTGTGATTCGAATGTTGCTTTTGTGGCAAAGGTGAAACAAAATGAAAGGCCAAAAGAAAAATAAAAGCAAAACCCAAAGAAGAATATTGATGAATTAAAATAGAACACAAAGTGTTATTCATGCAATCAACTTGGTCATTGGTCAAAGGAATGTCCAAATAAAGATAAATCATCAAATCAGAAAAGTGATAAAAAAGACAATAAGAAGAAAAATGATTTAGCATGGTGTAGTGTTATTTCTGATGGTGATACAAATTTTGATGACAACGGTTGGTATGCTGATTCTGGGGCATCAATGCATATGACGTATCATCGTGAGTGGTTTTCTGAATTAAGTAAATACAAAGAGAAACGTGTAGTTCAAATTGCAAATGATCATTGTTTGGAAATACATGGTGTTGGTGCAATTTTGATTGAGGCCAGAATTAACAATCAGTGGGAACCACGTCGATTAGAAAATGTATTGTATGTTCCAAACATTCGTAAAAATTTGTTATCTACAGCAGTTTTAACGGATAAAGGTGTTAAAGTTTTAATTCAGAAAAATGGTTGTACAATGATTGATGAATCAAATAATATTGTGGCTGTTGGAAAACGTGTTGAATTAAATCAACTTAAAATGGATTTTCGTTTAAGAATAAATGAATATGCAAATGTGGCAGCTGTTTCACTACAAAAATGGCATCGTCGATTTGGTCATGTTAATGTTGATTCAATTAACAAAATGCGTAAAGATAATTTGGTTGATGGCATCGTTTTGGCAAATAATGACATTTTTTTTTGAGGATTGTCAACTTGGAAAGATGACACGATCAAGTCATAAAATGGTGGTGAAACGTTCATCACAAAGAGGTGAATTCATGCATGTTGATTTATGTGGTCCAATGGAAAAAACAGGCATTGGTGGTTATCGTTACTTCATGTTAATCAAAGACGAAACAACAGGTTTTCGTTTTGTGTATTTATTAAAGTTAAAAGATGAGGTTGTTGATCATTTAAGATCATTTATTCCAATGGTGCATAATATGAATGATTGTCGTATAAAATATTTTCGATTTGATAATGGTACGGAGTTTGTAAACAAAAATGTCAAGAAGCTATTGACAGAAAATGGTATTCAAATTGAAAATATTGTTGCATACACACCTGAGCAAAATGGTAGAATTGAACGTGAAAATAGGACAATTCAAGAATGTGCTAGAACAATGTTAATTGGAAGTGGTCTTTCAAAGTTTTTGTGGCCAGAGGCAGTTCGTACGGCTACATATATACTAAATCGTTCTACAAATAGCAATTGTAATGGTGATACGCCATATGAAAAATGGTTTGATAAGAAGCCATTTTTGGGTCATATTAAGATTTTTGGAACAGAGTGCTTCGTACAAATTCCAAAAGAAACTGGTCGAAAAAAGTGGGATCCTAAAGCTAAGAAGGTTCATTTGGTTGGATACGAGCCAACAATTAAAAATGTTCGTTTATATGATCCAAATAGTCAGAAAATAATTAGCAATTGTTATGTTCGATTCAATGAATTTGAATCAAAGGTATTCATAATTGATAATGATGATGAAGATATCATTTGTGAAGTTGAAAGGGATAAAAATGATTCATTGGTGACTGAAAATGGTGATGATTCATTGTTATATGAAGATGCAAATGATGGTAGTATTGAGAATGAAACTAATGCTACTACAAATCAACAACAAAGGCAACGTGCAAATGATCGTTATAATTTAAGAAAGGAGATTAAACGACCAGAAAGATTTATTGAAACTGGTTATTTGGTTAATATGATTGAACCAAAAACATATGAAGAGGCAGTTAAATCAACAGAAATGGAGCAGTGGAAGTGTGCAATGGACGATGAATATAATTCATTAATTAAAAATCATACATGGATTTTGGTTGAGCCACCTGAAAATCAAAAGGTAATAGATAATCGTTGGGTGTTTAAAGTTAAAGAAAACACTGATGGTACGATTGATCGATTTAAAGCAAGATTGGTGATTCGTGGATTTACTCAACAATATGTAATCGATTATGAAGAGACATTCAGTCCTGTGGTTAAATACACTTCACTTCTTGCAATTTTATCATTAGCAGCAATGAATAAAATGCAAATCAAAAAATTTGATGTTAAGACTGCATTTCTTTATGGTGATTTAAAAGGAAATGTTTACATGAAGCAACCAATTGGATATGAAGATGGAACAAATCGTGTGTGCAAATTGGTTAAAGGTTTATATGGACTCAAACAGTCATCCAGATGTTGGAATGAAAAGATAACTTCGTTTATTCGTCACTTCAAATTTAAAGTATCTGATGTTGATCCATGTGTTTTTATTAGAAGAGAAGCTAACAAGTTTATTATCATTGTGATTTATGTGGATGATGGGCTAATATTGGCTGAAGATATGCAAGAAATTGAACTGGTAACAACATACATGAAGAGCATTTTGAAATCAAAGTATTTGATGCAAAACATTTTTTGGGTTTTCAAATTGAAAGATCGTCAAACGGTTCAATTTTAATTCATCAGGAAGCGTATGTTAAGAAGATATTGAATCGTTTCAACATGAGTGATTGTAAGACTGTGTCTACACCAGCTGATAGTAATCAAAATCTTGCCGATTTTGTAAATGATGAAAGGGATATGAATTATCCATATCGTAAGGCTGTTGTCAGTTTAATGTACTTAACTGTTGGTACCAGACCAGATATCAGTTATGCTGTTGGTGTTGTTAGTCGATATCTTGATGGACCAAGTAATGCTCATGTCAATGCAGTTAAACGCATATTTAAATATCTCAGGGGTACTGCTAATTTGGGTATTCTTTACAAAATTGATGATAAGTTTGACTTCACTGGATACAGTGATGCAGATTATGCTGGTGATAGTGAAACAAGAAGATCAACAAGTGGTTATATGTTTCATATTGGCTCTGATGTCATTAGTGGGGCATCAATGAGACAACAATCTGTTTCAACGTCATCAACAGAGTCAGAATATGTTGCTGCATGTCATGGTGTAAAAGAATTAATTTGGCTTAAACATTTGGTGGCTGAATTAAAAGATAATTAAGTTTTTGATGCAAAATTTTACATGGATAATTAGAGCGCAATTCGTTTGGTCAAAACGGTTTTTCACATGAGAACTAAACACATCGACGTTCAGTATCATTTTATTCTTGAGAAATTTCAAGAAAAGTATTTCGAATTGCAATATATCAGTACAGATGAACAAATTGCTGATATATTCACTAAGGCATTGGTTAAAAATCGTCATAACTATCTGTGCAATTTAATGAATTTAAAATCAAGGATTGATTAATTTTATTTTGTTTTTGTTTGTTCATTAATTTAAAGTAGTTTATTTTTTGTTTTGTTTTTGTTGAAAAAGTGAAGTAACGTAGAGTTAAAATTATAATAATGAGTGGAAATATTGAGACTGCATTATGAAATTTAAACGTTGGCAATTCTTTTTCTATTTGATTTTTTTTTCGTAATCTGTCATTGTAGTTAGTCTACCACTAGAAGGCGTTGAAGAAACATTAAAATAAAGAACATTCAAATAGTATAAATTCTTGTGTTAATTTATTTGCGTTTTATAATTATTTTACAGGTAATCAGCGCACTTTACTAATTATTTCAATACTTTCACATAAAAGGAAAGCGGTGTTCGTCGATTCGACAATGTTTAGCTTTCCAGGGTTAAAAACTAACTCAAAGTATTTCATTTCCTGTTGCGTATGTATGTATGTATGCTTCACGAATAAGTCTAATTAATATATGGCGGAGGAATTAAAAAAATTATTTAGATAAAGACCATCATTCATATATATTGTTACGTTTTTATTCTGTGAGCGTTTAATTCTATTTGAATTACCTTGTTCGATCACTGGATTCTGTTAATGATAACTGCAACACTTATTTTATACAACTATATACAGCAACTATTTATTTAATAATCTCTATTTACAATCAACACTGTTTACAATCAACTATTTACTATAACACTTAAATGTACTTGCAACTTTTGCCTCTGTATCAATGTTTTCTCAATCACGTTCGGAAGTAGATTGATTGTCAATTCTCAACACTGGCTCTATTTATACTCTGTTGGCAACACCCCAGAATCTTCCTTTATCGAGATTCTTCTCTTCCTTTCTCGTTGGCTTGTTCTGGTTATCGCTTATTTCTTTTTGTTGACATTCGTTTCGATGCTGCCAATAGAGTCAGTCACAATAGTGATGAGTAATCAACTATCGATACTCGTTACACTGCCCTCCTCTTAACCTTGTTCGTCCCGAACAAGTTTTTATACTTCCCCTCGATATGGCGCAAGTCGCTCCAAGTGCACTACTTTAAACTTTGCTCTTTTATTCCAGGCACGTTGAATGCGATACACTACGTCATTTATCTTTGCTATAATCTCATATGGTCCTTCCCAATGAGTCTGTAGTTTAGGAGACAGGCCTTTCTTTCGTTGTGAATTATGAAGCATTACAAGCTCTCCTTCATAGAACCCTTTTGAATTTGCTTTCAAGTCATACCTGGCCTTCATCTTATCGCTTATCATCTGCGACCGCTCTCTGATGAACCGATGTACTTCATCCAACTGTTCCCGCTTTTCGCTAGTATAATTTCCTTCGGTTGATCTCGTTGGTGTTACAACTCCAAATTTTAAATCAGCTGGCAGTCTTAACTCGTTTCCAAAAATTGCCATTGCCGGTGTAGTAGCCGTCGTATCATGTTGTGCGCATCGATATGCCATGAGGAACATTGGTATATGTACATCCCAGTCTCTTTGGTATTTATCTACGACTTTTCTCAAATATTCCTCCAAGGTACGGTTAAATCGTTCTACCATGCCATCAGATTGTGGATGCAAAGGTGTTGTACGAGTTTTGTATATACCCAGCATACGGCATATCTCTTGGAATACAACTGATTCGAAATTTCGACCTTGGTCTGAGTGTAATTCCATCGGTACACCAAAACGAGTAATCCATTGGTTGACGAATACATCCGCAACGGTACTAGCTTCTTGATTTGGAATGGGGTATACTTCAGGCCATTTACTGAAGTAATCTATAACCACCAGAACATACTTGTTTCCTGCGTTGCTTATTGGAAATGGTCCAGTGTTACTCCATTCGCTCAAATGGAGCACCCACGGTGTATTGGTGCATCTTACCACTACTTTTCTTAGTGGGACCTTTGGCCATTGCACATTGCTTACACTTCCGTATCCAATCAGCGACATGGTCATGGCATCCAACCCAATAAAATCGTTTCTTTATTTTCTCGACGGTTTTGGTGATTCCCAAATGCCCTCCACTGGAGGCATTGTGATACTCAGCTATCACTTCATTTATTCTCGCCTTGGGTACCACTAGAAGATCATTAGTGATTTTTCCATCCTCACTTTCCCATGCTCGGAATAAACATCCGTCTCGTAAGTGCAGGCTTTGCCACTGCGCCCAGTATGCCTTTGCTATTGGACTCTCATTAGCCATTTCTTGCCAATCTGGACGTATGCCCTGCTCCTTGTATTCCATAATCTTTACGAGATCTGGGTCGTTCCGCTGATCTTCTTGCACTCGTTCGGTGGTCCATGACTCCTCCGGCAATATATTCGTAAGTCGAATGTCGACAATGTGCTCCTTGCTTTCCACTCGAGAACAATGTTTACATTCCATTTTGCAAGGACGACGAGATAGAGCATCCGCGTTGCCGTGATGTCCTCCTTTACGATGTTCGATGGTAAAATCATAACTCTGCAGCCTTTCAATCCAGCGCGCCAATTGTCCTTCTGGGTTTTTAAATTGCAATAACCACCTTAGCGCTGAGTGGTCAGTTCGTAGATGAAATGCCTGACCGTACAAGTATTTATGGAAATACTTTACACATTCCAGTATTGCGAGCAACTCTCTTCGTGTGACACAGTAATTTCTTTCTGACTTCGACAGGACTTTACTGTAGTATGCTATTACTTTTTCTTGCCCATCTATGATCTGAGAGAGCACACCACCTATTCCATAGCCACTCGCATCTGTGTCCAACACAAACTTTTGACCAGGTACTGGATACGCTAATATTGGTGCTGAACAGAGTTTTTCTTTCAGCTGTTCGAATGCTTTCTGTTGGTCCTCGTCCCACACAAATGGTTTGTTCTTTCTTGTCAACTCATGCATACTGCTGGCGATGTTTGCAAATCCAGGAACAAATCGTCTATAGTAGGTGCATAAGCCTAGGAAGCTTCTTAGCTCGTGAAGATTCGACGGAATAGGCCATTCCTGAACTGCTGCTACTTTCTCCTCGTCGGTATGTACCCCTTCTGTTGTTACTTTATGACCAAGATATTTAACTTCTTGCCTGAAGAGTGAACACTTTTTCATATTCAGTTTAAGCCCTGCTGATTGTATACGCTCAAATACTTCTTTCAACTTTTCCAGGTGGTCGTTAAAATCTTTTCCCATCACAATAATGTCATCGAGGTACACCAAGCACGTTTTCCAGTGTAGTCCTCTGAGTACACGCTCCATCAAACGTTCGAAAGTAGCTGGCGCATTGCATAAACCAAATGGCATGACTGTAAATTGCCATAGACCATCGCCAATACTGAAAGCTGTTTTCTCTTTGTCTTCCCTACCAAGTTCCACTTGCCAGTAGCCACTTTGCAAATCAAGAGTTGAGAACCACTTCGCACCAGATAGTGTGTCCAGAGTGTCATCGATTCTTGGCAGTGGATAGCTGTCTTTTTTTCGTAATCTCATTCAGCTTTCTGTAATCCACACAGAATCGAGTACTTCCATCCTTCTTCTTTACCAGCACAACTGGTGAACTCCATGGACTCGCTGATGGTTCAATAACACCTTGTTTCTGCATATCGGAAATCAGCTTAATGGCTTCGTCTCTTTTGGCCAATGGAACTCGTCGTGGTGCTTGACGAATTGGTCTAGAATCACCGGTGTCAATGTGATGCTTCACGATGGTTGTTCGTCCTCCAGTTTTTCCATTTGAAGAAAATATTGAACTGTACTTCTCCAATACTTGTAAAGCCTTTTCTTTTTGCTGTTTGGTAAGCACACCTGCCCATTCCTCCATCTGTGCTTTTATTTCCGCCTTGCCAGTTCCTGATCTTCCACTTTTTATCGACGAACCCTTTTCGCAGTCTACTACGGCAGTAACTTCCTGGCAATGACCAATCACCATTCCTTTCTTTACAACTGTAGATGTATTAGTTGGATTTAAAATTCGCACCGGTACTATTCCATTTTCTTTAGGTTCTACTAACGTCCTACCAAGTATGATGTTTTTATTCGTTATTTCTTTATCTGCTTCCACCAGCCACAACTTGCCTGTCCCATCATCCACATTCATCTGTGCCCATATCACCGCTTCTGATTTTGCTGGAACCTCTTGGCGTTGACATGCCAGTACTCGTTTGATGTTCCCACTACGCTTGTAACCGATGTTCAATGGTAGTTCGACATTTGCATAACGTAGTATCCGTTGATTTAAATCTAACGTAAATCCGTTGTCAATCATAAAATCAACGCCAATTATTACGTCATCGATGATGTCGGCCACAATGAATTCATGTTCCCATGTGCAATTTCCAATAGATACTCGTTTCTTTATCTTGCCCAGAATTTGTGCATCCTCACCCGTTGCTGTACGCAATTTTATTCCCATTAAAGGCTCAAACTTCTTTACCAAATCGCTCTTGATTATCGAATGTGATGCACCAGTATCCAGGGTTAACATGAATTCCATATTGTCCAATTTTCCATCAATAGTCAAGCTGCTTGGCACACGCTGTAGTTGTGAAATGTGAATGATGGGGCAACCCACTGTTGGAGTCAGTTCACGCCCCGCTGAACTGACTCGATTTAGTTTAACGATGGATTTGTGTTAGTGGAGCGATCGCTATCCACCTTATTCTCCTTCTTTTGTCTTCCTGCAGAATTCGATCTTGATCGCTTTCGTCGTAGACGGCAGTCACGCGCCATGTGTCCTGGTTTGTTACAAATGAAGCACTTACCAGTAAACTTGTTTTCGCGTCGACTTATTGTTCTTCCTTCAGGCTGCGCTACAGATTTGAATGCCTGACACACTGCTTCAACCAGATCTGCTGTTTCTGTTTCTAGTTGGCGTACCCGTGGCACTGGTCGACACATTAAGCTGGCGGCTTCAAACGTCAAGGCACTACTGACTGTTTCGGCATAAGTATTCCTTGGTGACATGACTAGGGCACGCTTTGTCTCTCCATCACGTATGCCATCTATGAAAGCCTCTATTTTGATTTTTTCGACAAACTCTTCCGAATTACCGGAGAACGCTAGATGACATAAGCGCTCAATATCGGAAGCGAATTCCTGAAGGCTCTCATTACTCCGTTGCACTCGCGATCTCAATTCAACTCGATGTAATTGACTCTTGTATTCATTTCCATATTTTCGCTGGAGTGTGTCCATCAGTGACTGATAGCTACCACGATCTTTTTCTGGAACCATCTGTAACACTTCGGAAGCATTACCTTTTAATGCGACTATTAAAGCAGCAGTCTTGTCGCTGTCATCCCATTGATTCTTCGAAGCTGTTGTCTCGAATTGAAGCTTGAAGATATTGAATGGCGTGCTTCCGTCAAATGTTGGTGGCTTTAGTTTAATTGTAGTTGACTCTCTTATCACTGATGTGGTTGCTCCACTTATTTTTATTTTATTAAGTTCGCGCTCTAATTTCTCAAGCTTTTCTTCCAAGTCATCATGTCTGTCTACATGTTCCTTCAGTTTATCATCCAAATCATCCACATGTTCTTTCAGCTCTGTGACTTTGTCATTAATAGCTCCGGAAATTTCCTGAAATCTAATCTCAATTCCCTTTTGTAGTTTTTCGATGACATGTTCTTGACGAGCCGAATGTTCTTGAAGCTTGGAGTCAATTGTTTTCTGGAATTCTCCCATAGCGTTTTCTTGACGTACCGAATGTTCTTGAAACTTGGAGTCAATGCGAGACGCATTTCCTTGAATTTCTGTACGCAATTCAGCCGAGTGTTCTTGTAGCTGTTGTTGTTGCTGCAGCATCATGGTTTTCATGAAATCCATGAGTTGACCACTCGAATCTATTTTGCTCTCTTCCTCAGCGTGCACAACTGCTTGTATATCGGCTTCCTCGAAGAACTCATGTTCTTCTACATTAATTCCCTTAGCCTCCATAGCTTGCCTCAGCCTCACCAGCAGTTCCGCCTTTGCACCTGATGACGATAGATTCATCTCTACCAACAGCTTTTTAAGCTGGTCCACTTTTAGTTGGTCAATTTTCACCATCTTTACAGAATCCCACTTCTGACACCAATTGTTACGTTTTTATTCTGTGAGCGTTTAATTCTATTTGAATTACCTTGTTCGATCACTGGATTCTGTTAATGATAACTGCAACACTTATTTTATACAACTATATACAGCAACTATTTATTTAATAATCTCTATTTACAATCAACACTGTTTACAATCAACTATTTACTATAACACTTAAATGTACTTGCAACTTTTGCCTCTGTATCAATGTTTTCGCAATCACGTTCGGAAGTAGATTGATTGTCAATTCTCAACACTGGCTCTATTTATACTCTGTTGGCAACACCCCAGAATCTTCCTTTATCGAGATTCTTCTCTTCCTTTCTCGTTGGCTTGTTCTGGTTATCGCTTATTTCTTTTTGTTGACATTCGTTTCGATGCTGCCAATAGAGTCAGTCACAATAGTGATGAGTAATCAACTATCGATACTCGTTACAATATTTATATTCAATCTTGTCAGGATTCAAGGTGACTATAGCGACAGTGGTTTTCAAATTTAGATAAAATATGTCCCATACGATTATTATCTGTAACTGCAAGCACATTTTCACTCATCACACGAACAAAACGTTACGCATTTTATGAAAGGCATAGAAACTCTGCAAGTAATCATTCATTATAAAAATGAAATGCATTTATAAATGCTTGCGAATCGCACCATGCTGCTCTTATTTTCTCATTTGCCTCGAAGCGTACTGCTTGATCTCTGTCTGTTATCATGGACCGAAGAATGTTTTCGGGGTGGGAATAAATCGCATTGTATTTCACAACCGGATGAATAATTTTTTAAATATATTTTGTCAGCTCTCATATCCAACAAACGTATTTAAATACGTGACGACTTCTATATATAGTTACTTCTTGGCTTTATACTAAAAACTAGAATAGTGCGTAGCAATGATATCCACAACTTTTACTAAAGATGAGCTGGATTGCTTTTTGCATACGTATAGGCGGAACTGTTTTAAGATAGTTGTTAATCAGCGTGTTGTACTTATAGGACCAGGGTTTTCTATACTTAGATGCTCATCGCACACCTCATACTCAACCGCTTTATCCAAGCGATGTAAATACCGCAACCACCGGGCAACGTTTTCCTGGCACCCCCTGGGAAGCGACTGAAGTGAATGGAGAAGACCTCCTTTGTTAGAGCGTTGGGCTTGGGACGCACCACATAAAAACTCTCCCCCAATGAGAAATCTAAACAAGCCTCGGAAAAGGACTACCTCTTTTGTTCATGACCCCTGCAAACGAAATTTGGACCACGTGTTGTGAGCCAAAATGATACATATCTAATTTATACGTCTTGGCTCACTGCATTTTAAAATCATTTTTATAGCAATTATAATATTCTATTATGTATATTATATTATGTAATTAATATTATTTACATAATAATCATTGTAATAATACAATGATTATTAATATAACTAAAAGTAATGATCATTGTACCAATTTGGCTAACTTGAGTTATCATGTGTGCTCAAAATGCATGGTCATAGTTATATTGCACTTCATTGCCATGGTTGTTGAAAAAAAAAAGAAAGAACCATGCATGCGTAATATTTAAAGGATTAAAACAAAAACAAAGCTGAAATTATAACGACGACCTTCTAATGTCAATGAATTGACCTTGTCTACGCCAGAAAATTATGACACGCGCATTGTCTGTTGTCACCCTTATAGAAGACGAAGGCAACTCTGACTTAATCAGTCGATTCGTTATTCTTGTTCTTCTTTTTTTATACTTATTCTTATATATTTGTTCTCGACACGAAGTGCGCGTATTTTTTATTATTATATAAATTTTTTCCCGACAAGAACAGTGCGCGCATTTTCTTTTTTTATAATATTATCTGTTTTCACGTAATAATATATAATTATAAGTAGACAATTAAAATTCTCATATTTAATCTTAATTGCAATAAATAAATTAGTGCAATACTAAATTAGTGCATGTTTATATATATGTATATATATATAGAAACGTTTTTGTGTACGAAATAAAATACATTAAATAAAAAACAATTGTTTGTGATACACATACTTTTCTCTATCGTCAATACATAATTTCTCTTGATAACGAAAATGAAGAAATTCAATAAAATTTGATTAAAACATACATTTTGATGGAAAGTGTGCTAATGCGAATAAAACAGCAACAGCAAGTAGCAGCAGCACCACCATCACAACAACAGTAACAACAACAACAACAATTAACCAAAAGAACAAAGGAAACAAAATCAACAGTAACAGCGACAACATAGTCAAGATTTGCCATCAATTATATACAGCAATAGTTTGCAAGTGGCAAACAAGATGACGACGAAAAATGACGCTAACAGCAAACATCATCAACAGAGAAAACACCGGCAACAATTAATTCTCACACAATTTTAATATTTTCAGAAAGCAAGAAGCAGTCGGTAACTGTGTTAACAGGAACATCAACTCAACCAAGGTATGAGCCCACCGGCATCTCTCTCACACGTTCATTTTTGGTCTTACAGCGAATCTCTCGCTGAGTTAAATATTGCATTCTGCTTAGTTAACTCTCCAATATAGTTACAAAAATTAAGAAATTACGACATAATATATTGTGATACCATAGATATTGTTTTGCCGACGGCAAAACGCACTTTTGGTTGATCTATTTTGTTTTTATTTTTTTTATTTCCCGCTTATGTTCTTCTTCTCATTATTCAAAGAGATCCCCAATTTGATTTATATGGTTTTTTTTTATTACTACATTAATTTTGTTTACTAATCCCTTGGACATCTCTCAGTAAACACATATAAGTACACCAAAGCATCTCTCTCCGAGATATCGTTGTTGCATTTTGTGTGGTTATTTTACTCAAACATAACCACCAAGTGTTATCATATCAGTCGTATCTCCCCGCATACACCCCTCTACGATAAACATGATTGCCAATAATGTAATAATAATAACAACCTTAGTATCAAGGAAGAACAAAACATAAGTAATACAATTACACTTTCCCAATAGAAGTTGTTTTTTCCCTCACGAAAACTGATATCTGCAACAACATTAAAATATTCAAAAAATATTTGTTTGGCAATAACAATTTCATACATATTGCATTTTTTTCTCAATACCTTTACCTTGTGAATTTGCAAAAAACAACCGCCTTATTATACAAATGCACATGAGATTACTTGTTGTTGTTGACACATTTCAACTGCCTGCTATGGTTCATGCATATCCCTAAACCATCAACAACAAGCACACCCAAAAGTAAGCAATAAAGGTATTTCGTCATACATAGGCAACAATAAAAGGCATTGATTTGTCTCGACTAATATACCTGCGTTTGATCAGAAATATAGCGGTAGTGTATATTGTTGCTAAATTTCTAACTCCCAATTTTTTGTTTTGCATATACCTGTAATAGCAACAAAATATAATTGCATTGGCTGGTGTTTTTTATAAAGGAAATGTAATTGCAATAACAATTGTACACTATCTTTTCTATTGAAAAATACCCAGTGTGAAAAAGAGTCACTCTCAACCCTAAGTTGCAACAGTGTTAACGAATATCAAATAATTGAGTTCTTTGTGCAAGATAATACGTTAAAAATTGAAGGAAGTAGTATACAGTGGTTCCCAAACGGATGGGTATAAAAATACCCATCGGATACGAATTTTCTATACGTAGATATCACCCCGGCTCATTACAATTGAGTAATTTTATTGATTGTGAATTAATTTATATTACATCTCTCTACGTCAATTCCGGAATTCAGCGGAATCGAATACGAATTTAAAATAAGCTCAAGGTCATACCTTCCATAAGTTATCCCACTAGTATAACCTTCAATTTGGCTACGGAAGACTACGTCTGTCGGATTAATCTCTTTCCGGGCACATTTTGGCAACCCATTTTTTGATAAATCGTGCGAACAGGCAACATAACTCCAGATTCGCAAGCAATTCGCTCTCTCGTTTTCAAATTTTATCCCGTATTACATTTTGAATTCTACAATTGCTAAAAGGATGGCAGCTTACGATCTCTTCAGAGCTGCCGTGGAAGATATTATTGATTTTGATAGCAATTTTCATGCCATCAACCCGGAAAACCATAAAAAATTTGTCTTGGAAGCACAGCAAAAGCAATTCCAGTCCCTGTGGAGTGATTGCAGAACAGCATATCACAATGTTCTAACAGAAGAAGTCGCTGAAGATGTCGATATTAGCCAAATTAAAGAGATATATAGAAAATGTTACACCTCGTATGTCAGGTGCCTCTCTGCAATCAACGCTCATCTTCACGAGTTGCGTTCCGAAGTGGAACCTCCCGCAATTTCCTCTTCTCTCGTTGAAAACATACCCCGTCAACCTTCATTTCCTGCTGTGCTTCACGAGCTGAGTTTCGAGGTGGCATCCCCCGCAGTTTCCTCTTCTCCGGCAATTCCGAATCCTCCCATTGAGAAAATAAAGAATGAACATTCATTTCCCGCTATTCAGCTGCCTCCATGCGACACCCCATGTTTTTCAGGCGATTATGTATCGTGGCCAAGTTTTCGTGACTTGTTTACGGCATTATACCGTAATAACCCCCGTCTGTCGCCAGTGGAAAAATTATACCACTTGCTACAAAAAACCCGAGGTGAAGCACATAGCATCATGCAGTCTACTCCCTTGACTAATGATGGCTTCGCACTAGCTTGGCATAATCTCGAGGAGAAATATGAAAATAAGAGGATTCTCGTCAACTTACAGTTGAAATTCCTTTTCACTCTCCAACCGGTAACTCAAGAAACCGGCCCGCATTTGAAGCGCTTACAATCTAAATGATTGTATTATGAATTTGAAGCTCTTAGGCATCGACACAAGTTAGTGGGATCCTATTTTTGTCTATTTGTGTTCTACAAAACTCCCGTATAACCCCTTGAGCCTTTGGGAGCAATCGATAAAAAATAAACTTGAAATCCCTAATTGGAGCGACTTCGATGCCATTCTTACAGATCGGTATCAGACTTTGGAATCAGTCGCAGACATCCGAAGTGGTTCTCGGCAATTCAGCCAACCACCAACTCGGCAACTCAGCCAACCATCTAATCGACAACCCAGCCAATTTGATCCCCCCAAGCGATCCTACAATCCTACAGTGAACCCCTGAAAAGTAAATACATATCACGTCAAAGTTTCATATCGTGATTGCCCATTGTGTCGAAAGTCACACCCGCTTCGTCATTGTCCCGATTTTCTTAAATTGTCAATCGGTGAGAGATACAATATCGTGAGAAAGCACATCCTGTGTACAAATTGCCTCGCTAATTCCCACGACTACAGTAACTGCAAGAGCTTGTTCACGTGCTCATTTTGCAGAAAACGCCATCATTCCCTTCTTCAGAGACTAGAAAACTCATCGAGCAGTCATCGTGAAGCAACCCTCGTGCCAACTTCCGCTGCAACATCGTGTGGACGATCTTGTCAGTCGTTCACGTCCCAGCTGAGAACTGTTACTTCGGTGAATACTACGATCACAAATACACGCTGTCCATTATGTAGAGGCATGCACCCGCTGCGACGATGTACAAAGTTCTCCACACTCACAATTGAAGAGAGAATACTTTTTGTGCATCAACATAAAATTTGCAGCAACTGCTTGGCAACATCACATACCGTTGCAAAGTGCCACAGCAAGTTCAACATCGGCCTAATAGGTGCCCACGCTCTGACGGATAAGAATGAGCAGTACTGAGAGATGAATAAAATTGTGGGAATCTGATAAGAAATGTCCAGAGTGTACTCAGCTTATGTAGGGAACACTTCTCCACGTTATTGAGATAGAGAGAATTGAGGATATTTCCCAAACTCCTCAATAACTTATGATGGTGTAGAGGTTTCACCACCCGACCATGACGAGTTCAGAGAAGCCAATTTTAGGCTGGAAAACAAGAAAGTTTCAGGTGCTGATTGCCTGCCTTCCGAGTTGTTTAAGACTGGTCGAATGAAAGTATGCCCGATGATTGGAGGCGCAGTGTTCTCTCCTGTATATAAGAAAGGGGACTCACAATTTGCACTAACTACCGTGGAATAAGTAATCTTAACAACGCATACAAGGTTCTATCGAGCGTACTGTGTGAAAGATCGAAGCATATGCTTAACAACCTGATTGGACCTTATCAGTGTGGCTTCAGACCTGGTAAATCCTCCATCGACCAGATTTTCATACAGCGCCAAATCCTTGAGAAGACCTAAAAAAAAACAGACTGACTCACAATATATTTGTTGAATATAAACCGCTTTCGACAGTCCGCTAAGGGTTTACCTCTGCACAACACTGTCTGAGTTCGTTATTCCTGCGAAGCTAGTTTGTCTTTGCAGAATGACTCCCGTTGCGCAGTGAAAATTGGGAAGGACCTTTCTTCAGCTTTAAATGTCGAACGGGGTTTCAGACAAGGCGATTCGTTATTGTGCGACTTCTTCAATCTTATTATGGAGTAAATAATACGAGCTGCTGATCTACGACATAATGGCAATATCTTCAACAAAAGTGCCACGCTGTGACATTGACATTGACATAACACAATGACATTGACATAATTGGCAAGAACAAGCGAGAAGTCGAATGGGTCTTACGGTAAACGAGGGCAAGACGAAATACCTAGTATCAACAAACAAAGAGTCCCGGCGTGTTGGATAGTATGTCACTGTTGATAACTACGCTTTTGAAGTAGTGAAGGACTTTAAGTATCTTAAAACCAGCAGTAACACCAATAATGACGTCAGCCTGGAGATATTACGAAGAATCACTCTTGGTAACAGGTGCTGCTTTGGACAAAGTAAGCAATTGGAAGTCGAGCCTTCTCTTGAGAAACGAGAACCACATTCTACAAGTCTCTCATCATGCCTGTCCTACCATATCGCGCCGAAATTTGGACAATTTCCACCTCCAATGAGAGAACGACAGGCAAATAAAGAAGAGAACGCTCGGAGTTTTCGGGAGAAAAGTCCCACGCAAAATCTTTGGACCTATTTGCGTTGGTGGCGATTATCGAATAAAGTACAACCATGAGCTGTAAGAGCTGTATGCCGACAACGGAATAGTAAAGCGTATTAAAATTCAGCGGCTGCGCTGGCTAGGTCATGTATAGTTAATGAAAGAACACGCTCCGGCTGAGTAGGTTTTATATTCTGAACTCACTGGTGGACAACGCAGAAATTGGAGACCTAACCTCCAGTGGAAAGACCAGCACTTGGTCTTGTGAAATTTCTAACTAGCGCCAATCAGCGAAAGAAAGAGCTGACTGGCGAATGATGCAAGATTCGACCTAAATCGATTTTCATTTGTAATGGAAACATAAGTAAGTAAGTAAGTAAGTAGTAAAAATAACTGCAGGTTGAAGGCTTGGAGTCAAAATTCCATTACCTAGATAACCAAGTCTACGTCTTGCCGCCGCTGGGCAATTGCTTAGAATATCGTCCGATGTTTCCTGCTCCTCATGACATAGTCGACAGGTATCATGACCCGCCACCCACATGAGGGTGACAGGATTCTTTGCTCCCAGGGTATTGAGAAGTTTAACACATTCCCAATCCAGTATTACACGGAACATATGTACATTAGCCAGCTCCGAACTGCAGAACCCTTGTAACATCATTTTTTCATCACTTACTGTCGGAAAAATTTCCAATTACATGCCGACAGATTGGCACCGTTTGAAAGAAAAATATTTTCGATATTAAAGTTGCCTCAGCCGGCGGTTGCGCCCATGACCTATGGGTTGGATGCCAATGCATTAACAACTGAGTTATTTCTATATGTCTATTTCACCCAACATTTTTGCAGTATCTCGCTTTCCGGTTTTACACAAGCTTACTTTCACTGCTAGAATGAGTTTCGCTGTTTCTCAAACAAGAGGAGCAACTTTGAAAACTTTTACTCTATATCACTTTTCACAAAACGGCTTACAATGTCTTCCTATTTTAGAGGGAGATGATTAGTTTCCTCCAGTTTTTTTTCATACAACCATTACTCATTTGTGCTTTAGTGTTTTTATTTTTTTTTTCCATTTGTACGTAAGTTTGAACTTAACAGATACATACATTTTCATGTGATTACAGTTTTGTGTGTCTTGATGCAGCTTAACCTTACACACACGTATTTTTTTCGTGTTGAGACTTTTCCTTGTGGCGTTTTCACTCAATTACACAATACACATTAAATAGTTTCTATTTTAGTATAGACACAGTCCCAAAACATTTAAAATACTACTCAAAGTGGCGTTTGGTGGCTGCTAAACTTTTATGAATTCTTTAATACATAAACTAAATCCTTTGGACAACACATGTGGTTAGTCCCTGAAGGAAAGGAATAAATGTAATTGATAATACTTACCTTACCCTAATACTTACTTGAATTTCATACTTACCATATGCCAACCCATTTCTCCACATAAATTCCCTTTTGTATTTTGGGATTTTCGCCTCTCGTGCCATGATCTACCTATGTATTCTGTTTAGGTCCAAAAGGTCTAACTGTCGAGCCGTTCCCCGCTATATATTTCTTTTTCGTAAGTTTAAAAATTTATATTATATACATATTGTTTTAGCATATACATGATCCTATATCTTATTATACAGTGCTATATAGTTCTGAATAAACCCCTAGTGAATTGTTATACATATATCGTGTAATCCTTTAGTTAATAAAACGTTTTAATATTGGTCCTTCAAGCCAAAAAGAAAGAATCTGCACCTATACGAAATGAGGTGAGAAACAAAAGTGCTTAAAAAAGCAATATATATATATATATATATATATATATATATATATATATATATATATATATGTATATATATATATATATATATATATATATATATATATATATGTATACATACATATATCTATATATATATATATATATATATATATATATATGTATACATACATATATCTATATATATATATATATATATATATATATCTATATATATATATATATATATATATATATATATATATATATATAGTCCAATATAGTGTCAAAATTAAAATGACTAACACTAATGGTAAAATAAATAAATCTAAAAATATCGAAGTACATAACAAATAAATTTAAGTAAATAGGTGCAAAATTATGTTCATGAAGTGAGGTGCAAAACATTAAACAACAAACACTAATATGAACAACACATGCATAAAAGAGAACATAAAATGAAAGCATTGCAATTATTTCTTTATACGAGTATATAAGATAATAATAGACAATATATACATATGGGCAAAAAAAAAACTAAAAAAAGTGCGTTTTAACATTACTCAAAAAAATATCATGAAAACAATATATAAATTAAACACTTTGATTGTATTTTTATTAAAATATCTTTTATTAGGCAGCACTATGTGCTTTACTTTGAGTTCGGTGATAAACTGAATCTTAGATCTAAGTGCAATATTATTTATGCTACTCTTGCCCAGTACCTTAGCCTAAACGTCTGCGCGTGGGAATCAATGTCAGCGATTAGCGTGAGAAGCTACTGTAGGGATGAACAGATGTTCTTTGCTTGTGAAAAGCATTGCAACGATGTTGCTACTGTGCGGACGATGTCGTCAGCAATAAGTGTGAGAAGTTAATTTGAATGAACAGGTGTTGTTTGGTGGTGGGAATGCATTGCAACAATGTTGCAACAAAGTGGGGTTTTAACTTATACAAAACGGCAAAGACTGTGTTTTTAAATATATTTAATAAATTTGTATGCTGTCTAAATACAATAATCGGCACTTTACAAAAATTTGACTTAAACTAAGGAAAGTTATGGCATATAATAACATGTGGAAAGTATGTTCAATGTGGAACATCCTTCTCTAATAAATTATTTTAATGTTGTGGGAGCTATGACACAAGCTGTAGCGGTATTTTTTTTAGCCTTGAAAAGAAAAAACGGCAAGCTCATTTGGGTGTGATTGTAGACGTTCTCGATATTTTGTAAATTTCTATCTGATTTCGTCCTTCACTAGGGGGATTTTCAGGTCTTTATGAATTTTGGGCATTCGTTACGTACCAAGGAGCGTTAACTAGAATTAGGCAGAGTTTTGGACTGAAATCTTTGGAGGATTTCTATGTTAGAGTTGGATGCTGTTCCCCACAGTTGAATACCGTAAGTCCACACCGGTTAGAGCATTGCTTTATATAGGATGGTTTTGTTTTCCATGGAGAGGGAGATTGACTATTCAACAGCTATTACATGTTGCGAAATTGTATACCAAGAGATTTCCTTTTAGCAAAAATGTGTGCTCTCCACGTTAGTCGTCTGTCCAGGTGAATGACTAAGTACTTAGCAGAATATTGTTTAATTTGATTTAGGGATATGTATCTCTGCTCGTAGTAAATGTTATGTGGTTTGATTTCGTCTCGTTAACTTTCAGCCGCCAGTTCTTTAATCAAGTAGAAATTTGATCGAGGCCGTTTTGGAACTTGAATGACACTACTATCGGACTCGTTCCAGTAGTGATAATAGCAGTGCCATCGACAAAAGTTCCAGTGAGGACATCATCAGTTGTAGGTAAATCGGAAGTAAAAAGCAGGCAAAGAATTGGACCTAACACAGTGCCTTGTGAACTCCAGCTTGGATTGAGTGAAAGAGGGATATTTCATTGTCGTAATTCACCTAGAACAGCCGTTTATGAAGATATTCTTTTATAAGCAAATAAGCGTTCAGAGGCAGAATGTTTTTTGTTTTGAATAATAGGCCTTTGTGCAATACGCTGTCAAAAGCTTGGGATATATCCAAAAAGACTGCTGAGAAGAATTCTTTTCTATCGAGCGCTGTTTGATTTTTTCAACCAGGCCGTGGACTAGCTCAATTTTGGAATGCTGTTTTATAAAGCCAAATTGATGTCTTGGAATTAATTTTCTGTGCTGAATTACTATCACGAGACGTTGCAGGAATAAAATTTCAAATACTTTCGACATGATTGCGAAGAGTTTGATAGGTCTTTATGACATTACTTCTTCACCTGGTTTCCCTGGTTTGACAACCATCTTGATCTCAGCAACCTTCCACTGGGCCGGGATGATATTTTTCATTAAACAAGCGTTGAACAGGTGAGTTATATAGTTCAAAGCCTCATCAGGAAGTTTTTTCAGTATTTCAGAAGTGATGAGATCATACCCCGGTGCTTTGTGGTCTTTTAATCTACTGATTGTGGTGGTTATTTCACTTTTGGTAACTTTTTTTTATAGGTAACTACATTTGATGGGGTTCCCCTAAAAAGAAAGAGACATTAATTTCTGTAAAATGATCAGCTGCCATGATATGTGGGGAGAAAATATTTTTTAGGTGATCAGCAAAGAGCTCTGATTTTTCTATAGGAGTTTTCGTCCAGGAGTTATTAGGTTTTTGTAGTGGTGGTCGAAAAATGATCGTATTGTTGACTCTTTTACTAACATTCCACAAGGAGTAATTAGAGAGATGAGTTGGTTCCAAGCCATACAAGAAGTGTTGCATTTCTTGTTCTTTTTACTGCTGAATTAGATTTTTTAGTTCTTTAGTCAATTTATTTAACTGTCGCTTATCATCACGAGACCTAGTACGCTTAATTTTAATTTTATTTTCTATATGTTTATTTTGATATATGTGCATTTGTTTGTAAGGTTTCGAAGCTAGGGTGGATTCCCAGGCTGCTTCATGTATGCATTTATTTAAATATTCAATTGCCTCAATTATATCTTCCTTGCATTTAAGTGGCAGTTGCGTGCAGAGGGTCGACCACAAAATGGTTTTAAAAAGTGTCAAATTTGTGCGATTTTTAATAGCTGGCAGTTTTTAATGATATTTTTTTGAGCTTTTTGTTTATGATAATGATCGCAGGTGAATGATCTGAAGAAAGATCGAGACTCGATTTACAGGATATCTGTACATTGGAAAAACCCTTGGGTTCGCAAAAATCGACGAGATCTGGTATCCTATTTGGGTCCAAAGGCTAATATGTCGGTTCTCCCGTTTAAGTTCATATATCTCATGGCGCTGTATAATTCACGTCCCTTTGTTGTAGTTAGCCGAAATCTCCAAAGTGTATTCTTTGCGTTGTAGTTGCCTCCAGCTATGAAACGGCATCCCAAAGTTTTAAAGAACGTAACATATAAGTCTTTTTTTTATTTGGTGTCTAGGTGGGCTAGTAAAGAGCCAATTGAGTCTTTAACTAAAGGGTTATCCATTTCGCGGTTTCAAAAGTATAGGGCTAGAATTCGACATCTGTCAAACTGAGTTGTTAAAACAATTTCTTTTTTTTTCAGTTCAAAGTCTGACATTTGCGTAAATGGATCGCTTAACTATCGCACAACGCATTAAAATTGTAAAAACCTACTACAAAAATGGTGATTCTGCCACAGCCACATATCGTGCTTTAAGAGGAGATTATGGTTTACATAATCGTCCAACTACGCAAGCAATTGGCAAAATTGTGAAGAAATATGAAGAGACTGGATCGGTTACAGATATTGTAAGGCCTGTGCATCATCGTTTCGCTCGTACCACCGAAAATATCACTGCTGTAAGTGAAAGTGTTGCCGAAGACCCGAATGTGTCGATTCCTCGTCGTTCTCAGGAATTAGGACTGTCTTACGGCACATTATGGCGTATTTTGCATTTGGATCTACACCTACATCCATATAAAATCCAGCTCACACAACAACTGAAGCCAACTGACCATTCACAACGTCGTAGATACGTCGAATGGGTGCTTGAACAACAGGCGGTGGACGGCGATTTTTCGAACAAAATTTTCTTCAGCGACGAAGCACATTTCTCACTCGGTGGGTATGTTAACAAACAAAATTGTCGTATTTGGGGTTCTGAGAATCCTCAAGTAATTGAAGAGAGGCCACTACATCCACAAAAAGTCACTGCTTGGTGCGCTCTTTGGTCCGGAGGTGTGATTGGACCTTACTTCTTCGAAAACGACGATGGAACGACTGTCACCGGCAATTCGGAGCGTTATGGTCATATGATAACCGACTTTTTTTTTGCCTGCTTTTTGACGGTGCCACATGCCAAACAACTCGAGCGAATATGGCTTTATTGCAAGAGAAATTTTCTGGCCGCGTAATTTCTCGCCGTGGCGATATCAAGTGGCCACCAAGATCATGCGATTTGACACCGCTTGACTTTTTTTTGAGGGGCTACGCGAAAGACCGTGTTTATGCAGATAAACCTTTAACTCTTGAGCACCTAAAAACCAACATTCGTCACGTTATGGCTGAGATACCGCCCAATATGTGTCAAAAAGTGGTCGAAAATTACCTCAAAAGAATCGATGCTTGCAACAATTCGCGTGGTGGTCATTTAAATGATGTAGTATTTCACACATAATGTCAACGTTGAAACTTTATAATAAAAAAGAAATATCATGATAAAAAATATCTTATATGTGTTTTTTTTACATTTACTTTTGAAACCGCAAAATGGGTAACCCTTTATAAAGTGTAAAAATTAAAATAATCAAAACATTACTGATAAAGTATATAAAGCAAAAATAACATAGGAATAACATGCTGTGCAAAAGCATTTTCAAAAATTAAAAAGAAAATACATTGAGTTTGATATGGGTTTAGTAACTGCATTATACTAACATAAACAAGAATATATAGAAAAATGCAAAAACGATAATATCAGGTGTAGTAAAAAGAAATCCATTATTTTTCCAATAGATGGCTTTAGTAATATGTATCTCGCGTTGTATAAGTGCAATCGGGTTACGCTAAATGGCGTTAGAAAGATAGGATTTCGTACTAAATACACCGTTGGCAGTTTTGTGATTGCCTTACTCAGTATTGTTTGAGCACTCGTCGAAGAGGGACACCAGTAAAGAGAAAATACGCCATATTTTAAAACCATCAAAAACTCTAATCAGACTTGTACTGTTACATTAGTCGTTCCAAAGGCTAATAAAAGGTTACAAACATGGGCAATCGTACTCCCACACTTGACAAAATTTGGCTGGACAATTAGTGGCCCTATCTCTCAAAAAGTGTCAACATTCTCTACACAAGTAGAGGAAGTTTCTAATGAACTTCATAGTTCTCAACTAAGGAAGTTTTGGGAACAGGAGAAAGTGAGTCAGCCAGCTCAAGTCTCGGAAGAAGATATAGCCTCTGAAGACTACTATCAGAGGACCACGTCTCATAGATCGGATGGAAGATATGTGGTCAGGCTTCCATTTAAATCCAGTTTTCCCGCTCGTACGGCTCTTGGTCGCTCCCGAATCATAGCCTATCTACAATTTCACGCTATGGAGAAAAATTTATCGAGGAAAAACGATCTTAAAGCAATTAAAGATGAGGTTCTCGAAGAATACCTCACTCTAGATCATATGTAACCCAAGGGCTCGCATGAGATCATCTCTGATGGCAAGTATTTCTCAATTTACCTGCGGATGAAATAATCTTCAAAGAAACCTAGATGCAGTAGAATCTTTATCTCAAGTGATACAAGTCCTCAACTCCGCAGGATATCCGTTAAGAGAAAGTACAGCAAATCATCTTAAAATTTTAGAAGAAATCCCAAAATCAGATCTCGATTCTGATTTTCTAAATTTGAAAGTGCCAGTGCCACAAAACCCTTGGCATACGTTGAAATGCATTGACTGATACCATCTCGTATTCAATATCGCCCATCGAAACAACATCCGTTGCTACCAAGTGATAAATTTTATCCCACTGAGATGAGTATGTCAAACCTAGGTCACTCATCAAATGGAATCTATTTCTGAAAAACATTTCGTCCATTGGTCTCACCGAAATCCTTTGATGGGTACAATTTTCTCCCAAGAAGCAAATCCAACTTCATGGAGTTTGTGACGATTCAGAGAAGGGGTACTGTGCAGCTCTGTACATACGATCAATGGACTTGAATCCTATATTTTATTGGTGGCTCAATCAAAAGTTACGCCTCTGCAGACGGTCAACGTACCACTTTTGAAATTATGCGGCGCCGTTTTACTTTCTCACCTAGCCAAGTCCGTTAGAGAAACTGTGGATGTCGGGTTCTCAGACATATTTTTCTGGTCCGATTCTCAAATCGTTCTCGCATGGCTACTAAAACCACCCCATACATGGAAAACGTACGTCGCTAATGGTACAGCCCAGATACTCCGAAACGTTGCAAATGCTATATGGAGCAATGTCATCAGCAGCGAAAACCCAGCTGATTTGTGTACTCGCGAAAGAAAGCCCCTAGATCTTGTGTCCAACACTATTTGGTGGAATGGCCCTGCATGTCTTCATCACATCGAAGAAGCCTGGTCAGAACCAACACTTTCCACTACTTTTCCCCCCCTAGCAAAGGAAAATGGAAGTTCTTCTCACGTTAAATGACCATACCGAACATTCTCGATGGGTTCTAGTCATTTTCACGGGCGCTACTTGTGATTTCTCACATTTTCCGTTTTGTCAATAATGAACTATCTAAATTAGGCAGGAAGAAATTCGTTTCACAAAAAGGCGGCTAATATCGTTACCTAACGGCAATATTTTTCAAAGGAGCTGAAGGCTCTTCTCAGCCTATACACCATCAGCAACAAAAGTTCTTTGCTGACTTTAAATCCGTTTCTCGACAAGGAAAATCTCTTGAGAGTAAATGGTCGCTTGACTCATTCTGGTCTCAGTTATAATGGGCGTTACTCTTTGATATTACCCTTGAGTTTCTCCATACTTTGCTCTTACACGCAGAACAAAGGCTCATGTTCAGAATGGCTCGGAAAAAATTTTATATCTCTCATCTTAAGCCCCAAATAAAAAAAGGGCATATTTCTAAGCAAAGTTTGTACCATCCACAAACAAAACGTCCGATCACAGGTTATGGCAGTGAACTGTGTTTATTGTCGGTACCTTTCCCCACCACAGGTATTGATTTTGCAGGCCCATTTCAAATTAAAGCATCTACGCTTCGAACTGCTGCCTTTATCAAAGGGTAAGTGGCGGTATTTGTATGCTTTTCCACAAAGGCTATTCATTTAGAATTGTGCTCTGATCTCTCCACCAGATTCGATGGCAGAAGAGGCCTTCCCCGCAAATTCATTTCGGACAGTGGTGCAACTTTCATTGGAGCTCAAAGAGTCATCAGTAAAGAGTCCCTCAAATTCTCTAAGCAGGTTTCCAAAGACATTCTGTACCAATACTCCCTCCAAAAGTATTGACTGGGTTTTTATTCACCCCAGTGCGGCCCACATGGTTGGTCTGTGGGAGTCGGCAGTCAAAATCTTTAAGACTCATTTCAAGCAGACTGCCCGCAATCACAAATTCCGCTTCTAAGAGTTTTCTATTTCGCTTTGTAGGATCGAAGCCGTGCTCAACCCCAGACCATTGTCTCCCCTCTCTCAAGACCCCCACAAACTGATAGCGCTAACCCCATGTCACCTAATAAACCGATGAGAAAAATCAAGGCGCTTCACTATCAGTTAAGCCGTAGACGGAAAACTGAATATCTACATGATCTCCACAAACGCAAAAAATTGCAACACCCTCAAAAGGAGCTGGAAGTAGGTCAACTGGTGGTTCTTAAGGACGAGCTGCTGTCCCTCAACGAACGGAGACTCGGACGCATTATTCATATGTATCGAGGATCTGATATTCGCAGTCTGACATCTGACAGTCGCAGATATTCGGACCAAGTCGACCATTCTCAAACGGCCCATAATAAAATTTGTATTTCGCAACTCGCTTAATATCGTAATGTCCAAAAAAATCTCTTTTATCCTCTAAAATACTAGGACTAGGCCTTCGTTCCTGCCGATCCGGTCACATGGGACCGGATCGTGTGACTCACCAAGGTCGTGTAAGTAGCGTAGGCTTGCGCATTACACGCACCATCATTCGGTCTCGTCCCATACTGGGGAGGGGCCGCCGAATCGCCGCACCACCCAACAGCGAGGACGACGTAGTGATCGTGTGGTACGTACACGACCTGACGCGGACGCACAACGCATCGCCATGAGTCCCGGTATCGGCGCAGAACTGACGATCTCCGCCAAGAACTTCGTGCTGGATGAAACTCTCAGCGCTTCCGCCGCGTTGAGCCACGATGTGATGTTCTCACGCCCAGAAACCCACGAACTGAGCAAAGACGTTTCCCTAATACTCGTTGGAGAGCCACACGGCCAATCGAATACGCGTTCGGCTCGTTGGCTCGTCTAAGAAATGCGCTCAACAACGACGCCGATGTCTAAATCTCTTTAGACAAGTCATATGATTAGTCCCTGAAAGAAAAGAAAGAATGTAATACCCTAATACTTACCTAAATTTCATACTTACCGTATGGCAGCCCATTTCTCCACATAAATTCCTTTCTGTATTTTGGGTTTTACAGCTCTCGTGCGATGATCGATCGATGTATTCTGTTTCGGTCCAAAAGGTCTAACTGTCGAGCCATTTTTCTTTTTTGTGAATTTAAAAATTTGTATACGAACTATATTATATTAAGATATATACAATCCTTATATAATGTATATGTTTTAGAATATACATTATCCTTTATCTTATTATATAGTGCTATATAAAAAAAAAATAAATAATAAATATGTGGCACTTAAAGCCCCGAAGGTATCATTGGCCGAGCTTCTCTTATAGTGCTATATAGTTCTGAATAAACTGCTAGTAAATTGTTATACATATATCGTGTAATCCTTTATTTAATAAAGCGTTTTAATAAATATTAAGTAATTTAATTTTAACTAAATTCTTTCATTATATTTCAAATACATATGTTTTAACGAAAACAACATTTTGAATAATATTAAATAATTTCATTTTAACTAAATTCTTTTATTGTATTTCAGATATATATGCTTTACGAAAAGGGAGTTTTGAATAATTTTAAACAAACAAAATTTTGACTAATAACTTCATGCTGCTATACTACATTATACATAACTAAATTATGCATAACTAAATATCATATTTCCAGCTTAATAGATTTTAGATATATTAAAATTTAATTAATTAAATAATTTAATTAATTTAATTAAATAATCTTAATAATTTATCTTATATAAATATTGTAATCGGACAAAATGGACCTAAAAGAAATTCTAACTTTGACTCTAGAAGGGTTAAAAGAAAGATTGAATGGTTTAGGTTTATCGACAGAGGGGCGAAGAATTTATTTACAGGACAGAGTTAAGAAATATTCCGGCCTAAATGACGGTTATTCGGATTAAGAATTTGGAGAACCTAGTTCAATTGTTATATATACCGTACCAAAAAGGAAAATTATATTTACTTTAAGAGCTATCGAGGATGCTCTTACACCATTTTCTGGTACTGACCATTTAATTGGATAGAAAATTTTGAAGACAACGCGAATGCAGTCGAGTAAACTGATTTACAACTCAGAGTTTTACGGAAAGTAACTTTTAAAAGGTGTAACATGCATACATGTTAAAAATGATAAATAAGTAAATGCTTATATCGTTGTATTTTATTTTGATCACTTTTGATCAATATTCGAGTATACGTGTATTTCCCTTTATATACACTCTTCCTCTTCTGCTTCTTGTTCTACATGCAGTTAAAAACCAAAAATACAAACGTCTGCATATTGATGTACACCCTTATGGAGATTGGTAAGCCAATTAAGCTTGATGAGGAAAGTAGAATCCAATATTTCGCAAACGGAATACTAGATTTATAATTTGGGAAGGGTATCTTGTATCAAGCAAAAGATACCGAATAATTAAGGTACAAAATAAATTCTTACGGGAAGATAAGGGAACAGCGAATAATTAAAGTAGACCAAAAGAATGGAGGAAATATGCAAATGGAAAATAAATTCTTCAAATGTGAAAGCAAAAATCACACTGCAACCGAGTGCAACAATAGCACGATCAATTGTTTTAAATGCAAGTAAACTGGAAATAAATAATGCGAATGCAAAAATCAACCAAAATTTAACGTCAAAACTAAGACAGGGAATTCCTGAATTGTTATGGAGCTCAATAAAAAAAGAGACCTGCCACAAAATAGAAAATTAAAAAAAAATAGTTTTAATGGAACTACCTTTTCAGCAATTATAAATTCCGGTAGTGACATCTCAAATATACGTATGATATTTATAGCAAATTGGGAAATATCAACATGATAAAAGGGAGTAGAAATTTCATATGGGCAGGAAGTTACCGGCTCTACCTAATCGGGTACTTTAAAGAGTACATACAAATAGACGACATTGACTTAGACATACATCCAGGCTTTGGCTTGGCGGTATGAAATTGTTGATTAGGAGGATCAAATACAATGATTTTTATCTCATCCTTTCATAAAATATTTCCGTATGCACTCTCTGGGTCATTAACAAATTTTATAGTAAACTGACATATTTTTTTGTTTAATGAATCGCTTTCAATTAAAACTCCGTTTTTGGTTTCCTTCCGTATAGGTGGCATTTATAAATCGTTTTCTAACAGCTGATGGAGAAATTGGAAGGTTCAATTATCATTTAATATACTTTGACATCAGGAAACGTTGCATTTTGCTACGGCGTAATATTGCTTTCTGTTGCCCCTTGATTGTTTTCTTTGGTCTACCACTAATTAGTGACAATTTATTGGCATTGGATAACATTCTATTTGATACACAAAGTATCTTAGTATAGCTTCACACTGAGCTCAACCAGAATACAGGACATTCAATGATCTTGGGAGAGTACACTACAATTCCGGATGCCATCGACATCGACAATAGATTCTCAACCCATATACACTCAAGGAAAGAATGGTATAGGGGTATTGTCAACGAAACTGGAGTTCAATCGGTACAATTGTACCCAGACGGCTCCAAATTAGAGGGAAGGGTAGGAGGTGGCGTCTTTTCTGTTTCCTTACGCCTTAAGCCTCAGTTCTGTTTACCTGTGTATATATATATATATCCCGCCATTTTCTCTCTCTCTCTCTCTCTCTCTCTATATATATATATATATATATATATATATATATATATATATATATATATATATATATATATATATATATATATATATATATATATATATATATATATATATATATATATATATATATATATATATATATATATATATATATATATATATATATATATATATATATATATATATATATATATATATATATATATATATATATATATATATATATATATATATATATATATATATATATATATATATATATATATATATATATATATATATATATATATATATATATATATATATATATATATATATATATATATATATATATATAGTTTTATTTCTCATTGTCACTCACCGTAACCCACATATATATATATATATATATATATATATATATATATATGTGGGTTACGGTGAGTGACAATGAGAAATAAAACTCGATGATTTTAATTATAAGAAAGTTTCTTCTTTATTGGCATACGAAACAACTCGTATTGCTCTTCAGAACAGACTGGCCTACTCAGGCATTCTTTAAAGATATTTCGTTGTACTTTTGTCATGTTTCGTTCTGCTTGGTCTTATCGTCAGGGATGTATTAATTGGTAGTTTTAATTGATTAGTAGGTATGTCCTGTCCGAGTTGTCTTGGGTCGGTCCGGTCCGATTCCCATATTCGGCCATCCTGGTGGTTCATTCGTCCGGAATGAACTGTGCCACTTTTTCATATATTCTGCCACAGTGGTCGTCCTACTTGGGCTTAAGTTTTAAGCCTGCACCATATTGAGTCCTCTTTATTACTACTAGGTCATTAACTTGGTATACTACTCCAGGTCTTCGCTTGGAGGTAAATGTCTTACAATTCTCTCGCTGAATCACTCGGATATTATCCTGAACGGTTTCACGTATTCTTCACGGTCTTCGTCCACCTCTTTTATCGAGGCTTCGTCTAACAGTTTTCGTATTTCAAGATTCTCGCATACTCTCATGTCTAGGCCTGTCAAAATCTTAAAGGGTGCAACCCTGGTGCTCCGCTGGGGGGTATTATTAATAGTCTGCTGTACCTGATTTACCTGGCTATACCAATGTGCGGAGTTACCTTGAAATAGTTTCGGCAACATAGCAATGACAATTTTATGGATTCTCTCCATTTGGCTATTTCCGCTCGGTACCCCCGTAGCTATCAAGAGATGTTGAATATCCTGGGCCCCGCAATACCCTCTAAAAGATTCAGAAGTGAATGCAGTGCCCTTATCCATAATGATTCTTCTAGGGTTTCCAAATATTGCTGCTTGTTTTTCTAGCGTATCGATTACTGCCTTTGTATTCGTTGTCCTAACAGGATATAGCAATACGAATTTCGAAATTCCATCTATTATTTATTCGTTAATTCCATCGGGCCTACATGGTCAATATGGGAAGTCCCTAATAGTCTATCTTCTTTAATGATCGGTGTCAAGAATCCTTCCTGTTTTCCAGCTTTCGTTTCGGTGATAATGCACTTTACGCAATTCTTTACAACTCTGGCCACCTTAGATGCTAACTGTGGTATATAAAATTCTTTCTCAATGCAATCCTGTGTTCGTTTCACAGCAAAATGCCCTTGATTATGAGCAATTTTTATTATTTCTTCTTCCATATTTGCGGGCACGACAAGTAATTCTTTGACTTGATCCTTAAACAACAAATCATGCTTTACGTAGAAGTCTAGATACTCTCCCTTCTCTAGGACACAACGCACTGATTTTATCCAATTGTCGCTCACTTGAGCCTCCCTTAGTCGATGCTTCACAGAATCCTCTATTAGCAAGCAAGATGCTCTTCTCAGTGCATCTGTGTGCCTCATCTTAGTTCCTGAGCGGTGTTCGATTACGTAATCAAAATCTTGCAAGAAAATTATCCACCGCGATACCCTCAACGGAACGTCTCGTTTTTGCATTGTTCTAGTAAATGCGTCACAATCGGTAATATAATTAAAGTTTAATCCCAGAAAATAGATCCTCTATTTCTTCAAAGCTTCAATTATAGCTAGTACTTCAAGCTCATAGGAACTGTATTTCTCTTCACACGTATTAGTTCTGCTGCTCATATACTGCACTGTATTAGGCACGGCAAAGTTTGTCACAACTCTTACTTTTTCATCTCATTGCTTAATTGTTCCGTATAATGTAACCTAAAAAAGTAACTTTCCTCTTGAGAAATTGGCATTTTTCCCAACGTATGCGTAAGCCATTTTTAGACGCTCTGTGTAGCACAAGCTCGAGCTTCTCGACGTTCTCATTTTCATCCTTGGGTGGTATGATGATGTCGTCCATATATACAAGAATAGTACCATTTTGTATCAAATCTCGGAAAACAGAATTTATAAATCGAATTCGATATGCCCAACGGAACATATAAGAATTCATATTGCCCATTGTATGTTACGAATGAGGTATATTTCCTCGAGTCTACCTCCATAGGCACATGGAAAAATCCATTTGTCAAATCTAATGTCGTATAAACGTTTGCATTCTGCAATCTTTCTAATACATCGTCAATGAGTACCATGGGAAAATTATCTCTAATGATTTTCCGGTTCAACTTTCTATAATCGCAACACATACATCTTTTTTTCGGTACTAAAACCTCTGAAGACGCATATTCAGACATACTCGGCTGAATAACCTTTTTCTTGATCCACGTGTCCACTTGTGCTACAATAAAACGCTGATCGACATATGACAAACGTCTGGGCGTTTGGTAAACAGGAATATCGTCGGTAAGTACTATTTTCATGGTGACTGGTGTTTCTTCTATCTTCAGTGGTGTATATTCATCGATCAACGATGAAATGGCATCTGCCTGACTACTATCAATATGCTGTAAGTCTGGGAATTTCTTATCTTTCTCTGATTCACAAATTTCCATTGAAAGACAAAGGCTTTTAAATTCTTCAAAAATGCTAACTTCTTTTCCTTGCCTATGACTGATTTTTCCACAAAAATCGCTTCTTCTTCTCTTACTACTATATCAACATGTTTTAACACACTATTGCCAATGATTGTTGCATAACGTAAATCCTTTCGTGAACTAGATGAAATGTAATATCGAGTTGAAGTCCATCTATGTCGACCCTAACCGTGAAACTACCTAATGTAGTAATAGCACTTTCTTTTAAGCCAATTAGGCGCTTTTTGTTCCCACCTAACTTGATATCAAGATCTAGCAACCTCAATGTATCGTAACGCATTATACACAGATCACAACCGGTATCCACTAAAGCGGAGAATGTGTATTTGTTAATCGCAATGTACTTAAAGATAAGTCCTCCATCATGGCGTAAAATATTCAGGTTCCTTTCAGTCTTGATTTATGTAATCTGTTTGACGACGGATTAGAGTAGCGTATCTTGAAGGATCTAATCTGATCCTTCAACTCGTGCACAGATTTTGCTTGATATAGCACGGCCTTATTCATTTTAGAATCTGGAATCCCATGTACAAAGTATTCAATTAGACTTTCCTCATCTAGGTCGATTGGTTTACCTATCCCTATTAAACTATACAAGTATTCCCGAAATGTTTCAGATTGCTTCTTACTTCGGTTTCTCAAAATATTATGAATCTCAACCGACGAGATTTTTGAACCAAACTCATCAACAAACTCAACCCCACTGAGACCCCTAAGAAATAACTTAGCTGCACCTTTTAGCAATTGCTTAGCGTATACGTATTTCTGCAAATTGTTCCAACCAACAGTAATTGCATTATCTTCGAATTCGGCTATCCATTGTTCGACGTCTAATGAATCAGAACCAGTAAATGAAGATATGCTACCTTCAATGTCTCTCAAAGTGAAACGCGACGGTTGACCACCAAGTGCCGGCGACGCAACTCCTGCGGCATCTTCAAACACAGAATTAATAGAATCACGGTCACTATCTTCCCGACCGGAGCTACCTCCGGTTTCAGTAATTCATCTCATGCACATTTTCAATGCTATCCTTCGTATTAAACACTATCTCAAATGCTGGAAAACTTCAAAAATTATTATGATAGCAAAACTAGGAAAAGACCCTACAAAAGTTGCATCGTACAGACCTATCAGCCTCCTGCCTCTACTCTCTAAAGTATTCGAAAAGATACTTGTCATGAATATAACTCCATTTATTAATCTCAACCAACTGATTCCTCAACATCAGTTTGGATTTAGAAAACAGCACGGCACAATAGAACAAGTCCACCGCATTGTAACTCTGATAAGGAACATTTTTGAAGAAAAAAAGTATTGCTCAGCTGTCTTTCTTGATATCACTCAAGCTTTCGATAAAGTATGGCACGATGGCCTTATTTACAAACTCAAACTATTACTGCCTGCAAATGTCTCCTCATTGCTTAGTAGCTACCTCACGAAAAGACAATTTCTCGTACATCACAAGGATTACACAACAAATAAATTGGATATTCACGCTGGCGTTCCTCAAGGAAGCGTTTTGGGCCCCTTACTGTATCAACAATAACTATACATTCATATCGACCTTTGCTGATGATACGGCAATATTGTGCTCTCGCTCTAACCCCATAAAAGCTACTAAACTCCTGCAGACTCATGTCGATTCTCTCGAAATCTGGCTAGCAAAATTGCATAAAAGTCAATGAATCAAAGAGCGTACATGTAACCTTCACGCTAAGGCCAGATACATGTCCCCCACTTAAAATTAATGGCCAATCAGTTCCATAATGTTCCTTAACAAGTACTTGGGTATTCACCTCGACAGAAGGCTGACCTGGAAAAATCACATAGAGGCAAAAAAACTCAGATCAAGCTCAAAATGAATCAGTTATGGTGGCTGTTACACAAAAGCTAAAAGGTGAATCTTGAATACAAAGTGCTATTATATAAAGCAATCTTGAAGCCAATTTGGACTTATGGTATTCAGTTTTGGGGCACCGCATCTCCCTCTAATATCGAAAAATTGTAGCGAATACAATCCAAGTGTCTGCGAATTATTGTAAACGCGCCTTGGTATATGAGGAACGTTAACATCCATCCAGATTTAAATGTACCCACAATTTCTGAGGAAGTTTCAATGTCCTTCAGAAGCTACATTCAAAAATTACACAATCATCCGAATCCCCTTGTTAGGCAATTGTTGCTGAGCACGGGGCATCGTCGATTAAAATGAAAAGACACACTGAATATGCTGTGAAATTGCTGTACCTCGCGACTCAACAAATTGTGATGGAACGTTGGGAATATCACATAATTTTAGTTAATTTGTAAGATTTGATCCCTTATTGTTAGTTTCTAAGTAATTTAGAAAGATCCAATAAAAAAGCTTGTTAGAAAAAAAAAAACTATCTTCCCGACCAGACAGACTGAAATGCTGGAGTAGTCTCGTCTGTAGCTCATTCTTAAGTCCATTTGTACTAAGTCTAAGTTCAACTAGCTTTCCTTTCAAGTCATTTACGGTCATGGCCAAAATTGTCTGAGAGTCCATTTTCACGAATGTTTTATCGATTTAAATAAAAGTAAATTTAGATAATAAGTTATAATAATGTGATAATGTAATGTTCTTCAAATATTTCTTAAAATAATTGATAATTAAAATAATAAAAATTTATTAATTAATTCTAGTTTACTAGAAAGAGGAGACATGGCTGTCTCCAGATCAACGTACAAGAAACCAAATTGATCATGTGGTGATTGACGGAAGGCATGCTTCCAGTGTGATGGACGTGAAATCGATCCGTGGTGCCAACATCGACTCGGATCACTACCTTGTTGCAGCTATGGTGCGCACACGCTTATGTGTCGCAAATAACAAGAGAAGTCCCACACAGAGAAAGCTCGACGTCAGTAAGCTGCGATCACCAGAGACAGCAGATGCATTTTCCACTCGACTATCGGATCTGCTTATGCAGAACACTCCCCCACTTGATGATACATGCGCACGGTGGACACATATATCCCACTCCATGACTACTGCTGCCGAGGAGGTAATCGGTTACTACCAGCCTCTGAGGAATGGGTGGTATGATCAGGAGCGTCGCGACGCTACCGCAGAGAAAGACGCCGCCTACAGATAAACCCTGCGTGCAGGCGCAACGCGAGCTGTTAAGGAGCGGTACAGAGAGAAATGGAGTGCAGAGAGTCGTCTTTTCAGGCGCAAGAAGAGGGAATTGGAAAGACGCGAGTGTGAGGAGATAGAGATGTGTATCGACAAGAATGAGACTCGAAAATTCTTCGACAAGATCAAGCGCCTGAGTGGAGGTTTAAATCCCGGAGAATCTTCTTGTCGAGATGGAAATGGGAATCTGAAATCGGCAGATGTCCAGAATGTACTGAGGCAATGGTGGGAACACTTCTCCACGTTACTGAATTGCGATGCTACGAACAATTCCGCCAGTGGAGGAGAATGCCCGATAACCCAAATTACAGATGATGGTGTTAATGTTCCACCATCCGACTATGACGAGGTTGAAACGGCCATTTTAAGGCTGAAGAACAGCAAAGCTGCAGGTGCTGATGGCCTGCCTGCCGAGTTGTTTAAGACCGGAGGCGATGAGCTGCTCACCTGCATGCACCAGCTCATAAGCAGAATATGATCGGATGAAAGCATGCCTGATGATTGGAGGCTCAGTGTTCTCTGTCCTGTACATAAAAAAGGTGACCCCACAATTTGCGCCCACTACCGTGGAATAAGTCTCCTGAGCATTGCATACAAGGTCCTATCGAGCATACTGTGTGAAAGGTTGAAGCCTATGCTCAGCAACCTGATTGGTCCTTATCAGTGTGGCTTCAGACCTGGTAAATCCACCATCGACCAGATTTTCACATTGCGTCAAATCCTGGAGAAGACCCTAGAAAAACAGATCGACACACACCACCTATTTGTTGATTATAAAGCCGCTTTCGACAGTCCGGTAAGGGATTACCTCTAAGCAACAATGTCTGAGTTCGGTATTCCTGCAAAGCTCATTCGACTTTGTAGAATGACACTGCATAGCTCCCGTTAGGCAGTGAAAATTGTTTAATACCGAACGGGGTTTCAGACAAGGTGATTCGTTACCGTGCGACTTCTTCAATCTTATTATGGAGAAAATAATACGAGCTGCTGCTCTACGACATAATGGCACTATCTTCAACAAAAGTGTCATGCTGTTAGCGTATGCCGACGATATTGACATAATCGGCATGAACACGCGAGCAGTGCAGCATTCTCAGAGTTGGAAAGAGAGTCGCGTCGGATGGGTCTCACGGTGAACGAGGGCAAGACGTCTTGGACTCCACGTCACTGTTGACAACTACGCTTTTGAAGTAGTAAGGGACTTTGTCTATCTTGGAACCAGCATTAACAGCAGTAATGACGTCAGCTTGGAGATCATGCGTAGGATAACTCTTGCTAACAGGTGTTACTTTGGGCTGAGTAAGCAATTGAGAAGTCGAGCCCTCTCTCGAAGAACGAAAACTACACTCTACAAGTCTCTCATCATGCCTGTCCTAACATATGGCGCTGAAGCCTGGACAATTTCCACCTCGGATGAGCGAATGCTTGGAGTTTTCGAGAGAAAAGTCCTACGCAAGATCTTTGGACCTATTTGCGTTGGTGGCGAGTACAACCATGAGCTGTACGAGCTGTATGCCGATATGGACATAGTAAAGCGCATCAAAATCCAGCGGCTACGCTGGCTAGGTCATGTCGAGCGAATGAAAGAACACGCTCCAGCTAAGAAGGTGTTATATTCGGAACCCGCTGGAGGACGACGCAAAAGAGGAAGACCAAACCTCCGGAGGAAAGACCAAGTACTGGAGAACCTGACGGCGCTTGGAATTTCTAACTGGCGCCAGCTAGCGAAGAACAGAGATGGCTGGCGAAGCATGTTATTTTCGGCCTAAATCGATATTCGGTTGTTATGGCCACATAAGTAAGTAAGTATATATATATATATATATATATATATATATATATATATGTATATATATATATATGTATATATATATATGTATATATATATATATGTATATATATATATGTATATATATATATATATATATATGTATATATATATATATATATGTATATATATATATATATATATAAATATATATATGTATATATATATATATATATGTATATATATATATATATATATATATATATATATATATATAAATATATATATATATATATATATATATAGGTCTAATAAAATTATTTTTATTTATTATTTTTTCATTAAATTGAAGGTATTATTTACAATAGTTAAAATGATCCGATTTATGTCAAATATCCCCGGTTTTGTTGTTTGATAACTTGTTGCCATTTTGAGGGAATTTTCATATTGCCACTGTCATAGAAACCCTCGTCTCTATTGGCAAAAGATATCAAAATCGAGCTTGGCGACTTCAATGCCAGGGTGGGTAATGAATGTACCTTTGGCACAACTGTCGGAAAATTCAGTCTCCATCAGAACACCTCCAATAACGGGATGAGGGTGATCGACATCGCTGATCTGGCTGTCTCCAGATCAACGATCGAAAAACCAAATTGATCACGTGGTGATTAGTGGAAGGCGTGCTTTAAATGTAATGGACGTGAAATCGGTCTGTTGTGCCAACATCGACTTGGATTACTACTTTTTGCAGCTAAGGTGCGAACACGTCTACGTGTCGCAAAGAAGAAATGAAGTCCCACACAGAGAATAGCATTTGCTGCAATCACCAGCCAGCTCTTTCCTTCGATAGTTGGCGCCAGTTAGAAATTCCAAGCGCTGACAAGTTCTCCAGTACTTGGTCTTTCCACCGGTGGTAAGGTCTCCTCTTCTGCGTCGTCCATCAGCGGGTTCCGAATATAGTACCTTCTTACCTGGAGCGTGTTCTTCTATTCGCTCGACATGGCCTAGCCAGCGCAGTCGCTGGATTTTGATGCGTTTTACTATGTCAGCTCGTACAGCTCATGGTTGTACCTTAGTCGGTGCTCGGCACCAACGCAAATAGGTCCAAAGATATTGCGTAGGAATTTTCTCTCAAAAACTCCGAGCATTCTCTCATCTGAGGTGGAAATTATCCAAACTTCGGCGTGGACAGGCATGATGAGAGACTTGAAGAGTGCGGTTTTCATTTCTCGAGAGGGCCCGAATTCTCAATTGCTTACTTAGCCCAAAGTAGCACCAGTTATAAAGTTATCTTTCGTAATATCTCCAGGCTGATGTCATTACTGGTGTTAATAAAGCTGAAAATATCACTTCCGATACAGTTCACTGATCTTCTGGAATCGTACATAAAAGAATGTTAATTCCGTATTAAGCAAGGCCAATCGTATTCCCATAATATGAAAATTAGTACCGGTGTCCCGCAAGGCAGCATTCTTGGACCAGTTTTATACTTGCTCTATACCGCTGAACTTCCAGTTCCAAGGACCAGTAAAATAGCAACTTTTGCGGATGACACTTGTATATTATCTGAAACTTCAAGCATCGGTCGATGAGATAGTAAATTGGAGCGAAATGTGCAGAATTAAACTTAACAAAACCAAATCGATCTATTTTAAATTTACAAACAAGCAGATTTCATACAAACCAATAAATATAGCATCAGTCACCGTCCCATATGCGAACAACTCAAAGTTTTTGAGAATGACCTTAGATGCCACGCTTAAATGAAAGGATCACATAACAATAAACGCTTCTGAACTGAACATTAAATTACAAAAACTAAATTGGCTTATCGGCAGAAAATCAAAACTGTCGGTACAAAACAAAATTGTAATTTACAACCAAATATTAAAACCAGTTTGGACGTACGGAATACAATTATGGGGACGTACTGCAAACTCCAACGTTAAAGTTATCCAGCTTTTTCAAAACAAGGTGCTTAGAGGCATCGTTAACGCTCCGGGGTATGTAAGGAACGACGACCTTCATAGAGACCTATGCATGCGTAAAGTCGCAGTGTAGAACTAGGTGTAATAACATGAAATGTATTTATATTTTACTAACGTTCCAATAACCGTGGCGTAGCTCAGTGGTTACTGTGTTGGCCTTCTGATCTGTAGGTCGTGGTTCAATCCCCGGCCCATGCATAACAAATTTAATATCGAAAAGATTTTTCTTTCGAACGGTACCCACCTGTCGGCAAGCAATTGGCAATTCTTCCGACAGTAACAACTTGCCATGAAAAAGCTTCTAAAAAAGAACTCTGTGACAAAGCTCAGAAAAAGTGATGTCGCAAGGGTTTTGCCGTTCGGAACAGGCTAATATAAGTACGTCCCTTCTAATACTGTCCAAAATTTAACACGCACAACAGTAATTGAAGAGAAGCTCGGCCAATGAGCCCTTCGGGGCTTTAAGTGCCACATATTTATTTATTTTTGACGTTTCAATAAAGAAAACAAAATTACTGGTGTTAATGCAGGTTCGAAGATAGATAAAGTCTGCAACACTTATCTTATACAACTATATACAGCAACAATATATTTAATAATCTCTATTTCCAATCAACTCTGCTTACAATAAACTATTTACAATAACACTTAAATGTACTTGCAATTATTGCCTCTGTATCGATGTTTCGGCAATCACGATCGGGATCAAAATTGATTCTCACTTCTCAACACTGGCTATATTTATACTCTGTTGGCAACACCCCAGAATCTTCCTTTATCGAGATTCTTCTCTTCCTTTCTCGTTGGCTTGTTCTGGTTATCGCTTATTTCTTTTTGTTGACATTCGTTGTGATGCTGCCAATAGTGTCAGTCACAATAGTGATGAGTAACCAACTATCGATACTCGTTACAATATATATATATATATATATATATATATATATATATATATATATATATATATATATATATATATATATATATATATATATATATATATATACACACATATATATATATATACATATATATATATGTATATATATATATATATATATATATATATATATACATTATATATATATATTTGTACATATATATATATATACATATATATATAAATATACATATACGTATATATACTTATATATATATATATATATATATATATATATATATATATATATATATATATACATATATATATACATATGTATACATATATATACACACACATATATATATATATATATATGTATATGGGTGCCGTAGCTCAGTGGTTAGTGTGTTCGCCTTCTGATCTGTAGGTCGTGGTTCAATCCCCGGCTGATGCGTAACAAATTTAATATCGATAAGATTTTTCTTTCGAATGGTACCCCACCTGTCGGCAAGCAATTGGTAATTCTTCCGACAGTAACAACTTGCCATGAAAAAGCTTCTTAAAGAACTCTGTGACAATGCTCAGAAAAAGTGATGTCACAAGTGTTCTGCCGTTCGGAACCGGCTAAAATAAGTAGGTCCCTTCTAATACTGTCCAAATTTAAGACGCACAACAGTAATGGACGAGAAGCTCGGCCAATGAGCCCTTTATGGCTTTAAGTGCCACATACATACATACATATATACGTACATATATATATGTATCAAACACCATCTACTTCTAGTTTTTCACTCAAGTCTGGCTGGTTCCAACAATGGCACTCGAAAATTCTTTGAGAAGATCAATCGCCTGAATGGCGGATCAAATCCCGGAGCTTCCTTCTGCAGTGACAACATTGGGAATTTGGTTTCAGATGTCCAGAATGTACTGATCTTAGTGAGGAAACACTTCTCCACGTTACGGAATGGCGACACTTCGAACAATCCCACCAGCGGAGGAGATCTCCGGAGCTCCCCAATCACAGATGATGGTGTAAATGTTTCATCACCCCACCATGACAAGGTCAGAGAGGCCATCTGTATGCTGAAAAACAACATATTTGCAGGTGCTGATGACTTGCCTGCAGAGTTGTTGAAGAACGGAGGCGATGAGCTGCTCACCAGCATGCACCAGCTCATAAGCAGAATATGGTCAGATTAAAGCATCCCGATGCCCATACATAAGAAAGGAGACTCCACAATTTGCGCTAGCTACCGTGGAATAAGCAACCTTAGCAACATGATTGAACCTCATCGGTGTGGTTTCAGACCTGGTGGATGGTGGATTTCATCGGCCAGGTTTTCACACTGAACGAAATCCTGGAGAACACCCAAGAAATACAGATTTACACACACCATCTAAGGGATTACATCTTACCTTGGAATTTCTCCTGCGAAGCTCATTCGTCTTTGCAGAATGACTCTGCGTAGCACACGTTGTGCAGTGAAAATGGGAAGGACCTCTCCCTGCCGTTTAATACCGGGGCTTCAGACAAGGTGATTTCGTATATATATATATATATATATATATATATATATATATATATATATTTATATATATATATATATATATATATATATATTTATATATATATATATATATATATATATATATTTATATATATATATATATATATATATATATATTTATATATATATATATATATATATATATATATATATATATATACATATATGTGTTGGTGTGTTGCAGTTTCGGGATCTCAGAAGTTTATGGAGTGTTTCTTTTTCGATAAATGGTCATAGGCCTTAAATATAAAACTGATATTAATTGACTAAGTGGGAAATTTAATTTAAAGATACCCTCCAAATATTAGACAATATATATATATATATATATATATATGTCGGATTAGATCCCGTTCGATCGTCACTTTTCTCCATCTTGCGATATTTGTCCACCCTTTAACGGCTAGTCTGAGAATGAAATGATACTCTTTACTATTCGTCAACGACTGCCATCCATAATTTGTCCTTTCCTTGATCTGTTGTTTTATATCGATTCTCCCAGTCATATACTTACTGTAAAATCCTGTTCATTCTCTCACCATAGGTGAGCTTTTAACCCATCAGAGAGAAAAGCACGATTTTATTCGAACGGTATAGTACGATATTATATAAAGCAAGTACAATGGTCTGAGTAAATAAAGCAAATTCAATATATTAGAATATAGATATAGACATAGTAAATATAGAGCTACAATAGGCCTATATCGACATACACACCGACACGGCCTTCCTGACTAACACACGTCCTCGGGTGTATCTACAAAAATAACACAGTGGAGAAAAGAAACAAATTTCAATATTATATTATGAGCTAGTGATTACAATTATAAGTTAAGTTTACGAAGGTGCATTTCTAAGACGGAGATCTTGCTCTTGTTACGGTCATTACTATATGCTCTTTCTCAAAGTAATTAATTTCCTCTTGGACAAAATTCCCACTGGTTATACATCTTACCCACCGTTATTAATCTTATGACTGTCGACATGCTATCCAAAGGCTCTTGCTGCAACTTGCAACGATAACATTCACCATAGCTGCCATTCAGACACTATGTATTCACGGTCCTCCCGGACCCAGGCCCCCGCCATAGCACCAACTGCCCCACACGCCATGACCAAACATTATGTTTGCACTTGTGCTTGCAGGATGGTGCTTATGGTGCGGCCTCTAGCCTTGACATTTACCTTTGCATAACTTCATTATCGACGTCTCTTTCAACGCCTTCATTTTCATTGACGTCTCTTTCAACGCCTTCATTTTCATTAACGTCTCTTTCAACGCATTCACTTTCATTATCTATATTTGGGCTATCTTCACAAACCAGGCCCAACTCTGGGGGGATTTGTCCTTGAGGTAACTTTCGCAAATATTCATGTGCATATTTGTAAGTTCTTTTACTAGACAGGGATTTCAACACGTACCTGTCGCCCGGCAAGACCTCCGTTATCAAAAACGGACCTCGGAACTTGGGATCTAATTTTGTTTGGTGTCTTTCCTCGTTTTTCAGTAAAACATAATCACCGATCTTATGTCTAACGATTTCAGCTTTGTTTTTATCAAATCTAGACTTATCGTAACGTGCATTTTTTTCAATGTTTTCTACAGCTTGAGCTCTCAAGTTACGAATATCAACATTACTTTCTTCGTTTATTGATATTAAACCAAATGGCCGTGCTTCTTTACCTATTAATAGCTCCAAAGGACTGGCCTTAGTTACTCGATTGGTCGTAGAATTCAAGGCCAGTTGTATTTCGCAAAGAGCGTCTTGCCACGAACGTTGACTAGTTTCAACAGCAGTCATTAGATCTTTTAGGGTGCTCATCACCCGTTCAACTTGCCCATTAGCACGACTTGCACCAGTGGCAATTAAGTGTAAATCTACTTTTTGAGAGGAACAGAAATCTCTAAAAGTTTTATTAGCGAAACATCTACCCTGATCAGCTATTATACGCGATGGAACACCAAACAACGATATTGAGGACTTCAAGGCTTTAATACAATTTTCAGCATTGATATTTACAGTGTGATACAGATAAACATATTTTGTAAAAGCATCGATCTGAACTATTACGTATTCCTTTAGATCGTTCTTACCACTTAATTTTCCAGTTATATCGATATGGACAGTATGCCAGGGTATATTCACCTTGGGAATCGGATGAAGTTCAGCTTGCCGTAGTATTCTACCACATGGGGTCTATTATTTATCTTATGTAACAATATTGCGCCATAACCGTCAGAGCTAGCATCCGTGTGCAGCTCTATTGGATATTGTGGGTCAAAAATGATCAACACCGGCTTGTTTGTCAATATTGAAATTATTTTCTGGCGTATCTGCTCATGTTCGGGTTCCCACAAGAACTTACTCTTTTCAGAGGTAAGAAAATAAAGAGGTTTCATTAATTGTGAAAATCCAGGTACAAATTGCCGGAAGTAAGAAGCTAGCCCAATAAACTGTCTCAGCTGCGTGACAGATTGGGGTGGCGGCAGAGAAGTTAACGCATGTATTTTTCGTGGATTAGGTCGAATTTCTCCCGCTTTAATTTCGTATCCAAGATACTCAATACTCGTTTTAAGAAAAGAGCATTTTGTGATATTAAAGGAAAATCCGGCTTTTGTGAGAATATTCAGAATGGTATGTAGTCTATCAAGCGCTTCTTCTTTTGTTTTGGCAGCAATCATAATGTCATCCATATAGACTATGACATATGAATGTGCAAACTCGTCCAATGCTTTCATTACGGCACGTTGAAAAACAGATGGAGCGTTCTTGAGACCAAAGGGCATAGCTAAAAATTCATATTGGCCCTCCGGAGTAACAAAAGCCGTGCGCTCTATGGAATTGGGATGTATTGGGATTTGATGAAATCCACTCGCCATATCCAGGCACGAAAAATATTTTGCTCCACGCAGTCTAGCAATCTGGTCTGATATGAGAGGTAAGGGGTATTTATCTGATATGGTATTCGCGTTTAATTCGCGATAATCCACACACAAACGATTGGTGCCGTTTTTCTTTTTAACGAGCAACATAGGGCTGGCGAATGGCGAGCAACTGGGGCGGATAATATTTGATTCCATTAACTCCCTTATTTTATCCCTAACAAGAGCCTTTTCTTCCGAACTAAGTCTATAGGGTCGCCTCTGCACAGTTTTGCTCGGATCGACCAAACGTATCTCTAACTGACCAGTGGTAACTCGAGTTCGCGGAATTCCTTTTATAAACCAATCAGAGTATTCTTTCAAAATTTCCATCAAGAGAGACTTGTCACGCCCAATTAAATCAGTGTCTATAGAAATTAAGTCAACATTTTTTTCTGGTACGGAGCAGGCGTTTATGGTTTTCTCTTTAAAAATATCAAACTTTTTGCATGTAATTACAACACCGAACCCCTGGCAAAGAATTTCACGGCCAATCATTACGTCATGTGTTAAATAATTATTTAATACTACGTGAAACAAGACTTCCAAAGAATGTTCACTTATTTCTACCTTCGATAAAATTTGCAGAGTACTACATATAGAGGAACTGCCAATGCCTTTTAAAACTACAATATTATTAATTCTTTTTCCGATAAGTTTTCCGGATACAGTTTCCCTTATAAGTGAACATTCGGCACCCGAATCAAAACAAAATGGAATCGACTCACCAGACTGATAAAGCACACCTTTCGGCTCGACTACCGCGCATACATCCACTCGCTTCTCATATGTATTACCTCTGTTACTACCAGACGGCAAACTGTAGCTTTTTGCACACATTGACGCAATATGGCCCACGTCTCCACATTTAAAGCAAGTTATCGATGAACGGTCTCTTCCAGCTGCTACGCTACTTGAGAACTGGTTAGTTTTTCCCTCTGGTTTAGCCCTGTTTTTCTTCAAACGGCAGTCCGTTATCTTATGACCTTGTTTTCCGCAGAAATGACATTTTACATACATTTGTAGTTTCATCTTTTTGTTCTCTGGCCAAGTAGAATTTTCTAGGGTGAGGTGTTTTCTTTTTCTGCCAAATGCGAATGCTTTTAGTTCCTGTTGCAATTCGTTTCTCGTTTTTATATTTGTCGTAAATATCAGTCGCTGCAATCTGTTGTCAAATTGAGCCGTATGTGCAAGAACCACTGATACGGCTATTTCTTCAGCACTCATTGATTTCCACCTAGACGTTAAGAATGTGACCAAACGGCTTCCATATACGGAAAGGCACTCTCCTTCCTTTGGACGACCGTTCAACATGTTGATGAGTGTAGCTGCCGACGTCTCTACACCTTCAAAGCGCTGCATAAATAATTCTACGAACTGTGGCCATGTAATACCGGCATAGCAAATCTGTGATAGCCACTGAGAAGCACTTCCCTCCAACGATTTGCTAAGAGCTATGATGAGTGCACTACCCTCTAGAGGATTTTCAGACACGATCATATCAACAGTCGAACACCAGGAAGAAGCATTTGCGCCTACATGATCAGGATTGAATTTTGGCAATGAGACCACTTTCACCTCTTGTGAAACTGGTTTTGGAGCTTGCACTGCTTTAATCAATTCTATAAAGTTACGATTTTGCGACTCCAAAATTGCACGCCAAATTTCACTTGAATCGTCTTGGGACGGAGTACATCCCACTTCTGATGTCGGATTAGATCCCGTTCGATCGTCACTTTTCTCCATCTTGCGATATTTGTCCACCCTTTAACGGCTAGTCTGAGAATGAAATGATACTCTTTACTATTCGTCAACGACTGCCATCCATAATTTGTCCTTTCCTTGATCTGTTGTTTTATATCGATTCTCCCAGTCATATACTTACTGTAAAATCCTGTTCATTCTCTCACCATAGGTGAGCTTTTAACCCATCAGAGAGAAAAGCACGATTTTATTCGAACGGTATAGTACGATATTATATAAAGCAAGTACAATGGTCTGAGTAAATAAAGCAAATTCAATATATTAGAATATAGATATAGACATAGTAAATATAGAGCTACAATAGGCCTATATCGACATACACACCGACATATATATATATATATATATATATATATATATATATATATATATATATATATATATATATATATATATATATATATATGTATATATATTTATATACATATGTATATATATATATGTATATATATATGTATATATATATGTATATATATATCTATATATGTATATATATATGTATATATGTATATACATATATATATATATATATATATATATATATATGTATATATATATATCTATATATGTATATATATGTATATATATATATATATATATATATGTGTATATACATATATATATGTATATATAAAAATAAAAAATAAAAATAAATATGTGGCACTTAAAGCCCTAAAGGGCTCATTGGCCGAACTTCTCTTCCATTACTGTTGTGCGTCTTGGATATCTCTATTTTTCAGAAATGCTGTATGAATATTTTTGTTTTGACAACTACTGGTTTCAATAGTCCAAGTGGATCAAAAATCCGTGAAAGATCGGAGCTGACTATTCGTATAGTGATTACCCGCATAGGATCTAGCGTTGTTCTGGCTCAGAATACATCAACCTTCGGCAGTCACAATAATCTCATCGTTTTATACCCTGCATAATGTAATATGCAAGGTATATTCATTTCGGTCAGATGTTTGTAACCACTTGAAGGAATCTCCGGAGATGTAGAAAATTATATATATTCGTGATCAGCGTCGCCTAAATTTTCGATTTAACAATGTCACCTAGCTGATTCGCACGATAACTTGAGCAAATATTGATCTATTTTTCTGAAAGTTGGCATACGTAACCTATGATCCAAGGATACGGAGGTCATTGATATTGTGCATAATTGGTCAATAACCACGCCCACATGAAGTATTTGAAGCGACTAACCACGGAATTTTCAAAACCTTTAACTTTCTATAACCCACTTAATATACCATCTGGACAAATATTTAGCAAGTAGAGTTATATTATATTGCTACATAAATTTGCTAGAAATGGGCGAGCCACGTCCACTCTTTACAGTAGCTCCCAGACTCTGTGCTTCTTTAAATTGAAACAGCTGTATCTTTTGCAATCTTCTGTCTAGGAAAGAATATTTGACACTTAGATTAATATGGTAGTCAGAAATAATCAGAAAAAAAAATCAACGCGCCACCCCCATTTCTGGTTGCGGAAATTAAAAAAAATTTTACCCGCCATAATTTACAAACTATTAAGAACAGATTAAGGTAGAGATTAGTATCGTAAGAACAACTAGATTCAGAAGAAATGGGCCCGTCACGCCCATTGTTTATAATAGCCTTCATACAAAATGATTGGATTTCTTTTAAATTGAAATAGCTGTAACTTTTGCAATCTTCTGTCTAGAACAACTATAATTGACACTCGGATTAATATCGTTGTCGGAAATAAAGTGGCATGAAACTAGCACGCCACGCCCACGTCTTAATGGGGATACCATACAAAGTCGTGAAAATTAAAAAAAATAAATAAACCGCTTTAACTTACGAACTATTCAGCAAATTGCAACCAAATTTAAGGTGTGGATTAATATTGCAAAGTTTATTAGATTTACAAGTAAGAGGTAAGTCACACCCACTTTTTATATAGCTCCCATACTAAGTCTCGGAATTATCTTACAAACTTCCTTTGAATGATCGCCTTTTTTAACTACCATAACTTACAAAATACTTCGTCAAAGTTAACTATATTTCGTGTGCAGATTAGTATTATATGCAAAAGTTGTTGCTAAAAAAACTAAAAAATATGCAGAGTATTACTTGGTCGGCCCTAGCCGACTGTAAGGTCATTTTTTTGGGTTATTCGTTACCTTAGAGAAATTTAAATTCACTTCCTGGTTACTAATTGTTAATAATTAAGGATGGTTTGCATACCATTTTTGTAAATTAAATCCATGTGTGCTCAGCATTTTGATCTGCTATCATAACATTTTTATAGTTGTAGTCGGACTGACTGATCCATCATACACATGGCAAATTGCAACATTTGAACACCCAAAATGTGACTAGGCATATTGTCGTTGTAGAGATTTGGTTGCTAGGTACAATGCTGCCCGAGTATTATATGTAATGATGTTTAGTTAGTAGAACTCGCTCTCTGCTGATGAATCCTCTTTCCATATGATGACTTGATATCATCAGTCTTCTAGACTAGAAGCTGCCGATACTTCTTCTCGATGTCGGGCGTGAAGACAAAACGAAACTTTATCAGTACTGAAAAAGCTTATTTTGAACTGTCCTTATGTATGTATGTATGCTCCATATGTATTAAATCATTCAGTGAATATCCTGTCGTAGTTTTAGCGAAGACGTCGAGCACCACTCGCAATTTGGGTGTTGTGCTATCGGATTGCACAGTACAATGATAAGGAAAAAAGTAGTTAGGAAACAGCATTGAGTCAAAGTTCACTTTCTTCATGTGCCCTAATCTTTCGTACTCTCTGAAATCTTGATTCTCCCACAGTTTTCGTCCCGAACACTGCATACGTCGATGATTTTAGAGAATCGAGCCATTATTCGTCATTTTTATGTGAGCAAAAGAGTGAGTTAAAATTCTACACCAATAGAAACATCAATCTTACCTTGCTTAAAAAATTATGGATCTTCAAGCTGTATCTTCTAATTTTAAGTTTTAAATTGATTACTCGGTTGAGGGGAAATAATATTTGGAAATACAAATGCTTCCTAGTTTGTTATGAAACTGTTACTTGCATTGGAGTAAGATTGCAAAATCTCAGAGTAACTTTTTTTTCGTATTGCCAATTCCCTCAATGTTCAAGGAAGCATTTGTTAGGGGTATGTATAGTTTCTTCATTAGACATTCCAAAACGATTTTGACTTGAGGCCTGCAAATCAGTATGGCTCTAAATTCCCCTGAGTTTCAATTGGCCGTAGTGATATTTATCGCTATTGTTGCCAGTAGTACGTATCCTTGAGTTGACACATTACTGATGAAACTGTTGCGTTTGTTGCTTCATTGACTGATTGCTTCGCTCTTGATGATGGCGTGTATAAGACTTCTTTCTTTTGATTTCCATTTCCCACATGTAGCAACGTGTTGTCCTTCTCCATTTGCAATTGTTTGACGTGTGATCCTTCTTGAATAATTGAAACACAATCGTTGCTTTTGACTGGCATTCCGTATAAATGTTTTGCAGAAGTAGAACGGGTATCACATAATTTGCAGATGTTGCCTTTAGTCGTAGTTGCAATGGAGGATACAACTCTGTTAAGTGTTTGTGGTATTGCAGCTTTATCCTTAAGGCCAATTACTTCCATTGAATGAAACTGTTCTTCTGGATACAGGTGGCTTCCTGGAGGAAAAGCGTTCGATAAGTACCGACAATCTTGATGATTTAGTCGTAGTATCTGTATAATATATATTCGTGATCCGCCGGCTGATCCGTTAATACCTGTTTACAGCAGCAATATAGTTTTACCATCTGTCGCTGTTGATGCAAGCAATACGATATCAAGCATCGTGGTGTATGCATGCTGGCAATTACGAAATTATGTAATTATGTGTTTTATTTATTACGCTAAAAATTATGATTTGTCCCGAATTATAAAATACCAATAAATATTAAAATAATACTCTAGTGTGAATTAAGTGTAATTAAGAAAAATTCAAGTATTACCTTTGGTAGTGCAAATTGAATTTTTGGTGTGTAAAAGGGCATAGTGAAGGAACGCACACTTAAGAAGTAACATTATTCACCGTTTCAAGAAATATTGTATTACTTTCATTACGGAATTGCAAACTAACTGCAGAAAATATATACATACATCCCTATATAGTGAGTTAGCAGATATCCTGTATAGCAGAGAAAGAAGAGTGGCTTGAATTAAAGCACAAGACCTGCGGAAATTGAAACTCCCCACAACCTACCCTAAATAGTATCTGCACAAGTTATTAAAAATTGAAGATCAAAAAAACGCAATAAATCCACTCCTTGTTTGAGATGAATCTTGTCTTCCTCTCAGTTGGATTCTTTTTGCAATTCAGTATTATTCTTGTTATTTCCTCGCCGATCTGCCTTTGCTGGTCAGCAAGCTCCGCTTCCAGGCTGTGTGATGATATTTCAACACTAAAACTAAAATGCCACATCGGGGTCAGTAAAACTATCGTTCAATTCGAAAAACAGAAGTATCTAATTGCGTCTTCTTAATGTGCAAGGGAAGTTTAATTTTTTTTTGTTATTATATAACATAGTAACCCATATATATGTAGGTAATTTTTGTCCCTTTTCGGAAAAGACATAAAAACAACCACAAAACAATTGGTTTGGTTAAATATGTAAAATATTGATCATACAATTTCACTATAGGCCTGTAAACGGACTACGCTCAAAACTTAACACAAATGCCATAAATTTGTCAAAACCGAAATTGAAGAGTTAATATTGCACTTATACAGAATCGTTGGAAAATTGTTCAATAAAACCTGATTTTATGTGGTTCGTGTGTTTAACTATACTATAACAAAAGAAGGGGACTGCGAGATTTAAGGAAAACTCTAACCGGTACATTCGGAGGATCCGTCACCAATTTACGATCAATTGCAGTCCAGCATGAGAGTACTAAAAATTTAGTTTGGAGCTACATTTTGTATATAAAGAGAATGGGATACCTGCGGATGGTATCCTAGGAAGAGACAATCTATGAAACCGTTCGGTTCTCAATATTATAAAGAAGAAACTGATTTTCTACGGCATAAGAAAACAACGTTACCTCATAAATCATTGGATGAGGTTAAACGGGTGCTCTACAACCGTGTAGTATCGGGGACAGCTGTGAAGATAGTTCCCCTGAACGTTAACACCGATTTCGAAACAATAAGTTTCTCCCGGAATATTTTTAGGTGAGACATTGGGATGTGTCACAAATAATAAAGATTATGTTCTAATATTCGAGGTAATATGATTAAATTTATTAATCTGTAGTATGAGTATGATACAGTTACTAAAATAAGTAGCATAATGTAAAAGAGTAACTACGAGAGGGTTATTAAAATATTAGAAAAAGTTTAAGTTAGATTCAAGCTTGAATATTGAAAAAAAAAATTGATGGAAGACATTTTTAAGTCATTTCACGATCTGTTTCATTAAGAAGGCGATAAATTTTCTTACACAACAGTTATAAAACACACAATACCAATAAAAGCAGACCAGGAAGATGAAATAATCGTTCCCAGTTCTTCCTCATGAAATTCTCCAATAATTTTAGTTCTGAAGAATGCGGGAAGCAATGGAATAATGAAATGGAAGCTAGTTGTTTATAGGAAATTGAACGATGCCACTATTAAACAGGTTTTTCCAATCTCACGTATCGATGAAATATTGGATCAGTTAGGTCATAGCAGATATTTGATTTGGCTAGTGGATATAATCAAAAGTTAATGGAAGAATTAGACAGAAAAGAAACAGCTTTTAGTACAGGTATTGGACATTATGAATTTAACAGAATGCCATTTGGTAGCACCTGCTGCCTAATAAAGGTTAATGAATCACGTATTGACATCTCCAGGGAATAGATTGTTTTGTTTGATTTGGATTTTGGATATTTGGATTATATTTTTGTCTACGGTTGGAATTTGGCACAACATGAATCGCACTTAAGAAGAGTGTTTGAATTCCTGCGTAACTTAACGCTAAACATAAAAGAATGTTAGTTTCTACGTAATGGTCATACATTCTAGGTCATAAATGCACTGAAGAAGGGGAATTACAAGATCCTGTTAAGGTAGAATGTGTTAAAAATATTCCTGTTCCGAAAAATACTACATATGTTAGGTTAGTGGGTTATTACCGAAAATTTGTTGAAAATAAGACAGGCATAGCAATGCCAATTAACAATTTGCAGAGAAATGTCAGAAACCTTTCAAGGGAGGCAACTTGCTCTCCACAAATTCTGGCTTATTCTGATTTTTCCAAACCTTTTGTGCTAGTAACAGATGCCAGATGCCTATGGCATGGGGAATTAGAAAATATCGGACAATAGCCTTTACGAGAAGAGCACTCAGTGACACTGAGAAAAGGTATTCCACTATTGAAAATTAATTCTTGGCTATCGTATGAGCTGTAAGGAATTATAGGGCCTATCTGCTGGGCCGACTATTCAAAATCTACACAGATCATTAGCCCTTATATCAGTTACGAACTATCTGAATTTGATTTTGAATTAATCTATAAACCAGGCACAAGGAACTTGAACGCTGATGCTCTCAGCAGAATTTCACAGCCCAATCATGAGTTAGAAATGGTTTTCGTTCTATGGCGAGGAAAAAATTTATTGCAATTGAAAATCAAGGAGAACCTGAGTTCTGATGATGAATTAGAACTATATGAAAACGTAGAAACTCACTAGAATGAGAATGCGAAAGTTTTCAGGATTAGAAGACAGTGTAGGTGGATAGGTATGCGAAACCAGATTAAAGAATATGTTAAAATTTGTAAAAAATATCAAAGTAACAAAAGCTTCAGCCTTACGAAAAAGCAAATTAACAGGTACACCATCTAAGCCATTTAAAAAGGTATACATATATGGACATGGCCGGAATTCTTCCAGAGATGACCTCTGGAAACGAGTATGTATATTCTCACATTCCAAGACGATTTTTCTAAATTTTTTATTTGCGTAGCTATACCAGACGCGAAAACTGGCACAGTAGCAAAAGCGTTTTACAACGCTTAAATGGTACGAATTGTAATGGTTAGCATCAGCGATGCATGTACACATCAACACCGTACATACTTCGACAAAACGAATTCCATTCAGTATTCCATACGGTTTTAATATCGATATGCCAACAAATCTGAAAACAAAAAGATCACCGTTATATAACGCGGACGACCAAAATAAGGTATTAAAATAACAATTACAGAAGTCACATGAATAAGCGAGGGAAAATCACGATAAATCAAAGAAATCAGCTAAACTTCAGTACGATAAAGGAATCCACCATATAATTTTTAAAATAGGAGATAAAGTATTATTGAGAAATCGGACTAGAAAAAACAAATTTAGTCTCGTCTGGACTGGACCATACGAAGTGATACAAATGAACAGTCCAGTACCGACGATTATTAAAATTGGACGAAATAATAAAAAGCACCACAACAATTTATTAAAACATGTTCATCAATAAGTAATCTTAGTTTAACCAACCACAAGGACCGTTAGTCAAGCGTCATAGAACAGATAAAGTTGCCATGTTCATGTGTATAACCACATCTGATGCAATGCATCGCGTTGAATTGTGATTCGGTGTGTGGATACTCATGTGCACGGGCGAAATGTAATTAAACAAGGAAAAGAAAGAGAATTACCTTAATTACTTATGTGGCCATTACAACCGAAAATCAATTTAGTTGGCGCCAATAAGAAATTCGAAGCGCTGACATGCTCTTTACTACTTGGTCTTTTCACCCGAGGTAAGTTCTGCCTCTTCCGCGTCTTCCACCAGTAGGTTCCTTCTTAGCCGGATCCTGTTCTTCCATGCGCTCGACATGACCTAGCCAGCGCAGGTCATGCGCTTTACTATATCGGTGTCGGCGTATATCTCAGGTCATGGTTGTACCTTATTCGATACTCGCCACCAACGCAATAGGTCCAAGGAACTTTTCATAAGACTTTTCTCTCGAAAACTCCGAGCATTCCCTCATCTTATGTGGAAATTGTTTAAGCTTCGGCCCCGGCATAATGGGAAACTTGTAGACTGGGGTTTTCATTCCTCGGGAGAGGGCCTGACTTCTCAATTTCCATTTGGTACCTAAAGTTGAACAAAGTTTGCAAGAATGATCCTTCGCAATTTCTTCATGTTGACCTGATTACTGTTGTTAATGCTGGTTCCAAGATAGATAAAATCCTTCACTAAATCAAAAGCGTAGTTATCAACAGTGACATTCTCTCCAAGGCGCTGGGACTCTTTGTTTGTTGATGTTAGGTACTTCGTCTTGTCCTCGTTCACCGTAATACCCATTCGACGCGACTCTCTTCCCAACTCTGAGAATGCTGCACTTACTGCTTGCATGTTCATGCCGATTATGTCAATGTCATTAGCATACGCTAACAGCATGACACTTTTGTTGAAGATAGCGCCATTATGTAGTAGATCAGCAGCTCGTATTATTTCCTCTATAATAAGATTGAAGAAGTCTCACGATAAAGAATCACCTTGTCTGAAACCCCGTTCGGTATTAAACGGCGGGGAGAGGTCCTTCCAACTGGAGTTAAAGAGTGTCATTCTCCAGAGACAAATAACCTTCGCAGGAATGCCGAACTCAGACATTGTTGTGTAGAGATAATCCCTTACTGTACTGTCGAAAGCGGCTTTATAGTCAACCAATAGATGATGTGTGTCGATGTGCTTTTCTTGGGTATTCTCCCGGGTTTGGCGCTGTATAAAAATCTGGTTGATGGTGGATTTACCAGGTATGCAGTCACACTGATAAGATCCAATAAAGTTGTTCTGTATATGCTTCAATCTTTCACACAGTACGCTCGATAGAACCTTGTATGCTTTGTTAAGATGACTTATTCCACGGTAGTTGGAGCAAATTGTGTTATCTCCTTTCTTATGTATGGAACAGAGAACACTGAGCCTACAATCGTCGGGCATGCTTTCATCCGTCCATGTTCTGCTTGAGAGCTGGTGTATGCTGGTGAGCAGCTAATCACTTCCAGTCTTATACATCTCGGCAGATAGTCCATCAGCACCTGCAGATTTGTTGTTTTTCAGCATATAAATGGCCTCCCTGATCCCATTATGGGCGGGTGGTGAAAAATCTATACTATTATCTACTGGCTGGGTCCAACGTATGATCCATACGCATACTTTTTCCAACATATCGGACGGTATCTCACGAATAAATTTTTCAATATTGGCTTCCAGTGCGTCAATCGTTGCTTATCGCTATAAACATGCGGCTTAACATATCCCCACAAAAAATAGTCTATAGGCGTTAAATCGCATTGTCTACGCGGCCAATTGACTAGCCCCGAACGTGAAATAAACTGTTCACCAAACTCGCCTCTCAATTGGGCCATTGTTCTGTGTGGCATATGGCATCGTCTTGTCGAAACCACATGTCGCCTAAGTGCAGCTCTTCCACTATTGTAAAAGAAGTTGTAATCATCGCACGGTAGGGCTCGCCATTCACAGTAACATTCCTGCCTTCGTCGTCTTTGAAAAAGTATGGTCCCATGATGCCACCGGCCCATAATCCACAACAAACAGTGCATTTTTCGCGATGCAGTGGCAGTTCTTGCAATGCTTCTAGCTGCTCTTCACACCAAATACGGCAATTCTGATTGTTCACATATCCATTCAACCAGAAATGAGCTTCGTCTCTGAACACAATTTTCCGATAAAATAGTGGATCTTCATCCAACTTTGCCAGCGCCCATTCACCGAAAGTTAGCCGTTGTGGTACGTTGTGCGGCTTTAATTCTTGCACCAGCTGTATTTTAAAAGGTATTACACCCAAATCCTTCCGTAAAGTTTTCCATGTAGTGGAGTAACAGAGGTCCAGTTGCTGAGTGTCTACGCCGGAGTGAAGACTAGCACTGCCATAGTGTTTTGGGGTGAATTGTGGGAATGGGTTGAGATGGCCATCTGGCTTCACCGTGTATGACGGCTCTTCCCATTCCGCTATTCACGATCATTTGTATTCATTTATCATTTCATCTCATTTCTCATTTCTTTCCTCCCACTCTCCCACTCTTTTTTTTAGTCATATCCGTTTCTCCGGATGGGTGCCGTAGCTCAGTGGTTAGTGTGTTCGCCTTCTGATCTGAAGGTCGTGGTTCAATCCCCGGCTGATGCATAAGAAATTTAATATCGATAAGAGTTTTCTTTCGAATGGTACCCACCTGTCGGCAATCAATTGGCAATTCTTCCGACAGTAACAACTTGCCATGAAAAAGCTTCTTAAAGATCTCTGTGACAAAGCTCAGAAAAAGTGATGTCACAAGTGTTCTGCCGTTCGGAAAATTCTAATACTGTCTTCTAATACTGTCCAAATTTAAGACGCACAACAGTAATGGAAGAGAAGCTCGGCCAATGAGCCCTTTGGGGCTTTAAGTGCCACATATATATATATATATATATATATATATACATATATATATATATATATATATATATATATATATATATATATATATATATATATATATATATATATATATATATATATATATATATATATATATATATATATATATATATATATATATATATATATATATATATATATATATATATATATATATATATATATATATATCCGTTTCTCCCACTCTCTCTCTATCTCTCTTTGCTTTTGTTTCTATTCTGCTATCTGAGGTAATACCTCTTATTATAATTTTCTAGACTTAGTTTTGTATTATTTTTGGTGTTTTATCTAAAGCCATATGTGGCTTTAGATAAAGCTATATGTGGCTTTAGATAAAGCCATGTGTGGCTTTAGATAAAACACAGTTGGCTAGCAATTGCGGTATCCATACATACGAATCAGACTATGGTGTTCTAACTGATTTGTATTTATTTTGCTATTTTTCTACTTGCCATAATTATATTACATATATATGTGCATGACTATTTTTTTAATACTTAAAAAATATACAAAATACAATACAAAAAAAAAAAACAAACAAATATATATATATTTTATTTTTTTTTATATTGCAATCTGTTTTCCTAATATTCAGCAATACTTAATTACTTAAAGTAAAAGCATACATAAGAATATTAATAACTTATGGACTACACCCAGTGGTGCAGCCATTTATTATCACCCATCAGCAAATGAGACTTGTTGTTGATTTTCTCTTCAGCTGTGTAAATTTAATGGAATTGTAATTGAGATCCGATATTAGTGGGTTAGGGTGTGTTTGAAATGTCTTTGATAGTGAGATTTGGCATGCTTTTTGATTACTTCAGCAACTGTTGGGATTTTCAAGTCTAGATGGATTTGGTTGTTTGTGACATAATATGGGGCGTTTGCAATCATATGTAGGGTTTTAGATTGAAGTCTTTGGAGAATTTCGACATTGGATGTTTATGCAGTACCCCACAGCTGTATGCCATACTGGTTTTAGGAAAGCTGAGTAGAGTAAAAGCTTACTCTCGAGTGAAACTTGGGAGTTTCGATTTAGCAACCAATGCAAATTTCTGAGTTTGGTACCTAGCGCCTTACGTTTGGTGAATATATGTGTTTTCCAAGTTAGTTTGCTATCGAGGTGCATGCCTCGAGTTTTACGGGTGGGCAGGTGCTCCGTTTAAGGGTAAATGTAACTTGGACATACTTGGTTTCATTTGACTTGATTCGCCAATCTTTCAACCAATAAGTAATCTTGCCTACCCCTTTTTGGAGCTTAGCTGAAGTTAATTGTTGAAGGGTATCCATTGCAAGGACAGCAGTGTCGTCTGCAAAAGTGCCAACGATGGATCCTTCAGCAATAGGCAATAGGCTTTTGTGTGACCGTACAGCTGGCAGTTCGTATATTGGGGAATTTCGCGTTTTGGACGAGGAGGTTCAGATACATTTTTAGGATCCTTTACCCCAAAAAAGAATTCCCAAGCCCCCGCCAATATTTGTTGACAAAGTTAACAACATTGCCCCCTTAATGAAGCTCATAACGGAAACGGGTCCTAGTTCCTATGATCTAAAGCTCATAAACAATGAGCAAGTCAAAATACAGGCATCAACTCCTGAAGCCTACAAAATAATCGTTAGCCAATTAGAGAAAAAAACACGGAATTCTACACCTATAAGCTTAAGCAGGAAAGAAGTTTCAGGGTGATACTCAAAAATATGCTCCCATCCATAGACACTGAGGAAATTTCTGAGGCACTCAAAGGTACAGGTACGACAGTTTCCTTTGATCGCACATACAAGCATACACACATACATCATATATGGTGCTTGTACAATTATATTATCACTCAAAATAGATAATTAAGGCGACTCAAGTGGTTTTTTTGTTTATTACGCCGTACTACATAATTACATATACAATCGATATTATACCAAATGAATCAGTGCGTAATCGTGTGTTGCGCTTATTCTACTAACACTGTGACCTTTCCTTAGATAACTTATTATCTAGGATTTACCTCTTTTACCTGTTTCCTGCAAATCCTCTTTCACACAACACAATTATGTTTTAATTTATAAAAAGTCCGTCTTTATTTAATTGATTAGTTTTCCTTTTAGCATGTGGTCTTTACTTAACAATGTGTTTTTCTTTCTTTCTTTTACTATATGTACATATATTTACAGGACGCTAAATCCTTTACAATATAACTTCCACTTTCAATAGGATATTAAATTCTTTCACAATGTACTCTTAATACTATACACGCACTAACTCGCTCTTCGAGATATCTTACTTCACCAAATTTACTAACTCCCTTCATTTCACGCGTTCTCTTAGTTTATATAGCCTAAAATATATGACATAATTTACAATTTAACCCCGTTTTTGAATAAAAGAATTTCTGAAGAAATTGCAATGAATCGAAATTGCAATTTCTTCAATAGGTCATAATTACAACCTCTTCTTAGTAGGTCATTATTATTTTTATTTAACACCTCTTGTTATATGTATTCATGATTATTGCTTATTTTGTTTTTCTTCTTTTTTCGTTATTTTTTGCATGGTTGCGAAATTGTTCCACAATCATACATTGAGGTACCATAATCCTGACCATGCAATTTTATAAGTATACTAAAACCCGCCTTCTGATCTGTAGGTCGTGGTACAATCCCCGGCTGATGCATAACAAATTTAATATCGATAAGATTTTTCTTTCGAACGGTACCCACCTGTCGGCAAGCAATTGGCAATTCTTCCGACAGTAACAACTTGCCAAAGCTTCTTAAAGAACTCTGTGACAAAGCTCAGAAAAAGTGAGCCGTTCGGAACCGGCTAAAATAAGTAGGTCCCTTCTAATATTTTCCAAAATTTAAGACGCACAACAGTAATGGAAGAGAAGCTCGGCTAATGAGCCCTTTGGGGCTTTATGTGCCACATATTTATTTATTTTTTACTAAAACCCGTTATATTCATAAAGTATGCACACATAATAGAATAACATAATAATAATAGTAATATCGCTGTAACATTTGTAGTGAGTCAAAATGCATAAATTAGATGAGCATTATTTTGACTCACAACATGTGTGTAACTTTAATTAAATCCTGAAATAAATTCATTACGATTTAATACATCGTACTTTGAACGTGTCATCACACTTGAACTCGAGTTGGATTGAGTTGAGTTTATACAGTGGTTAATAGTTAAAACCTACTACGAGAAGTTTATTCTTTTCTATACGTTACTATATGTACCCGATAATATACGGTTAACTTACATAAAGCGTACTAAAGATTACGTCATTTAGTAGAATCGCGCATCGGATCCACGATCAGTAAGTTGATTCTAATTCGCTTTCATTCGATATTTTTTTCTTGCTACTGTAATTATACGAATTACATGAAGTTAGCAGTTTCAACGGTTTGCACTGCCTCTCGCAGTATATTGTATTTCTCTTAGAGCAATTTTCCGATTGCTTCTACATTCTATTCTATTACTCGAGTTCAAATTTAAAAATTATTTTTCTTCATTATACTAATTTGTAACTCCACAAATTACTGGTGACATGGCGGACACAACGTCTTTACACTGCCGCTGAGGAAATAAAGGAAACGGATAAATATTTCCAATTTATAGATACAGACACGCATAGCACATATGCGCTTGAAGTCCAGAAGAAGGAATTCGAATGGAGCGATCTGAAATCAACATACCTCTCCATTATCTCGTAGGAAGTTGAAGCCTTTGAGATAGGTCAAATTAAGACAAAGTTTAAAGATTGTAAAATCGTTGCCTGGCAAACATTAACGCGCATCCTCACGATTTGATCGTGATCATGTCGTCTCCCATTCCGGCGGTTGCGCCCGCTGAGAGTCAAGCACATGAATGTTCTTTCCCCACTATCTAACTTCTGCCATGCGATACGCATGCTTTTCGGGAGATTATGTTTCGTGGCATAGCTTCCGTGATATGTTCACGGCGCTGTACGTAAACAATCCACAAGTATCCCCGGTAGAAAAATTATACCACCTGCGCCAAAAAACCTGAGGTGAAGCGGTTAATATCATTAAGTGAACTCCGTTCATTAATGATAGCTTTAAAATAGCTTGGTCCAATTTGGAGGAAAGATTCGAGAATAGAAGAGTTCTCGTTAATATACAAATGAAGTCCCTTTTCAATCTTCGGCCAGTGGGGAACGAAACCGGTCCAAGCATACAACGCGTACAGCGTACGATAAGTGACTGTATTACGAATTTACAGTCACTAAATATAATATTGACACCCATCATTGGGATGCGATATTTGTTTACTTGGGCTCCACGAAACTGTCAGAGACAACTCTGTGTCTGGTGAAGAGATACAAGCTATGTATGAATTGCTTCGCAAACTCTTACGATTCCAGCTCTTGCAAAAGTCTTTACACATGCTCCTCATGTAACAAAACCCACGTGAAGAGCTTGCTAGTCTGCGACTAGCCGACATACATTTGCACCAAAGCTCTCCTGTGGACTTGGTTTTAGGAGGTAACAGTTACCCCTCTATCATGCTAGAAGGAATCCACAAGGGCGTTCATGGATCGTTGATTGTTCAGAACACGGTCTTTCGATGGATTATTACCGATAGTCACACGACATCACCATCCAATGTCCGAGCTCAATCATTTTACAAAGAGGTTAACCTGGAACGAAAAATTTCCAAATTGGAAAATATCCCAAAGGCTACGCGAAAGTCTCCTAAAGAATCATATTGTAAAGAGTATTACAACAGAAAAACGTTTCGGAATCAAGAGGGTAGACTCGTGGTATCAGTGCCGTTCAAGAGACAGTTTCCTCAAGATTTATCGTTAGGTGCCTCGCTCAGCTCGGCGCGAGCACAAGTTTTTCAAAATGAAGCGCGTTTAATTAAGGTTCCATAATTCAAAATTTACTATGACAACGTCATTTTGGAATATCTCGATTTAGGCCATATGAAACTAATCGAGACAAGCGCTTCTACAGAAGTCAACTATTATCAACTATTATCTGCCTCACCATGCCGTGGTGAAGCCAGATAGTACTACCATTAAATTACGTGCGGCTTTTAATATTTTGTATCGGACCTCCACGGGCAGTAGTTTGAATGATGTCCTTTATACTGGACCTATACTGCAATCGGATCTGACGGTATAATATTATTATTACGATGGAGATTTTTCCGTTTTGTTTTATATTCCGATATTGAGAAAATGTACCGCCAAATTATAGTACACCGAGATCATACGTCATTCCAACGTATATGTTTCCGAAAATCACCAACTAAAGATGTTCATAGCTCTGAACTACAAAGGGTGATATTTGGCGTGAATTGTGCTCCATAATTAGCTATTCGAACGTTGCTGCAACTTTCAAACGAAAATAAATTGGCTAACCCTATTGCTTCGAATATTCTCAAACATTCGATGTACGTAGACGATGTAATCGGCGGAACACATACGTTGGATGAAGCTATACTAGCTCATGACCAACTTGTTTCGGTATTAAGTACCACAAGATTTTCGCTGAGAAAGTGATTATCAAACCATCAACGGATCTTTGAGAACCTGCCCTCTGATCACCTTCTCGACTCAGAATTTCTAAATATCTCAGATGCAGGTACCGCCAAAACGCTTGGGCTCAGATGGAACGTAGGCACTGACTACTCCTTTTTCTTTCCTGGGTCTCCTCCGCATAAAGCGTCTTTTACGAAGGGAGAAGTGCTTCCATTATCGCCAAATTATTCGATCCTGCTGAATGGTTGTAACGCGTGCCTTTTGTTTCCAGCTGAGGTATTGCTCAGTCTGCCAGGGTTGAACAAGAGAGCAGCGTAAAAACTCTTGCTGTAGGAGGAGGACCGAATTCCACACGATTGTCTATTGACAATCAATTCACCGAAACTAGAATAGTGTTCGGCTCGGTTCGAATGGAACTACTACTACTTTGATTTTATTTTCTTTATTATCTTTCCTTTATTTCTTATTACAATTTTCAATACAATACAATTTTACTGCCTTACTCTACACCTAACCTGGAATACCTAACCTTACTTATAGAGAATGATAATTTATAGGTTTGACCAGTGCCACCTGGTCGCACCTAATGAATCAGTCGTCTGGCATAACCGCCTTAGCAGAAATCTCTAAGCGACTGATAATTGTGTAGGGTAGCCTGATACAGGGGTCTCCTGTATTCAGTACCCTGGCCTCACACCTAGAAGAGGGAGACCTATTAGCAATATATATCTGTAGGAACAACCAACGGGATGGCGGATGGCTGCTCCTGGTATTTATGGTCGGTCAAAATGACTCTGGGCAGAGCTGTTGGCTCGCAGACGGCTACTATAAGCGATCTTTCGTTTAGTGACAGCTCCGCTTATGGCAAGAACTACTTATAGTCGTCTAGCGTTATTTGCCCACTCGACTATAAGAGCACTCGTTCGTATAGCAAGCTATTCGAACTGGCCGGTTCCAAAAATCCGCAATGATCGTTTCCACGGTATGTCGTATCACAACTTACCCGACCATGCGTTTGTTTAGGGTTTATTACCCTTTTTTGTCATGCCTTACGTTGGGAAGTCATGCACCTTAAGTACGTATTCATGTATAAAGCATTTAGGAATTACAAATTTCCTATGATGCTACATTTTACGTTTAGTGAAAATTCATTTGATTCTTTCTTCCTTTCTGTCGTCATAGTGAGTGACTACACTAGTATGTGTATGTGTGTATACATCTGCTGATATTATTATATGACGACAGCAAGGAGAAGAGGAAGAATCAAATGATATGATACGTATATTTGTTATATTATTTGTTTGAATATTATAATAATTTAGAGTTTTTGTAGGTACATATGTAAAAGGTTGTAACAGGCTTATTTCAAGTCTGTTACATGGTTGGCACCAAAGATTTTGGTGACAAAGTTGTTGATGCAATAGTTGTGGCTCGATTATACTGATTGGGATGAGTCAATAAAACTACTGACTCTTCACAAATGGCAAGCGTTTTTAACGGGTTATCCTAATCTGACCGCCGTTCGCATTCCTCCATTCGTACAGTTCTCTCCGGGGTGTATAATGCAAGTTAGCGGCTTCTGCGATGCATTAGAAAATGCCTTTGCAGCAGTAAGATATGTACGTGTGGAAAGCCCTTCGGGTGAAGTACATACCCATTTGTTGGCTGCGAAAACACGTGTTGCCCCTATTAATATGCTCTAATTGCCACGTTTAGAGCTTCCATGTCACTGGACGACTTTCTTGGAAAACCGAATTTCTTCCATTATTGAGAAGATTGGGGCCTCGAATTGGCAGCATGTTGGTTCTTTTGATATTCCAGCTGATATAGCAACTCGTGGCATTACTGCCAATGAGTTATGGTGTAATGAGTTATGGTGGCTAGGTCCCACGTAGCTGAAAATGCCACTCCAGAACTGGCCGAATAAGTCATTGGCATCGGATTCGATTGCCATTCACGATGCTCCGCACATGGGCGGTCTTTGGGAAGCAGGTGTCAAGAGTTTTAAAGCCCACCTGAAGAATCTTCCTCCCACTCATTACTTTACTCTCCCGTATCGAAGCGTGTCTCAACTCGAGACCCCTGAGCCCAATGTCTGACAACCCCGCAGACTTAGTGCCGCTAACACCTGACACTTTTTGGTTGGCTCTCCGTTGTTTTCGCCTGCTGAACCTGATGTCTTCGACCAAGCACTGAGTATTCACAACAGGTAGCAACGTATGAAAAACATTTATCAATCCTTCTGTCAACGATGGAAGGATGAATATTTAAAGGAGCTCCATAAGTGGGCTAAGCGGAAGGATCCAGAGAAAGACGTTTGCATAGGCGATCTAGTTGCCGTACACAATGAGCATTTGCCCCCAAATGAGTGGAGATTGGGCCGAGTCCAAAAACTTATATGGTGCCTGACTTTCGGGTTCGAGCAGCTGATATTCGAATCGCAAAAGGCGTTCTCACTCGACCCGTTGTAAAACTGGTCGTTCTTCCCTAACATGTTTCAATACTACTCACCGTTACTTTTTTGTTTCTTTGTTTGTTTTTTTTTCCTTCAGTTGAAATATGTCGCCAAACAATATGAGCAACAACCCGATGGAGCCCTATACGTCTGCACTCCAAAGCACGTACAAATGGGGCGCAACGACGACTTCGTCTTGGTTGCCGCCTGTGCTGGGATATCACCCACTGCGTACTTGCCCCCGTTTTCTGTCATTGCAAGTAGTCCAGAGGTTCGAGATAGTGGTGCGACACCGATGTTGTTTAAATTGCCAGGCGTATAACCATCCGGTCGACCGGTGCCAAATCACCTCAAGGTGTCGGCATTACTCGGGCAAGCACCATTCGTTGCTGTACGGAGAGCGCGCTACGCCAAGATCAAAACGACGCCAACGAAAGCCAAAGCAACACAGCTTTCCACCTCTTCCTCCTCAAGCGGCATGTGCGTGTGCCAAAACAACACCATCGCAACCAGTGTTGTCTCAAATTGTGATGCCGCTTCAAACGCCGACGATGATCCTGATTTTTTCGATAGCTTCGATATTCCGAGGTCAACCGCCAGCTGTTTACCCTCAACCACAAGTACCCGCACCGCCGTTGCCGTTGGACTCTTCAATCCGACCATTTAGGTAGATACTTCAATTCTTTTTAAGCGATATTCGTTTTTAATTATACTATTTTCCTCCTAAAGATTTTATTGTATTTTACTCCCTTTTTCTCCCATTGTTTTCATTTATTTCTCCAAGTTACAATTATGCATTTGGTTTTCTGATTTGAATTTTTAATTATTTTTTCCGTTAATAATATTAAAACTATTTATTTTTTAAGTTTTTTTTTTTAAATTTTTTTTTTTTTTGATTTTGGTTAAAGTTTATATTTATATATTTATACCTTTTCGAATTAGTTTTGAAATTTATTGTTTAAGTTCTCTCCCTTCTCATCTTAAGTATTAAATTTTATTGATTTGAATTTCATTTTAAATTAAAATTTTTGCTTTTTTTCATTGTCATTTTTAATACTATTTTAAATTTTTTTGCTTTTTCCTCTCAGAATTTTTTATTATCATTTGAATTGCATAGAATTGTTTTAATTTTTTATTATCATTAGTTTAATCATTTAGTTTGCAGTATTCTTGCAAGGGGGGCGGAATGTCTACGCCTGAGTGAAGGCTAGCACTGCCATTGTGTTTTTGAGGTGAATTGTGGGCATAGGTTGAAATGCCCAGCTGTCATCACCGTGTATCACGGCTATTCCCATTCCGCTATTCACGATCATTTGTATTTATTTATCATTTCATCTAATTTCTCATTTCTTTCCTCCCACTCTCCTTCTCTTTTTTTATTCCTATCCGTTTCTCACACTTTCCCTCTCTCTTTGCTTTTGTTTCTATTCTGCTACCTCTTATTATAATTTACTAGGCTTAGTTTTTATTCTCTTTGTTGTTCTATCTAAAGCCACACATGGCAGTGAGTGCTTTTTTATTTAAAAAACTTATCTTCACTTCCCATATATAAAATTTAAAAATTAAGTTCAATAAGAAAGTGTATTGTTTTCTTTTAATAAGAGTATTGAAATGGAGAATAAATCTTAAACCTAAATAAAAACAAAACTGTGAATAGAATTTAACCAAAACCACGTCCATTTTTTTTAAACAAAACCTGTAAAAGCATAACTAACCTTAACTAAGGCAGTTGACAAAAACAATTTAACGTAAAGGTGATAATTGTGCGATATAGTGTGACGGCAGCGGCTATACCCAACAGCAACAGCAGTAACTTCAGCAATTCATTGAGGCAAGGCCTAATAGACCAGCGGCCCACCGGCAACACTCTTCTCACACTCACTGGCGGATACAGTTGCGATATTTCCCTCTGTCCGCACTCTATGTATGAGTGTTGGTGGTATAATGTCTAATAGTGTAAATTTGGTGTGAAATTTACTCACAAAACTCCGAAGAGCAGCCTCAGAAGGTCGCCCAAATTAACCATAAAATGGAAGAAGTGCACGATGCACTTTCTTAACCGATCATGAATTATGATAATAAAATTCAATAATCTGCAAGCGTTGTTCGTTTGTAAGTCGATTCATGATTAAATTATAGACTAAACTGAACATGTTTGACAGTTGCATGTTACACGAAAACAGCTGAGCTGCCAGCTACAGTTGCCAAAAAGAAAGTTGCTAAAAAATCACCCTGTATTTGATATTTTCTTAGTTTAAGCTGTATTTTTCTTTAATTCTTGCCAATTCGATTTCTTCAGTTCAGAGTTTTTTGTTTCAATTCACTTTACAATCTTCACATTATTCTTTTTTTTATATAGAAAATTACTACGGCTATAATGAATATTTTTATAAAAGTTAGGGTTCCACCTATTGCATAAGATAGATTACGGTGAAACTGTAATTCTTCTATTTGCTTTAAATTTTCAAAATTTTTTAATTTAATTTCATTGAAATCAATTTTTTTCTGAAAGATAGAATTGAAAGTGTTAGTCGGAATATAGAATTTATCTTGTACAATTACTTGTTTATTTTGGAAAACATACTGTTTTGTTTTTATTTTGCAATTGTAAATTGAGATTAAGTAATTTTTATTCAATATTATCATTCTGTCATCACAATTCTGGATAGCTGTTTCATCATTTGCATTTTTAACTACAAAAGTCTTTTCATCCATTGTTAGGATTTCGAATTTGTTATTAAACTTCGGTATACAATTTTGGTAGTAAATACAGTTTTGGCTTTCTTTTAAATTTTTTAAATCTGTTTCTTCTTCGTAAGTGTATTATCTATTTCTATAACATCTTCATATTTTACTTTTATTTCCATGAATTCTTTATTTGGTATTGGTATTATAGCTTTTATATAAGTTTTAATACGACGTGTTGGTACTATAATGGCAATAATTAACATCGTTTTCTTGTATTCCATTATGCCAAGTTTTAACAATTTTAGTTTATAGAAGTCAATATTGTAACATTCTATTTCTTCTGTCGTCAGTATGCTTCGGTGTAAAGTTTTATGTTTAGCTGTTGATATATTGTCTTGTATTCGATCGAGTCTATTTTCTAAAAATCTAATTTTTTGCATTTAGTCGAGATACAAAAGATTTTTTTTTTTATTTTCGTTCTGTCTTCTTTTACGTTCCTTTTTAGTAAAACTAGAGGGTCATTGAAATGTTTATTTTGATTTGTTAGGATTTCGGTTATATTTCCCTCCGTTGCAGATATTACAATTATTGATTATTTCGTTTATTTTAATTTTAAATTGGGGGTGATAAATCTTATGCTTCATTCCCACATAAGTCGGGATAATTCCTGAGTGTCGTATCTCATTTTTATGGAAAAGTGAAATCTGCCTTTTTAGTTGATCTTCGTCTTGTATGTCTCTAGCAAAATAGCTACATTTTATGAAAGAAATTTTCGTAATATTGGAGTATGTTCTAATTAAAATTTGTTGCAATTTATTGAACTCATGATCATTGAGTTCAGAGTATATTGCGACTTTTCCTCTCTCGATGTGCCTTCGGACTATAATGATAACGTTATCAGAAATGACATCCTGCTTATCAATAGAGACTCGTTTGTTGTTAAAAATATTTATTGCTTCAGTTTCCTTACTTACTACTAAAATTATTTGCTTTTTAAAACGATTTACAACCGTATCAAGGATTGTGATATGATCATTAGCATTTTCCATCTGGGAATGAATAGTTTCGCCTTCTGCTGATTCATTGTGGTTACTATCATTAACTCTGAACATTAAATTATCTTCCTGGGAGTGGGTATTTGGACTTCAAGCGATTCTGACTCCTCTCCATTGTTTATTTCGTCATATTCGCCTTCACTTTGATAGCAATGTTCCTTAATAAATTCATTTTCTCGGAAGTCCGCTGGTGATATTTCCGATTCTGTCCTATTGTTATATTTTCCTTTAAAATCTTCCTCGGTTAAATAATTTATTTCATTACTTTCTGTGTTTATTCTGCTTAGAAAATCTGCAATCTTATTGCCTTTCCCTTTTATATATTCAGCTTTGAAGTCATATTCACCTAACTCTATAAGCCACCTTTGCAACTTTGGATTGATATCTTTGCCAGAATATTTTGAAAATAGCCATTTCAATGGTTCCTTATCAACTGTTGCCTAGTTCGTCTCTTGCTTATTCAATGTTCTTGATGCGAATGCTATTGAGTGGCCGTTTTGGGTTAAGACAAAGTCAATAGCAAAATTACTTGCATCAGTAATGAGCTTAAACCGCTTTTCGAAATTAAGATATCTCAAAATAGGGGCGTTAGTTATGATGTCATTGAGTTTTTCAAATGCTAAAATGTAACTAGGGTCTTTCATATTGACGTTTTGGCCTTTCTTTAAAAACTTTTTCATTGGATGGGCTACTTTAGCATAATCTTTGACAAATTTCCTATAAAAACCTGTCATTCCTAAAAATGATTTTATTTTCTTTTGGGTGCTTGGTAGTGTTGTGTCCTCCTTGTAGCACTCTAACTTCTGCTTAGATATCTTATAGTTTAGGACTTACCCCTTTCTCCTTCTTTTTCTCTTGCTCCTTCCTGCTTCCTTTATCTTACTTCCCCACACAATTACTTTCACAATTAGTAAGTTTTTGTTTTCACGGAATAGTTTTATTGGTCCAACGGTTTTTCTTTAACAATTCGTTTTTAGGGAATACACATAATATGAGATCCTTTACAATATACACTTGTTTACTAGGATGTAAAATCCTTTACATTAAACACTTTGTTTTTAGGATGTAAAATCCTTTACATTACACACTTGATAACTAACTCGTTCTATGAGTTATCTTAATTCACTCGATTCACTACTTCTCTGATTGCCATCATTTCAGGCCTTGTCTTAGTTTGTATAGCCTAAAATATATATCATAATTTACAATTTAACCCCATTTTAGTATAAAAGAATTTCTGAAGAAATGGCATTTTTTTAAGTAGGTTACTTATTGCAATTTCTTCAGTAGGTCATATTTATAACTTATTTTTAGTAAGTCATCATTATTATTTGTAGTTAATACTTCTTGTTGTAAATATTGTGCATGCGTTCAATATTACGTATTTTGTTTTTCTTTTTGGCTTTTATTTTCTTTTCACTGGGTATGATTGTTGAATTATTTCATAATCATATAGCGAGGTATGATGACCCGTTGGTTCTTTTATTATTGTTTATTATTTTATTTATTGGGTGTGGGTGACGTAGCTCAGTGGTTAGTGTGTTCGCCTTCTGATCTGTAGGTCGTGGTTCAATACCCGGCTGATGCATAACAAATTTTATATCGAAAAGATTTTTCTTTCGAATGGTACCCACCTGTCGGCAAGCAATTGGCAATTCTTCCGACAGTAACAACTTGCCATGAAAAAGCTTCTAAAAAGAACTCTGTGACAAAGCTCAGAAAAAGTGATGTCACAAGTGTTCTGCCGTTCGGAACCGGCTAAAATAAGTAGGTCCATTCTAATACTGTCCAAAATTTAAGACGCACAACAGTAATAGAAGAGAAGCTCGGCCAATGAGCCCTTTGGGGCTTTAAGTGCCACATATTTATTTTTTTATTTATTTATTTTATTTATTATTTTTCTTCTTCTTCGTTCTTTGTTTTTCATGGTTGTGAAATTGTTCTACAATTATACAGTGAGGTACGACGATGCTGACAACGCATTTTTATAAGTTTACTACAACCCATTTTACCCAATGATAATTACATTATGCATAGTGTGTTGATTATCATTAATTAATGGTTACACATAATAAATAAATAAATATGTGGCACTTAAAGCCCCGAAGGGCTCATTGGCCGAGCTGCTCTTCCATAAGTGTTGGGTGTCTTAAATTTTGGACAGTATTAGAAGGGACCTACTTATTTAGCCGGTTCCGAACTGCAGGAACCTTGTGACATCACTTTTCTGAGCTTTGTCACAGGAAGAATTGCCAATTGCTTGCCGACAGGTGGATACCGTTCGAAAGAAAAAATCGTTTCGATATTAAATTTGTTATGAATCAGCATAACAAATATTTTATTCATATGTTATGATTGAAACCACGAGCTACAGATCAGAAGGCCAACACAGTAACCACTGAGCTAAGGCATCCACCAGTTTTGAATAATATCTATTTTTTTTGTCAGGTTTAACACCTTTTGCTTTGAGGAGATGGCCGAGAAATTGTGATTCTTTCTTCAGAAAGTCACATTTATCGTTTTGGATTTTAAGCTTAGCTTTTCTCAAAGTTGTAAATATTTTTCTAAGGTTGATTAAGTGCTCCTCTAATAAGGTACTAAATACAAGGATGTATCCATGTAAACAACACATATTTTATTAATGAATTGTCTAAAAACAGTATTCATCAACTTTTGGAAGGTGGAAGTTTAATTTAATCCGCATTTTTTAATCCGCATGGTATTCGAATGAATTCGTAATGTCCAAATAGAGTTGAAAATGCAATATTCTTTCTATTTTATTTTCTTACCACTATTTGATGGAATCCCCTTGCAAGATCCAACGTTCTGAAATGTTGGGCCTTACCAAGTTTATCCAGGATATTGTTAAGATTGGGAATAGGGAATTTGTCAGCAACAGTATACTGACTACGATAATCTATCACTAATCTCAATTTTTCCCTATTTGAATTATCTAATTTTTTGGGAACAATCCACAAAGGTCTGTTATATGAAGAATTTGATTCTCGAATAATGCCGCTGTCGAGCATTTCTTTTATTTGTATTTCAATTTCAGTCTCATGAATGGCAGGGTATCTACATATTTTCGAATATAAAGCTCGTCAGTTGTTGTGACAATTTCGTGTTCAATTTCATGTGTTTCTGATAAAATATTTTATTATTAAAAATTTCAATAAAATTTTCACTAATATATATTTTAGCTCTAAATGGGTCTAAAAAATTCTGACCAATTATAGCGTCATAGTCTTTGTTTTTAAAAGAGATTATTTCAATGAAATAGATCCTGTTGCAGCGAATTGTTTTGGTATTGCCTTCACCACGAAATATTTTCCTTCATTCATGCCATTCAGGGGTCCGAGCCAAAGCGGTTTCAATAATTTCTGATGTTCGTACCCTATTAAGGAGCTTGGTTTAATAACACGTGTTAATCACCTAAAAGAGTGGACGTGTTTTGGATATCTGAATATGAATACAACAAAAATTCAGAAGCAAAACACTACCCCTATTAGTTCGGAAAATAGATACGCACTGCTTTTAAGTGATGAAAGTGACGAAAATATTATCCCCAAGAAAAATTTCGAACCCCCACCCATTTTCTTAAGAGAACGCAACTCAGATAAGTTGATTTAAAAAATAACAAAAAATAAAAAGCCTCATAGGACCAAAGAATTTCCACGTTGTTCGCAAAGGCCAAATTGAGGAAACGAAAGTGCAAATCTACAGTGAAACTCATTATCGCAAAGTAATTGCGGAATTTGATGCTGTAAAAAAGAATTACTACACATATCAGCTAAAAAGTACTAAGGGCTTAATCGTTGTACTCAAAGACGTCGAACCCAACGCTGATATTAACGAAATCAAACTCGCCCTTCAGGAAGAAGGTTTTCAAGCCAGAATAGTATGCGATATTCTCAACAAGAGAATATCGCATACCTCATATACCTTAACCGTTATATCGCATTAACCTTCAACCTGAAACCCTAAAAAAAGGTGAAGACACCCCATATATAAAATTCGATATTTATTGCATCTCAAAATCACAATCGAAAAACCCCATAAGAGAACTGGACCTCCTCAGTGCAGTAATTGCAAATAATATGGACATACTATTATATATCGAACCCTGCCAGCTGTTTGTGTGATTTGTGGAGATCTTCATAAATCAAACATATGCACAAAATATAAGGCGATACTATCATGAAAAAATGCAGCAATTGTGGAGGTAATCACACCGCAAATTATACAGGTTGCCCAGTATATACAACCCTAAAACTAAATTTCTGCGCTAGCAATCAACCTCTAAAACCAGTTGAGCAAACTCAGATAGCCAACTCATGTAAGAGACAAAATATTGATGCAACACAATTCTTCTCTGCAATCCCAAACAAGAATCAAACCAATTCATACGCTAGTGTGTTAAAACAAAACTCACATCAACAAAGCCATGTAAATAATGAGCAGCAGCACTCACTGCTCACCCAACAGCCAAGTACTCTTGAACATTTGCTTCAAACACCAGTTTAGAACATGAATCAATTCATGAACTCAATGCAAACAATGATGTAGGAAATGATGAAAAATCAATCGATGTTACTCCAAACATTGCTATCCACAAATACCATGAGTCGTCTCAAGATATGTCACTGGAATGCCAACGCCTTAAGCCAGCACCGTTTGGAGCTAATTAAATTCCTTGAATCCAACCAGATCGACATAATGATGATATCTGAGACCATTTCGCTGACAAAAATTGCTGCCGAATACCACATTACAAACTGTACACCACAAATCATCCGCATGGTAAGGCACGCGGAGGAACTGCCATGTTGATGAAAAGCAGAATAAAACATCATCTTCTTGAAGATTTCAGTAGAGTCTACTTGCAAGCAACATCTATATGACTGGAAGAGTACATCTCTAAGCTAGTAATATCTGCGATATACTGTCCCCCAAGATACAGTATTACCGAACAGCAATATAAAGAATTTTTCTCAACTCTTGGTAGCAAATTCTTGGTTGCTGGCGATTTCAACGCCAAACACACCCACTGGGGCTCCCGCTTAATAACTCCAAAAGGCAGAAGACTATGTTCAATCATCACTAACCACGGCTACGATGTTATTTCAAATGGTCAACCGACATATTGGCCGACGGACAAGAGGAAGATACCCGATCTCATAGACTTTGGAGTCGCCAAAGGTTTGCAGATGCAAAATACCCACGGTAATATCTATAAAATCACCAAGCCCCCAAGGTAATTGCGTTGGAAAGAAAATAGACTGGTTGAAATTCAAGAAATATGTACATTTCTATCTTCCTCTAAGTACTGTATTAAGAAATGGACACGATGTAGACTCAGCACTCGAAAAATTCAACCAGTTGCTCTCATTAGCTCTCAGCTCAGCCGCCTGCACAAGGGTATGCAAGCAATCAAACTATAGCCCATACACAGCTGCCGACATTGAATTGCTAGCAAGACAAAAAAGAAGACTCCGAAGGCATAGGAGTTATCCATCGTTAACTAAAAAGAAATGATACATTGAATACGCTGTGTAATTGTGATGGAACATCGGGAATATCACATAATTTTAAGATAGTTTGTAAGATTTGAATATTTATTGTGAGTTTCTCTGTACGGTACAAAGATTCAATAAATTCTTATTATTTAAACAAAAATAATAATAATAATAATAATAATAATGCTTGTATTTGTACCGGTATCTATAAGACATATAATATTTTGCTTGCCAATGGTAAGGACTGCTATCGGGAATCTGTATTTTTGACCGTTATAAGAAAATTTATCTCATCCTCTTCTTTATTTACCTCTTGTATGGTGTCTACTTTCATATACTTAGAATATCGCCATTTCCTAGTTTGTCCTGATCTATTTTCCCCATTAGTTGGATTATTAGCATTACTTCTATGTTGGCTATTTTGCCTATAAGTATTATTGTGATTGTATTGGTCATTATGATTTTGATGTAATTGTTAAGTATAAGTTGGATTGCTAGTATAGTTGTTATTAATAAAATGGAAAATGACTCCATTGAAGGGACGAAATTATAGTTTTATTATAGGAATTTACCTACTCAATTTGTTTGACACAACAATGAACTTAGTAGATATTTAGATATAACCCTTACACCAACCCAGAAGTTTGCACATTGGAAGCCAAGGGATAGAATACAGTTAAGCCATTTAAACATAGAAGAAAGTAAATAGGTTTGGTTTTTTAAAGGAGACCAATTAACAAATACGACGAAAATCTTACACGAAATCAGAACAACAACGGACAAACAAACAGTAAATTATACAGATACCCTCCACAGCATGAAGCAGAAGTATGAAAACAAATTAAAGAAATGAAAGAACAAGGAATCATAAGAAAAAGTAATAAAAATAAAACATGTGTATTTTATCTAGACATTTTGATTTTTAGTACATCCCTACAGAAGCACGTAAATACAATAACAGACATCTTCAGAGCATTAGAAAAAGCCAACCTCAAGATTCAAATCGATATTTGTAATTTCATGATAAAAGAGACAGAATTTTTAGGACACATTTTGACAGACAATGGATTAAAACCAAACCCTGATAAAATAAAAGTTATAGAAACATTACCACTACCCAAAACAGAGAAACAAATAAAAAGATTTTTAGTTATAACAGGGTACTACCGTAAATTTATAAAGGATTATGCAAAAGTATCCCAACCCATTACAAAATATTTAAAGAAAAATGTAACAACAAACGTAAAAGATCAAAGCTATATAGAAGCATTCGAAAAGTTAAAAATATTAATTAGTAATTAATTAGAGAAAAATTACTCCGCGACAGATAAAGGATTTTTAGCTATTTTATGGAGCGTAAACTATTTAAGACCCTACTTTTATGGAAGAAAATTCACAATTTTCACCGATCACCAACCTGTAAAATTTTTGCATTCAAAATACAAAGGGAAGGATATGCCACCGAAACATCAAAGATGGCTATTAAAATTGGGCGAATATGATTTTATTATAGAGTATTTAAAAGGTAAGGAAAATCAAGTAGCAGATTTCCTAAGTAGAATTGAGAACAATTTCAATGTCAATTAAGAAAAGGACGAAGATAAAGATGTTAATTTTTTTTTTTTTTTTTTATTTTTATTTTTTTTTAACAAGCTTTTTTATTGGATCTTTCTAAAATTACTTAGAAACTAACAATATGTAATCAAATCTTACAAACTAAATAAAATTATGTGATATTCCCAACGTTACATCACAATTTGTTGAGTCACGAGGTATAGCAATTTCACAGCATATTCAGTGTGTCTTTTCTTTTTAATCGACGATGCCCCGTGCTCAGCAACAATTGCCTAGCAAGGGGATTCGGATGACTGTGTAATTTTTGAATGTAGCTTCTGCAAGACATTGCAACTTCCTCAGAAATTGTGGGTACATTTAAATCTCAATGGATGTTAACATTTCTCATATACCAAGGCGCGTTTACAATAATTCGCAGACACTTGGATTGTATTCGTTGCAATTTTTCGATATTTGAGGGAGCTGCGGTGCCCCAAAACTGAATACCATAAGTCCAGATTGGCTTCAGGATTGCTTTATATAATAGCACTTTGTATTCGAGATTCAACTTTGATCTTTTGTGTATCAGCCACCATAACTGATTAATTTTAAGCTTGATCTGAGTTTTCTTTGCCTCTATGTGATTTTTCCAGGTCAGCCTTCTGTCGAGGTGAATACCCAAGTACTTTGTTGAGGAACATTGTGGAACTGATTGGCCATTAATTTTAAGTGGGGGACATGTATCTGGCCTTAGCGTGAAGGTTACATGTACGCTCTTTGATTCATTGACTTTTATACGCCATTTTGCTAGCCAGATTTCGAGAGAATCGATATGAGTCTGCAGGAGTTTAGTAGCTTCTATGGGGTTAGAGCGAGAGCACAATATTGCCGTATCATCTGCAAAGGTCGATATAAATGTATAGTTATTGCTGGGCATATCTGTAGTGTATAAGAGATACAGTAAGGGGCCCAAAATGCTTCCCTGAGGAACGCGATGTTAATGAATTTTATTTTCTGCAAAATTCTGAGGAGGTTCTGAATATTAGATAATTTAGAAGATATTGAAACTCTAGCAACAATCCATTCAGCTGAAGAAGATCTACATGACCATTTTTGCATTAAGAAAGAAATAGTAAATAAATACAAAACACAGATAATTTTAACAAGCAACAAAATAGAGGAATTAAAAATGTTACATGGAAAAAGAATAATCTTTATAGCAGTATGCGGCTTTGATAGAATGGGCAAAATATTTCGAAAATACATTACGAAAGTAAATATGGGAATATATTCGGAGTAATGTGACACAGATTACAACGTTGTTCAACAAAAATTAATAGAAATGTTTACTAACGACAAACAGTTAAAATTTATTAAATATACAATTAGAGCACAAGATATCGAAATGCAAATTGTAATTAATCAATGTGACATATGCAAAGATGTTAAGTATGACCGCAAACTCACTAAACTGAAATTCAATTACACTGAAACACCGTCAGATATAAATGAAATAATACATATAGACACATACGTAATGAAAAAGATTCAATTTTTAACAATAACAGATAATTTCTCTAAATTCGGAGCAGCATACCCTTTGAATTATAGAAACAACGTAACGATTATCGAACAGTTAGAAAATCATTTTTTAAAGATAGGAAAACCAGCAAAAAGAATAGCTGACAATGAATTCAAAACAATTCGTATTAAAGAATTTCTAGATCAAGAAGGAATTGAAGTTCATCTTACGATGCATAATACAATTGCAGAAAAATTCAGGATAATATACCATTCGAACAAAAAACTACCAATTAACCAAATCATACAAAAAGCCATTAGAAACTATAGCAAAAGATATCACTCAACTATTAAAAGCACTCCTATTGATATACAAAACGGAAAAATAGGCAAAGAAATAATTAAACAAAACATGGAACTATGTAAAAGGAAAGTAATAGACAACTAAATACGAAGAAATAAAAATGAAGGTTTCGTGAAAACTATAAGGCACTAAGACATAAAGAACAACCAAAATTTAAGAATAAAAGCCTAAGAAACGTATACCCATACAACCTTAAAATACCATTTAAATTTACAGATAAAAATAATACTTCTACTGATGATACAAGGGACACACGTAATTAATGGAAACATTACTTACTTACTTATGTGGCCATAACAACCGCACCCTCTTCTTGCGCCGGAAAAGACGTCTCTCTGCACTCCTTTTCTCTCTATAACGCTCCTTAACAGCTCGCGTTGCGCCTGCACGCAGGTTTTTTCTGTAGGCGGCGTCTTTCTCTGCGGTAGCGTCGCGACACTCCTGATCATACCACTCATTCCTCAGAGGCCGGTAGTAACCGATTACCTCCTCGGCAGCAGTAGTCATGGAGTGGGATATATGTGTCCACCGTGCGCATGTATCATCAAGTGGGGGAGTGTTCTGCATAAGCAGATCCGATAGTCGAGTGGAAAATGCATCTGCTGACTCTGGTGATCGCAGCTTACTGACGTCGAGCTTTCTCTGTGTGGGACTTCAATTGTTATTTGCGACACATAAACGTGTGCGCACCTTAGCTGCAGCAAGAAAGTGATCCGAGTCGATGTTGGCACCACGGATCGATTTCACGTCCATCACACTGGAAGCATGCCTTCCGTCAATCACCACATGATCAATTTGGTTTCTTGCTCGTTGATCTGGAGACAGCCATGTCGCTTTGTGGATGTCGAGATGCTAGAATCTGGTACCACCAATTACCATGTTTCGTGCTGCTGCGAAGTCGATCAACCTCATTCCGTTATCGGAGGTGTTCTGGTGGAGGCTGAATTTTCCGACAGTTGGACCAAAGGTCCTTGGTCCTTGCCCACCCTGGCATTAAAGTCGCCAAGCACGATTTTGATATCGTGGCGGGGGCAGCGGTCATACGCTTCTTCGAGGCGCTGAAAGAAGTTCTCCTTGGTCACATTGCCCTTCTCATCCGTCGGAGCGTGGGCACATATAAGGCTGATGTTGAAAAATTTTGCCTTGATGCGGATTGTGGCCAGCCGCTCGTTCACAGGCGTGAAACTCAAACTCAACGCACAACCTCTAACCGAGGAGATTTTCGCCACTCACTTCAGCCGCCTCCCAGCGGGTGCCAGGAAGACGTTGCCCGGTGGTCGCCACATGGAGGGCCCCCATTAATAATAATGAAAGCGCCACCACATAGTAAGCAGAGCAAGCTATATGACTACCCCTCATTAACAAATAAAGGTATCATCACATAGCGCTCAGATCAAACTACATGACAACCAGTGAGTTGACTTGCGATGAGTTCAACAAGGATTGCGCTAGCCCCACCCGCTTGAGGCAGTTAGACACATTACCTTGGGGAAAAACCACCAGACCACCATGGAAACATGGAAACATTACCGTAATGGAAATAACGGACCAAACAGGATTTGCAGATATTCATATAAAAAACCAGGAAATAGTTAAAGATACAAGAACAGTTCTACACATGATTAACGTAAGCAAGATAGGGAATATTAATCAAAGCTAAATACAAAGATTTACTTCAGTTAGAAATAGTAGATACAAGAAACAAACTACTTACATTAAAACCAAAGGAAATAGACAAAAACGTGGACTAATAAATAGTGTAGGTATCGAAATGGAAATCCGGTACTACGGACAACGAAGATAGACAAGACATACAAAATCATCTATTACATCTATTACTGGCGGGAAGGGACAAGTCAATGATTATTTTAATATAGTATTAGAACAATTAAGTGACATTATAAGTAATAAAAAAATTAAATTAGAAGAAGAATTAAATGTCATACATCGGTTTACTTACATACTTATGTGGCCATAACAACCGAATATCGATTTAGGCCGAATATAACATGCTTCGCCAGCCATCTCTGTTCTTCGCTAGCTGGCGCCAGTTAGAAATTCCAAGCGCCGTCAGGTTCTCCAGTACTTGGTCTTTCCACCGGAGGTTAGGTCTTCTCCTCCAGTGGGTTCCGAATATAACACCTTCTTAGCTGAAGCGTGTTCTTCCATTCGTTCGAAATGACCTAGCCAGCGCAGCCGCTGGATTTTGATGCGCTTTACTATGTCAATATCTGCATATAGCTCGAACAGCTCATGGTTGTACTTTATTCGGTACTCGCCACCAACGCAAATGGGTCCAAAGATCTTGCGTAGGACTTTTCTTTCGAAAACTCCAATTGTCCAGGCTTCAGCCAGGACAGGCATGATGAGAGACTTGTTGAGTGTAGTTTTCGTTCATAGAGAGTGGGCTTCACTTCTCCATTGCTTACTTACCCCAAAGTAACACCTGTTTGCAAGAGTGATCTATCGCAATATCTCCAGGCAGATGTCATTACTAGTGTTGATGCTGGTTCCAAGATAGACAAAGTCCCTTCCTACTTCAAAACCGTAGTTGTCAACAGTGACGAGTTGTCCAAGATGCCGGGACTCTTTGTTTGTTGACACTAGATACTTCGTCTTGCCCTCGTTCACCGTAAGACCTATCCGACGCGACTCTCTTTCCAACTCTGAGAATGCTGCACTGACTGCTCGTGTGTTCATGCCGGTTATGTCAATATCGTCGGTATACGCCAACAGCATGACACTTTTGTTGAAGATAGTGCCATTATGTCGTAGATCAGCAGTTTGCTTTATTTTCTCCATAATAAGTTTGAACAAGTCGCAGGATAACGAATCACCTTGTCTGAAACCCCGTTCGGTATTAAACTGTGAGGAGAGGTCCTTCCAATTTTCACTGCACAACGGGAGTTATGCAGTGTCATTCTACAAAGTCGAATGAGCTTTGCAGGAATACCGAACTCAGACATTTGTAATCCCTTAAAGGACTGTCGAAAGCGGCTTTATAATCAACAAATAGGTGGTGTGTATCGGTCTGTTTTTCTTGATTCTTCTCCAGGATTTGGCGCGGTGTGAAAATTTGGTCGATGGTAGATTTACCAGGTCTGAAGCCACACTGATAAGGTCCAATCAGATTGTTGAGCATGGGCTTCAATCTTTCACACAATACGCACGATAGGACCTTCTATGCGATACTCAGGAGACTTATTTCACGGTAGTTGGCGCAAATTGTGGGGTCTCCTTTTTTATGTACAGGACAGAGAACACTGAGCCTCCAATCATCAGGCATGCTTTCATCCGACCATATTCTGCTTATGAGCTGGTGCGTGCAGGCGAGCAGCTCATCGCCTCCAGTCTTAAACAACTCGGCAGGCAGGCCGTTTCAACCTCGTCATAGTAGGGTGGTGGAACATCAACATCATCATCTGTAATTGAGGTTATCGGGCAATCTCCTCCACTGGCAGAATTGTTAGTAGCATCGCCATTCAGTAACGTGGAGAAGTGTTCCCTCCATAGGCTCAGTACACTCTGGACATCTGTAACAAGATTTCCATGTCCATCACAACAAGAAGAGGTTCCGGGATTAAAACCGCCACTCAGGCGCTTGATCTTTTCGAAAAATTTTTGAGTCTCATTCTTGTTGGTACACATCTCTATCTCCTCACACTCGCGTCTTTCCAACTTCCTCTTCTTGAGCCTGAAATGACGTCTCTCTGCACTCCTTTTCACTCTGTACCGCTTCTTAACAGCTCGCGTTGCGCCTGCACGCAGGGTTTTTCTGTAGGCGGCGTCTTTCTCTGCGGTAGCGTCGCGACATTCCTGATCATACCACTCATTCCTCAGAGGCCGGTAATAACCGATTACCTCCTCGGCAGCAGTAGTCATTGAGTGGGATATATGTGTCCACCGTGCGCATGTACCATCAAGTGGGGGAGTGTTCTGCATAAGCAGATCCGATAGTCGAGTGGAAAATGCATCTGCTGTCTTTGGTGATCGCAGCTTACTGACGTCGAGCTTTCTCTGTGTGGGACTTATCTTGTTACTTGCCACACATAAAAGTGTGCGAGCCTTAACTGCAACAAGGTAGTGGTCCGAGTCGATGTTGGCTCCACGGAATGATTTCACGTCCATCACACTGGAAGCATGCTGTAGAGTTGAGATGGGGTTGCCGGTGGGCCGCTTATCGTTGGCTTCTTGCCGCTGTATTTGTTGTTATTGTGGCTGGTGCTGTGGACAATATCATCTGCTACACACTCACAGGATATTATATTGTATGCAAATAATTGAACCAATTTGTTGTACAATTGAAAAACACTTATGTCGTTAATTGTAGTTTAATGAAATCTTTAATTTATTCACACTTTTAAATCACTCGATATAGGAAATAATGTAAATATAAATAAGAGGAGAAATATAGGAAAATAATATTATCAAAATTCGCGCACTGTCTTTTTGGGATGTAAAACGAGAATAATCATACAAAACGATAGAAAAAGAATATAGGAAAATTAAGAAGAAGAGACAGAGAGAGAGAGAGGGAGAGCGGGAAATAGAAACGAAACGTGATAAATCGACTGGGGTTGCCAACTCACTGAAAGTTATAATTTAAAATATAATAAAATAAATTAATAAATGGACAGTGCGCGACATCGGAATTCCGTCAATCACTACATGATCAATTTGGTTTCTTGCTCGTTGATCTGGAGACAGCCATGTCGCTTTGTGGATGTCGAGATGCTAGAATCTGGTACCACCAATTACCATGTTTCGTGCTGCTGCGAAGTCGATCAACCTCATTCCGTTATCGGAGGTGTTCTGGTGGAGGCTGAATTTTCCGACAGTTGGACCAAAGGTCCTTGGTCCTTGCCCACCCTGGCATTAAAGTCGCCAAGCACGATTTTGATATCGTGGCGGGGGCAGCGGTCATAAGCTTCTTCGAGGCGCTGAAAGAAGTTCTCCTTGGTCACATTGTCCTTCTCATCCGTCGGAGCGTGGGCACATATAAGGCTGATGTTGAAGAATTTTGCATTGATGCGGATTGTGGCCAGCCGCTCGTTCACAGGCGTGAAATGTGAGACAAGATGTCGTAGTCTCTTGCTGACCAAAAATCCACATCCTAATTCGTGCCTTTCAGCATGGCAACTGTAGTATATGTCACAGGACGCTCTTTTGGAGCAGCCCTGTTCCGTCCATCGCATTTCCTGGAGAGCGGTGATGTGAGCTTTGTATTTTTCGAGGACATCTACCAGCTGGATAGAGGCACCCTCCCCATAAATGGAACTGGACATTCGAGGTGCATATCCGTAAATCGTTGTCCTTTTTTCCAGCCAGTGAGTTGACTTGCGATAAGTTCAACGAGGATTGCACTAGCCCCACCCGAGCAATTATATACGTTATCTTGCGAAAATACCACCAGAACACCATCGATTTATTGATGAAGAATATGAGCTTAGTATTTGGAACAATTAACAAAAATCTAGTTGTTAAAAACTAGATTAATACAAATACTTGATAACGTTGTAGCAACGAAATACAAAATAATATATCCTAGCATGTTAACAAGCAATGAAATAATAAAGTATGATATTGATTATAATAAACTAAAGTATTTACAATCGGGAATAGTATATTTTAGTGGCACATATTTACTACTTGGCATAAAAATTCCCATTACTTTTAAAAATATTAAAATCAGATATCTAATACCAATACCCAACGAAACTAATAATGAAATAAATTCAGAAATAGAACAAATTTTTGACTACAAAAATAAAATTTTAAAGTTTGAAGAAAATAAACAATTACGAAATGTGAAGCCATGCACACACTGTTCAATAAAATCGAGTTGCCAGCTCATTAGTAATAAGGAGACAGAGATAATAGAACTAGATGTAGATACAATTATTATTAAAAACGCAAAAAACATTGTAGTAATTGCTAACTAAAAATAAATGAATACTATTTTTCATATATAGAAGAAAATGTAGAGGAAAAAATTATATTTACCCAATACGAAAAAAGGCAAAATTTTACACAAAAAGTAACATTAAATGGTATAGTTAAAATAAACAAATTAAATTTGAATAACATTGTAAAATTAAGTCACCACAGTAAAATATTCATATAGATGCATTTATTTATTATCATTGGGGGGATGTTGCACCGCGACCTATAAGATCTATTGTGCTCCCTTCGCGGAGCTAGAGTGTGTCTCTTATCCCAGTTCCCTCGATGAATTTTAGCGTTGGTCCTACTTCACAGAGTCTAAGTTCTTCCTCGGGAATGATGAAATCTCCCAGGTATTTCCTTCTCTTGTGCATCAGTGCGGAACAAGTTCCTATCACATGTTGTGCGGTCTCGTCCTCTTCCCTGCAGATCCTGCAGAGAGCATCACAGAAAATTCCCAATTTTGTTAGGTGATAATTCATCCTACAGTGCCCTGTTAATAATCCCGTAATGAATTGCACATTTTTCTTCGTTAGATTCATACAGTCCTCGTAGCGTTTTAGGTTGTATGTCCCTAGCGCTAGTTTGGAACGTGTTAGCCCGGTAAGTTTTCCCAGTATATGCCTCTTTGTCTATCCTCTTCTTCCCAGATGATACGGGAGATGTTACCCGATCTTAATCCACAAAATGGTTCGAGCCCTACAAATGGAGTTGATGCTCCTTTCCTGGCAAGCTTATGTGCCATTTCGTTACCATTGATCCATACATGCCCCGGAACCCATAGAATTCACACCTGATTGAGTTGGCCCAGAGTATCTTTTCGCTGGTCCGAATACACCTGCCCTGGCTCCATCGTCAGTGAGGGAGCTGTCGGTGTACCATGATATCATGTACTGGTTTACCTTGTATGTTTCTGATATACTTTCCAAATGTTTTTTGTTACTAAGCTCGGTTTTACAATGTTTATTAAAGCTGAACGTTGGGAGTATCGAGTCCCTTGGCATCGAGATTTTAGGAAGTTGTTCAGCGATAAGTTGTATCTCCCTTCGGTTTAGATAACTACCTGTGCTGACGTTGTTCTCAGCTACTCTCAAAATCGCCCTCCTCGCTTGGGACTGGATGTATGTATATGTATATGAGGGGGAGTAAGATCCAAGAGTATCTCCATTGATGCCGTTGGACATGTTCGCACAGCTCCCGTGATACATACACATGCAAGTTTTTGTAACTTGCTAAGAGTGTTAATTACTGTTTGCTGCTTCGTGCACTTTCCCCAAACCAATGTCCCGTATTTTATCATTGGCCTGACAATTGCTGTATATATCCATCGCAGAATTTTTGGTGTACAGCCCCAGCTTTTACCCGCAATAGTTCTACGCGTCATGAAAGTTTTGATAGCTTTCTGTTTTATCTCCTCAATGTGGGTTTTCCACAATAATTTCTGGTCTAAGTAGGTACCCAAGAAGTTTAGTACTTTCTGGAGTTCTATCTCTACACCGTCTAAACGGATAGGTTTAAGATGCGTAAGTTTATACTTTCGCGCACCAACCCTTAGTTAGTTTGAGTCCTAGCTGTATTTTGACACATAGAGTGTCCTCAAATTTACCTCTCAGATGATGAATATGTCGTCCGCATAGCCCTGGAATGACCAACCATTGTTTTCCAATATTTCCAATAGCTCGTCTACTACTATACTCCACATAATGGTGATAGCACACCTCCTTGTAGGCAACCCCTTGTGGTGTTTGCAATTATACTTCCTCTACCAGTTGGTATTTCAACCTTCCTGGTATGAAGCATATTACTCATTCAAAAAGCTAGAGTATGAAGTATTGTCGAAGGCACCTTCTATGTTCTATGCCGTTTCCTTTTTTTCCAAACTGTCCTGCAGTGATTTCGTCAGTTGATACATTGCAGCTTCAGTGGAATGCCTTGCTCTATATGCATGCTGACAAGAGTGCAGCGGATTTGTCACTAAAACTGTGGTCCGGATGTAGTTGTTTACAACTCCTTCCCAAGTTTTAAGAACAAAGGATGTCAGGCAGATTGGTATGAAGGATTTAGGATGAAGCGGGTCCTTCTTACCTAAATTCAGCAAAAATACCACCTTTGCCCTTCTCCGTATCCTAGGTACATAACCTATCGCTATACTGCTTCTAGCTATTCTCGTCAATGGACCTAACAGCTGCCCTATACCCTTCTGAAGTAAGGCAGTAAAAATTCCGTCAACTCCAGGTGAATTTAATGGTTTAAAGGTGTTTATTAAGGTGTTAAACTTCACTTGACAAGATCCATTCATTCCTGCTTATTCTTCCCACTTTTTAAGCATATTCTGCTGTAATTTTACCGTAAAGGAACCATCTACTTTTTAAGGTTGGTGGATGATATACTACTCCCTTTGGCTAACACTTTATAGAGTTTTGACTCCTCAGTGGTGTGCTCAATGCTTTTGCAGAAGTTTCTGAAACTTTTGCGTTTTGCTTCCCTAATCTCTTTATTGTAGAGTGTTATAGTTATTCTGTATTCGGTCCACTCTCCGGTCGTTCTTAGTTTCATTAGTTTATTGTTCCATCTAGCTACATCCTTGGTAGAGCTCACCTTGCTTATTAGATAACTATCCTCATATGAATCAATAATTAACTTATTGAAACTTTCTACCGTAGTTTCTAGTTGTATTTCATTTCCGATACAGTCACCTATTAGTTGTCTTAGGTTTGTATTCAGATTGTTTAAGTATTTTTCCCAGTTTGTTTTTCTCGGATTCCTTATGATTCTTTTGCTCCCCCTCTATGGCAAATCGAAATATTTTGTAATCAGACATTGATGGTTCGTTCGATACTACCCAATACCTAACAAAACTAAAGCCACAAATGTTTCCTAAGGTTAGATCCAGTACTCCTTTCCATACGCTAGTTACGAAAGTTGGTGTATCACCCACATTTAAAATTTCTAATTTATTATTAATGATAAATTCAAGAAGGTACTCACCACGCTTGTTGGTACCTGTGCTCACCCATGCCTCGTTATACGCATTGGCGTGACATCCAAGGATTAGAGGTTGCTTCTTCCTTTCACTGTACTCAACCAGTTTGTAGACCAGCTCAGGTAGGGCCCAAGCATCATCCCCTGGTAGGTATCCTGATGCGAATATTATGTCACGTGTACATCCGTTGCTCAGCAACCTGATTGGACCGTATCAGTGTGGCTTCAGACCTGGTAAATCCACCATCGACCAGATTTTCACACTACGCCAAATCCTGGAGATGACCCAAGAAAAACAGATCGACACACACCACCTATTTGTTGATTATAAAGCCGCTTTCGACAGTCCGGTAAGGGATTACCTCTACACAACAATGTCTGAGTTCGGCATTCCTGCGAAGGTTATTTGTCTCTGGAGAATGACACTCTTTAACTCCAGTTGGAAGGACCTCTCCCCGCCGTTTAATACCGAACGGGGTTTCAGACAAGGTGATTCTTTATCGTGAGACTTCTTCAATCTTATTATAGAGGAAATAATACGAGCTGCTGATCTACTACATAATGGCGCTATCTTCAACAAAAGTGTCATGCTGTTAGCGTATGCTAATGACATTGACATAATCGGCATGAACATGCAAGCAGTAAGTGCAGCATTCTCAGAGTTGGGAAGAGAGTCGCGTCGAACTTGGTCTTTCCACCTTAGGTGGAAAGACCAAGTACTGGAGAACCTGACGGCGCTTGGAATTTCTAACTGGCGCCAGCTAGCGAAGAACAGAGATGGCTGGCGAAGCATGTTATTTTCGGCCTAAATCGATATTCGGTTGTTATGGCCACATAAGTAAGTAAGTAAGTAGTAGAATTCAGGAGAATTCTAAACTGAAAAGGGGTGTAGTTACGTATAATGTCAAGAACCCACCTACCTATATAAATGCATAGTCAGCATCTGACATTATTGACAAATTTTGTTTTGAATATAACAACCAAAAAATAAAATAAAACCAACTTCCGATATAATGCAACTGTTGCAATAAATATCATGAAAGAAAATCAATAAGCTAAGTAGAACTGCACTCTTAAATTAATAATTGTGCAAATAAGCATTATCAATAAATAATATTGTAAATTTCATTGTATCAAACAGGTTCTAGGGTTATCACACCGTGTATCCGATATTAGCTGTGTTTTTGTTCGCCAAGCCTCTTACTTGGCCCCTGAATATAGGGTTCTTCAACCAGCGCTATGCTCAGTTTGAACCTGAGCATTGACCTCGCGATCACCGCCGAAACCGCTTTCGCATGGTGGAGGTTGATCTGAGCGACCCTAGTTCTCTCCATTTTCCACTGTTGACTCAGATCGAGTACATCCACTGTCTGAGCCTCATCGATCTCTGACAGGGAGCTTCTATCCAAATCAGCCTCCGACCTCAGGTTTAACATGGTCAGGCCTAGGTCGTCAAGCTCCTCCCTTTCATGAGTTAGTAGGTTGACTTCTCATCCCTGGTGGCCTCTACCGCTACCTTTTCTGCTACATCCTTGGTTGGTGCGACCCCTGATGTTGCCCCTTTCTCTTCAATTGCCTTCTCCTTTTGTCCTATGCAAATGGACTGGGATGCAACCAAACCTGTAGTTTAACCTACAGTTGTTGGTTCGTTAGCAGATTCCCATTTTTCAGGTGTTTCGTGCTAAAGATTCTCCATAAATGAGTATGGAGGTCTTTATTTTGGATGACCACCAGTTTCAGCCACTTCTTCGTTTCCACAGTCGACCAGTATTAATTCTGGTCGAAGGTAGAATGCTGTCGAATTTCAGCTTCGACTTCAAACCCTTATACATTTCCTCCACTAGGAGTTGCTCAATTTTACCCTGTTCCTCACGTGTGAATATATGTTCAGGATAAAGCTTCAGGAGAATAGCCCGCCTAATGCCTTTTATGACATTAGCATAGCTTATGCCCGGCCTTCTGATTGTAGTCAAAGACCCTGAAGGTTTAGTCCTACCGTCTAGTTTTATCTTCTTCGCATGGCTCTGAGAGGCTGATAGTGTCCGCGCCCTTTTTCCTCACCTGAGGAGTATTGTTGGGAGCCCGATCCCGCACCTTCTTCAAAGAGCCCTCTGGCGTTAAGCCTTCTTTGAGATAGCGCAGGTACCATTTAGTTACTGCTGCACTCAGACCTGTCTCCTTCCTGGCTTCTCCGAAACTGAGAGTTACGCCTTAAGCCTGTCCAGTACTCGTCGAGAGCATTGGGATAGTCTCCTTGACTGTCGAGGCAGCTCCAGGGCCCAATTGTATCCGACTTTCCTTACGCACTTGTTCCTCTGTCCTGCAGCTAGTCGGTTTCACCGTAAGTCGTGGTCCCCTGGATATCGAGTCACCCTTAGAGCCCACCATTCCTTGGCTATCCTGCTGCCGTCCAGTAATTTTAAAATTTCTAGGTACATATCCAAATGTTTTGGCTTTGGCACCTTTACCTTTTGTTGTTTTGGCGTAAGTACCTTGAGTTCAGTTTCCTGGATATTGATCTCCACCTGATCCGCAAGTGGTGATGCGGTGCATGAAGCCGCTTTTTTATTCAGTAAATTTAATTTTCTATTTATGTCCCACGAATGTGGGGGAAAGTAGGTCTACCGTACCATAGCCCACGATAGCACGGTAAGCTCACAGTTACTCACTGAGGCAGACAGGTATCACTGAGGTGCGACGCTAGAATACCGTCTGTTATCCCCGACTGCAAACAAGTCAGATGGACACGCGCCATCCCGGATGGGGGGAGGTGTTTAACGACCACCCAGTCCTTCTCCGTCTGGCATCTCCAGGCTGACCTATCCAACATGGGAGACCCTGCTGAAATGTCTAAGCCCAGGTCCAAGCCTGCGCTTAGGCATTTCGTTGGGACAGCTCAGCCTTTCACAGATGTACGTAAGCCCAACCACCAACATCAAGATGCAGATACGAGGTAGGCTAATAATAGGTACGTTACTCTTAATGGTATAGTACTTCAACACAGTTTCTTAGTTCACCGAACAAACCTAGACCCTATTATTCTTGGAATGCATTTTCTGCAACCAACCGATTCGACATTACAATTGAGGAAAATACATCCACTGCTGTACATACAAGATGCGCAACAATCAATCACAATATCAAAGGTGATAATGAATCCCAGGTAATCCAGGCATTCCTATATGAGCAGCTCCCGCGGTATCAATATATTAGGTGTAGTAAAAGGAAATCCACTGCTTTTCCAATAGATGGCTTTAGTAATCTGTATCTCGCGTTGTGTAAGTGCGACCGGGTTACGCTAGATGACGTTAGGAAGATAGGATTTCGTACTAAATAAACTTTTAAGGAAGTTTTGTGATTACTTCACTCAGTAATGTTTGAGCACGCATCAAAAATGGACACCAGTAAAGAGAAAATATTCCATATTTTACAATTTTTCTTCGATAAAGGTGAAAACGCAAGCCAGACAGCTGAAAATGTGAATAGTGTTTATGGTCCTGATACTGTAACAGTCAATCACGTGCAATTTCGACGATTTCGACGATTCCGTTCCGGTAATTTTGATTTCAAAGAAGCAAGGCCAATTGTTGGAAATATCGATAAAATAATGGAAATCGTCGAGTCTGACCATCATGTCATAGCCCAAGAGCTAAACATTGCACAAAAAACCGTTTGGAATCATTGAAATAAATAAAACCTTCAATTTAATGCAAAAATAATGGATTTCCTTTTACTACGCCTAATATCATCGCAACGTCGAATATAACCGAACACGTTAATGTTATGAAACACCATAGGCCACCTAAGCAACGTTATATCCCTCGAAACCCAGCCATGCAAAAAATAATTGATGACGAATTCGAAGAAGTGTATCGTAAAAAGAATGGCGAGTGGCGATTATGTGTAGACTATTAAACGCCAATGAAATGAATATTATATTCGCGGTGCATACCCACTACCCCATATAAATCCTATCCTGGAAAAAGTCCGCAATGATAAATATTTTAATACTATTGACCTTCGACAATGCTACAGGCAAATTCCTATGGCACAAGATAGCAAAATATACACTGCGATTACGGTAACTGGTCGAGGTATGTTTTTATGGCGAGTCATGCCTTTTGGCCTTCACTAAGCACTCAACAAGCATTAGATAATGGTATTGGATCTACATTGAACTCTATTGCTTTTGCATATCTGGATGATATCGTAGTGATGGGACGTACAATGTCAAGACGGTATTCGACCGTTTGAATAAAGCTACGTTGAGAATAAATCCTGACAAATGTTCATTTGTAAAGAAAGAAATAAAGTACTTGGGACATGTAGTCAGGTAGCTTAGTGTGCATAGCGATTCAGAAAAGGTATGTGCAATCATGAACATACAGCCAACCACAACACTTACCGAACTGAGGTCCTTCCTGAATACTGATGCGTGGAACCGTCGCTTCATTCCAGATTTCTCAACACTGGTAAACCCTTTAAACAAATTGCTAGAAATGAACAAGAAACGGAAATAGGCAGATGAAGAGCAGATAGCGTTCGACTCGCTAAAACACAAACTTGCAGAAGATTCTGCATTCAGATGTCCAGATTTTGAGCGTACGTTTATACTACAGACGGATGCAAGTGCTGTTGGATGGGAGTGGTCCTGCTAAAAGAGCTCGAAAAGGCAATAGCGTTTCGGAAGATGAAGAACTATTTGGAGGGTTATCACTTTATCATAGTTACTGATTATCCATCATTAAAATGGTTCAACTCTATCGAATCTTCATAAGGGCGAATTGCTCGCTAGGCCCTAGAAATGGTGCAATACGGCTACGAAGTAAGGTACCAAAAGGAAAAATTTAATGTTATTGCCTATTGCTTTATCGTTTACCATTGGCCAACTTTGAAAATTGCCATGGCGTTCTCCAATCTCTTCAACAAACTACTGAAGTTTCAGATGATAATTGGTATTTCTCCAAGGTGAAAATGGTCACACGAAGACCTCAAGATCAATCTGGTAGACCGAATAGACGAGAACGGAAATATATGCTGACACATTTACGATGCAGCCGCCTATAATGGCGGGAGCCCTGTTCCTTAGAGACTGGTAGTGCCGAAATCGGAATGAATGAGGGTTTTGAGAGGGGGTCATGATGATATCAGATACCTAGGAATAATTAAAACAACAGCGAGAGTAGCCAAACTTTACTACTGTCCGGGTATTTTCCCAGACGTAGCGAAGTATGTAAGACGATGTGATGCATATGAAAATTTGAGGCACATCAAGAAGTTCCTAGGGGGGGAAATGAAAACAGTTCTAGTATCATGACCTTGGTCGATAGTATCAGCAGACTTTGTGGGTCCATTCCCACTCATACCACGCATGATCGTTTTCAATGATAAATTTTGCAAATGGTCAGAATTCGTAGCTACAAGAAGAGCTACCACGAAAACTTTCATAAATGCCTTTAGAGAACAATGTTGTGAGTCAAAATAATGCGTATCTATTTAGGCATTTTGACTCACTACAAATGTTGTAGTAATATTATTATTATCGTTATGTTATTTTATTAGGTGTATTTATTGTAACCATTAATTAATGATAATCAACACACTATGTATGTAATTATCATTGGCTAAAATGGGTTGTAGTAAATTTATAAAAATGCGTGGTCAGCATCATCGTACCTCACTGTATGATTGTAGAACAATTTCACAACCATGAAAAACAAAGAACGATGAATAAGAAAAATAATGAATAACAATAAATAAAATAATAAACAATAATAAAATAACCAACGGGTCATCGAACCTCGCTATATGATTATGAAATAATTCAACAATCATACACAGTAAAAAGAAAACCAAAAAGAAAAACAAAATAAGCAAGGCATACATAATATTGAACGCATGCACAGTATTTACAACAAGAAGTATTAACTACAAATAATAATGATGACTTACTAAAAATAAGTTATAAATATGACCTACTGAAGAAATTGCAATGAATTAACCTACTTCAAAAATTGCCATTTCTTCAAAAATTCTTTTATACTAAAATGGGGTTAAATTGTAAATTACGATATATATTTTAGGCTATATAAACTAAGACAAGGCCTGAAATTAATGCAGTCAGTGAGTTAATGAATCTAGTTGAGTAAGTTAATTAAGATAAGTCAAAGAGCGAGTTAGTGTAGGCAATCAAATAAGAGTGACATTGTGCAGGATTAAACATCGTAGTAAAATAAGAATTCCATTTTGTAGGATTAAACATCCTAGTAAAGTGAAAGAAGAACATAAAAACCATATGGTCAAAAAGACAAATAATTGAATAAATAAATACACACTATTGATATATTGTAAACCAATTGTTTTGTGTTAGTGAATTGCGGAAAGCAGAAGGAGAAATAAAAAAAGGTTAAGTCCTAAAATATAAGATATTTAAGGAAAGGTTACGGTGTCAGAAAAAAAGGGCACAACATTTTGGTACAGCCGGTAGGATACTGCGAAGTATCTTGTAAGACAAGATATTTTACGTTAAACGTTTAACGCAGTATAGGATTCCACTGTTCCCTAGAACATAAAAATAGATTTGTGTTCCAGGATAATATCTGATGGAGGTTAGTATCTCCTCAGATATTGCAAATCAGGAAGCCACCACATTCGTGTGGGATTTAATTAAGCAACATAGTACTTACGAGAAATACGAGCTCATAAAATCGAAAGTGCAGCACGGCAAAGTACTAGCACTAGCAACTTTTAGAAACACGGGTTGAAGCAGGTTTAGTCGTGAAGAACAATTTGGATGCAGCGGAGGCACAAATAAGAAACCTCAGATTAAGGATTGTAAACCAAGGGTTGGAAGCTGAACAACTAGACGCAAAGAACGTAGAACTGCACCGAAGGAATCAGGAGTTAGAAGGATTACTTAAGGAGAGAAATATTTCCAAAGAATTTATAGAAAAGAGACTCAGAACCTCCGTGGACACTGAGCAATTAAGCGCCCTCCAGTCCAAGTAAGGAATCTTGAGAGAGAACGCAGTTTAACAGAAGAGACACCTCTTCGCCGCCGTGCACCTGTAAGGAAGATACTTACGAACTCACAGCCACAAACAACGAAAAAAATGCGTATAGACGAGAGAGCGCAGATGGTTAGTAGACTAGTTTCAGTACTCACTGGATCGGAATCAAAAAATTTGAGAACGGAAGTCCACCAGTTTATCGCTGGGTGTAAATTAGCCAGCAAAGGAATCAAACCAGATGAGTTGGAAGATTTCATAACCTGTATAAAGCAACGTCTATACGGAGATGCGTTTAATTTGGAAGAATTATATAGACTTCTAAGAAACACATATCTGAAAATAATCCAGCTAGAACCCATCACTCACCTAATCCAGTTTGCACGGCAATTACCATAAGAAAGCATAAGTGCGTTCCCTAGGAGATTAGACGAATTGAAAACCGCCACAACTTACTGTGTCAAAACCTCATATGGGGGAAAAGGAGTCCTAGCACTGCTGCAGGAGCTAGAGAAGTCACACTTAACGTGGGAGCCAATGTAGGTCCCAAAACCTTATTAAATTCTTATGAAGATTGCCAAACCCAAACAGGTAACATAGCAGCGCTCCACCAAAACAGAAATAATAAAGTGCCATTTAAGGCAAATCAGTACCCAGAGAATAAAGTAAATACCCAAAACAGCCAAAGGAAAGTTCCTACCTGTTCCTTCTGCTACAAGAAGGGACACACAAGGGACGAACGCTTTAAAAGGAAAAATACGCCTTTCTGTATAAAATGTAAGCAATATGGGCATGAGTTCAATCTATCTTGTACGTCGTTCACAAAAAATACAAAGCCGCAAGGGAATTATACTCCAAAAACAGGTCATAGTAAGGGAAGCCAGGAAAATGTAGGGCATAATCGGAGTAAATCCGAAACCAAATGTTTCTTTTGCAGGAAGCCCGGACACAGGATTGCCGATTGTTACAAACGCAAAGACTGGGAAAAGACTCAGGGAAACTGTTTGGTCACAGATTGAGGATCACTGCATCACCGGTTAGCTCATATCATTTCGCTTGTACATATATATTAATATTTTCTTATTTACCATAAATGTCTATATCATGATCATTTAATATGCAATCATGATCGTACATTTGAATCCATTTTAACGGTATTTTGTATTCATTTGTACTCTCATTAATTGCTCATGATATATAAATATATACATATATACATATTTATACATATTTAGCTTTACCTGTTCTCTCTCTATTGCTTATAAATTCTCTAAATTAAAATATGTATACCTAATCTCCAATAATGGAACATACATATTTACAATTACGAACGAAGTATATTCCTAAGTAAAGGTAATTATGTATTAGTTTATATACTTAAATCATAAGACGAATAAGAAATTAAATTTTGTAAAATAAATCAGTCTAATCGTTGACCACATCAAAGCCACATCATCTCGCCAATTGGCACAGGCCAATTTGATAATTCGGTACATACTTGTACATATACATTTTGGTATTTATCGCGGTTGAGGAAAACGCTCCTAACCCAACATTTTTTTGGCGCCCAACGTGGGGCACGTGTCTTTAAATAAATAATTTAAAATATTGCAATATCGATTGCGTAAAAAAATATAACTTAAAATAAAGGTTGCTCGTGTCGTGGTGGTCAACATTGGACTTTTCAACATTTCCGCTATTCCAACCATTGGAACATTCAACGAATTAATTCCTGATTTGGAAAAGTTGCAAAGGCTAGTTGTAAAGGCAATATAATCGTTATTTGAAAGTCCACAAAACGGTATTTTTTGGGAAACCATTTTCTGCTATTGTCGCTGCCATTTTTTTCGTCATCGCTGCGCTGCTTTGCTGTCGCTTCAAATATTATCAGCTAACGCTACTTTGCTACGTCAGTGCAGTTGTGCCACTGCTAGTTGCTCTATTTTCACATTTCGTTGCTACGCTAAAAACTTGAGCAGCTATCACTACGCTTCGCTACGCTAAAAACATTAGCAGCTGTCGCTACCTCGCTATATCATCTTCGCTGTTGCGCTGCTCATCTCGCTGCGCTAATAATCATAAACCAATAAACATTTTTTCATTTTGCTTTGTCATTGCGCTCGTTCGTCGCATAGTTACCACGTACTTTGGTTGCACATGGTTATTGCGGTACTTTTACCCAACGTTACGTATTTGTTTTGCCGTTGATGCATAACGCTTTCATCAAATACGGTATTTTTTCTTAAAACTCGTTGGTGGTTACGTTATACTTATACCAAATTACTCATCGAATGAACGTATAAAGTTATATACCGAATATACACTTTAACCAAATTGATAATCCTATATTGAAAAATTTAACCATTTGCGCAATTGCCTCCAGGGTCCGGCTCTAGAAACCATTGATGCATTTCAGGTCACCAATGAAAATTACCCCAAAACATTAGAAAGGCTTAAATGTCGGTATGATAATCCAACGCTCATATTTTTAGAAAATATTTCGTCGCTTTTCGAACTGTCGTCAGTATCGAAGTCCAGCGGTATACAATTAAGAAGCTCATTAAGCGGCTCATTACTGTCATTGGGAACTGACAGCCAAATATCTCAGGCCATGTTGATTTATCTTGTACTACAAAAGGCTGATGAGGAGACAAATCGTAAATGGAAGGAGTCGTTAGATTTCAAAACATTGCCAACCTGGAATGACTGCTCAAACGTTTTGAAGAGACACTGTCAATATATAGATTCGAGCGAACATGATCATACTTCAGCGCGGGTATATCAAGGTGGAAAAAAGATTCCTAAATCAAGGAGCCAACACAAGGGGTATACGTTTATTTGCTCTAACTCCACGTGTTTGATGTGCTCGAGCGGTAACCACAAGATTTACAACTGTGATCGCTTCAAGGCCTTTACTGTGGCTCAACGTTTTGACCATGCCAAAAGGGAAAGCCTTTGTATCAACTGCTTGTCGAAGGGGCATCAACTTTCAAATTGTTCATCGTCGCATAAATGCAGGGTTTGCTCTGAACGACATCATAGCTTGCTTCATCGTGGATCTGCGTCAGACTCGTCGACTTCAATGGTGCCGTCAACCTCGAGGGAAGCTGCTGTACATACCCATATACACAATTCCACATTGGATCAAATTATCCTTGCTACTGCTATGGTCTTAGTTCGCGATGCATCTGGTGAATATCGATTAGGAAGAGCATTGTTGGACTCTTGCTCACAAGTGAATCTCATGACGGATGAGTTTTCACAGAAATTGTTGTTACCACGAAGCAAACATAATATTCAAATCCAAAGAATTGGTAAGTCAGCAACAAATATTAAATTTATGACTAATACCAACATAAGATCGCAAGCCACTGGGTTCGAATTACTACTACCATTTTGCATAACGTCGCATATTGCATATCAACTGGATCCAGACATAGACGTCTCATCATGGAACATCCCACCAAATATTGTACTGGCAGATAATCAATTTCACAAATCAAAGAAAATCGACTTGCTTCTAGGTACAGAGAGCTTTTTAAGTCTTCTTGCGGTCGGTCAAATCAAACTTGGACATATTCTGCCAATTTTGCAGAAAACGTTGTTGGGCTGGGTGGTTTCAGGTCGCTATCGAACGAACACAACGAAATTCTACACTACTGCATCTCTCTTGGAATGTGATCATTCCATAGAATCGAAATTGGAACGTTTGTGGATGCTTGAAGAAATTTCGGGAACAACAGACACGTGGACACCTGAACAACATAGTTGTGAACGCCTATATACTGACACAGTGTCTCAAGATATGAATGGCAGAGTATTAGTCAAGCTGCCATTTAAAGATGATCCGGCTTGTTTGGGTGACTCATACACGACAGCTTTGCGAAGGTTTAATTCATTAGAACGACGATTGTCACGGTCTCCATAGCTCAAGACGCAGTACGTCGCCTTTATGAAGGAATATGAAATTCTGGGACATATGAGCGAAGTTCAAACTCCCAAATTGAACGAACCTTATTATTTTATTCCACACCACTGCATATTGAAGCCAAACAGCACATCTACGAAATTGAGGGTCGTTTTCGACGCATCATGCCGAACTACAACGCAAAAATCACTCAACGACATACAAATGGACCTACACTTCAAAGCGAGCTTATAATTCTCCTTCTTCGTTTCCGCCTAAATCGTTTTGCGCTTACTGCGGACATCGTCCAAATGTACCGACAGGTACTAGTGAGTCCAGAAGATCGAAGGTTCCAATATATTTTGTGGAGAAGTGCACCACATGAAAGCGTTCGTACATTCCAGCTCAACACGGTCACATATGGAATGACAGCTGCACCATATCTCGCTGTTCGAAGCCTACTGTATCTCGCCGAACCATACGTATCACAATTTGAAGTTGGTTCACATGTTGTAAAAACATAATTTTATGCTGACGATTTGTTGTGCGGAGCTGACACGCTTACGGAGTTGTCAAGCATAAAAAGCGAGGTTACAGATCTTTTAAAATTAGGTGGACTTGATTTGGCAAAATGGCATTCCAATCATCGAAAATTTAGAAGCGAACGTTCCGTAAAGGATTTAAACATCGACACGTCCATTACGAGTACACTTGGGTTAAAGTGGGATCAAACTCATGACTTCTTTTTCTTTTCCTTTGAACCAAAGCAAAACTTCAATAGGCGAACAACGAAAAGGTCTATCCTCTCAATCGCATCGTCGCTGTTCGATCCACTTGGTCTCTTGGCACCAATAATCATCACCGCTAAAATCCTTCTTCAGGAACTGTGGCTGCTAAACCTCGATTGGGATGAATCTATTCCGCAGAATATTCACTTCGCTTGGCTAAACTTTGTCACTAGTTTGTCAAAGCTCTCATCAATCAATATTCCACTCTATTGCTTATCAACAAACTTTAAATCCCTTCAGTTTCATGGATTCTGCGATTCGTCGATTCGCGCTTATGGTTGTGGAATTTATATACGTACTATAGACAGTACTGGAACTGTTCGCGTTAACCTTTTTACGGCAGAGTCAAGCTCTACTTGCTCGACTTTTTGCAAAAATAAAATCACTTTTTTCTAATTATAATTTCGATGTATATCTTTGGACAGATTCCCAGATTGTACTTCACTGGCTCAAATTGCATTCCGCTACGCTTTTTACTTTCGTTGGCAACAGAGTTTCGGAGATTCAAGATCTAACTGCTGGTGCTCTTTGGCGACATGTACCAACCAACAGCAATCCGGCAGACAGCGTTTCCCGAGGAAGTACCGCTGCGGAGCTTGCAAATTCGATTTGGCACATTGGTCCCGCTTTTCTATACGAACACGCGAGTAAGTGGCCTAATCAGAAGATAGAACACGTCGACATGGAAGTGGTGAACTCAGAGATGCGAAAATCGGTATTTAAGGTAATGGTAAAACCCAACTACATTCTTGAGATTATCGACAGTTGTAGCTCCTACGCTCGTGGAATACGATTAGTTGCCTGGATTTTTCGTTTCTACAACAGGCTTCGCAAGCATCAAACGAATACCTTGATTGAATACCTCTCGCCTGAGGAGTTGCATCACGCTTTGCTGTGCATCATTTGGAATGTACAACAGAAACACTTCGCTGGAGACATTCTTTTACTTCAGAAAAGGTCAACGACAAATGGCACGCTGCGTTACCTTAACCCATTCTTGGATTTCACGGAAGGATTCGAATTGTTGAAGGTCGGTGGACGACTTGAGTTAGCAGATCTACCATAAAGTCGAAAACACCACGTTTTACTTCCCAGTAAGTGCAGCTTCGTTGAGCGTTACGTTCGGCATTTACACGTCAAAAATTATCACGCAGGACCTAAGGCCCTAGTAGCATTATTTCGCCTTCAGTTCTGGATTGTGAATGCACGCGACGTAGCGAGGCGCATCGTCAGATCTCGCATCCACTGCGTTCGATACAAGCCGATGCTGCTGCAACATATGATGGGAAACCTACCAGTGGAACGTTTAACCCCATCGCGGCCATTTGGCGGTGTAGATTTTTGTGGACCAGTAAACATATATCTACGTATTAAAGGCAAGGTACCCTCCAAAGCCTTTTTTGTGTGCCTCGCGACTAAAGCGGTGCACATCGAAGTCGTCTCAGACCTAACAACAGAGGCATTTTTGGCATCGCTCAAACGTATGATCGGACGAAGAGGACTTCCAACCGACATATTCTGCTATAATGCAACAAATTTTGTTGGCGCCTGCAGAAAACTAGCTGAGTTGAAGGAATTTATGTTTAAAAAACAAACTCAAGACATCATTATTAAATATTGTGCTAATGAATTTGTTAATTTTCATTTCATACCCCCCAGAGCACCTCACTTTGGCGGTATTTGGGAGGCTGCTGTCAAATCTGCTAAGGGTCATTTAAATCGCAGCATGATGAAAGCCAGGCTAACATTTGAGATGTCTACTGTTTTGGTCGAAATAAAAGCAGTTCTTAACTCTCGACCGATTGCACCACTTTCAGCCGACCCCAGCGACTACAAAGCGTTAACTCCGGGTCACTTCATCATTGGAGGCGCTCTGAGGGGTCTACCGGAGCGAACGATAGCTACCGACATCAACCCTTACTGAAAAATGGGCTCAAATCACAGCCATCAAGCAAAGATTTTGGAACCGTTGGTCGCACGAATACCTCAACGAACTTCAAATACGTACTAAATGGGTTGCTGATTGACCAAATGTTGCCAAAGACACAATGGTAATCACCCATGAGGACAACACACCACCACAACGGTGGCAAATGGGTCGCATTGTCTACTCCATCCCAGGAAAGGATGCACGCGTTCGAGTGGTTGACATACGCACTTCAAGAGGCGTCATTCGGCACCCCATACACAAAATTGCCGTTCTACCTGCTTGAAGGTTCCTTCAACGGGGCCGGGATGTTTGGTCACAGATTGAGGATCACTGCATCACCGGTTCGCTCATATCATTTCGCTTGTACATATATATTAATATTTTCTTATTTACCTTAAATGTCTATATCATGATCATTTAATATGCAATCATGATCGTACTTTGAATCCATTTTAACGGTATTTTGCATTCATTTGTACTCTCATTAATTGCTCATGATATATAAATATATACATATATACATATTTATACATATTTAGCTTTACCTGTTCTCTCTCTATTGCTTATAAATTATCTAAATTAATATATGTATACCTAATCTGTGCAGTGAGTAGCTCAGTGGTTAGTGTGTTCGCCTTCTGATCTGTAGGTCGTGGTTCAATCCCCGGCTGATGCGTAACAAATTTAATATCGATAAGATTTTTCTTTCGAATGGTACCCCACCTGTCGGCAAGCAATTGGTAATTCTTCCGACAGTAACAACTTGCCATGAAAAAGCTTCTTAAAGAACTCTGTGACAAAGCTCAGAAAAAGTGATGTCACAAGTGTTCTGCCGTTCGGAACCGGCTAAAATAAGTAGGTCCCTTCTAATACTGTCCAAATTTAAGACGCACAACAGTAATGGAAGAGAAGCTCGGCCAATGAGCCCTGTGGGGCTTTAAGTGCCACATATATATATATATATATATATATATATAAATATAAATATATATATATATATATATATATATATATATATATATATATATATATATATATATATATATATATATATATATATATATATATATATATATATATATATATATATACCTAATCTCCAATAATGTAACATACATATTTACAATTACGAACGAAGTATATTCCTAAGTAAAGGTAATTATGTATTAGTTTATATACTTAAATCATAAGACGAAAAAGAAATTAAATTTTGTAAAATAAATCAGTCTAATCGTTGACCACATCCATGCCACATCATATCGTTTGTTTAAGGGCACAGCCCAATTTGATAATTCGGTACATACTTGTACATATACATTTTGGTATTTATCGCGGTTGAGAAAACGCTCCTAACCCAACAGAAACTACGGCCAATAAATCTCGAACCCCAAAATTTTGCTAAAGATAGGCCAGCTGAAATGGAAGATGTCAATCATGCGTCTTTAAAGATTGTTGACACACCATCCACGTCAGATAGTAGGATGGTGGAAGTTGGTAGTCAGACGTCCATAGGGATTGTTGACCCATCTTTCGCATCCAGTAATAGCAATAGTGGTTATTGTTTTGGAATCTCTGATGTAGATGATGTGTTCATTGAGTTTCCGTGTGAGGAAGCAAAAAATTTAAAACTCATTTTACTTGTAGACTCTGGGACAGATACCAGTTAAGTAAAATCAAGAGTAATCAGCAAAAACGTTAGCAAGAAAGGGAATTAAAGGAAAAATGTTAGTGGTGCATTCGGAGGATTTGTCACCACGTTAGGGCCAATAATAGTCCAACATGAAAGGACTAATGAATTGAAGTTAGAATTACATTTAATATCTGAAGAGATAGGGATACCTGCAGATGGTATCCTAGGACGAGACTATTTATGGAATCGATCGATTCTCAGTACTATGAAAAAGAAGCTGATTTTTTTTTATGAGCGAAAACAGCATTTAATGACTTTACCTCTCAAATCATTGAACGAGGCTAATAGAGTACTCTACAACAGCGAGGTTGTAGTACCAGGGAGAACTATGAGGATAGTTCCCTTGAATGTAAACACCGATTTGGAAACGGTAACTGTTTAAAAACAAGAAGTTTCTCCCGGGATATTTTTAGGTGAGACATTGGGATGTGTCACAAATAATAAAGTTTATGAATACAAATACGAAATCGTATTCTGTGTGTAACGATATGAGAGTTAATATAGTTAAATTTAATCATATAGAGCATATAGAGCCTGATACATTTTCTAAAATAAATAGCAAAATATTAGAAACGGTTAAGTTAGATTCAAACCTAAATATGGAAGAAAGAAAATCGATGGAAGACATCTTCAAGTCATTTCACGATTTTTTTTATTTGGAAGGCGATAAATTTTGTTACACAACAGGTATAAAGCACACGATACCAGTAAAGGCAAATCAGGCACCAATAAATCAGAGACAGTACAGGTTACCAGAAGTGCATAAGGAGGAGATTAATAGACAGGTAAATAAAATGTTGGACGATGAAATAATCGTTCTCAGTTCTTCCTCATGGAATTCACCAATAATATTAGTTCCAAAGAAGGCGGGAAGCGATGGAAAAAAGAAATGGAGACTGGTTGTTGATCTCAGAAAACTGAACGATGCCACCATTAAACAGGTTTTTCCAATTCCACGCTTCGATGAGATGTTGGATCAGTTAGGTCATAGTAGATATTTTACTACACTTGATCTGGCCAGTGGATATCATCAAGTGCTAATGGAAGAGTCTGACAGAGAAAAAACCGCTTTTAGCTCAGGTGTCGGGCATTACGATTTCAATAGAATGCCTTTTGGGTTAACGGGAGCACCTGGTACTTTTCAAAGACTAATGAATCATGTACTGGCTGGACTCCAGGGAATAGATTGTTTTGTATATTTGGATGACATTGTTGTCTACGATCGGAATTTGGCGCAACATGAATCGCGTTTGCGGAGAGTATTTGAATTCTTACGTAAACATAACTTAAAACTAAATATAAATACAGAGAAGTGCCAATTTTTTCGAAAAGAGATAATTTACCTAGGTCATAAGTGCACTGAGGAAGGGGCATTGCCAGATCCCAGTAAGGTAGAATGTGTCAAAAATATTCGTGTTCCAAGAAATAAGAAAGATGTTCAGGCATTCTTAGGTTTAGTAACCTACTATCGAAAGTTTGTTGAAAATATGGCAAGCATAGCGCTACCAATTAATAAATTACTAAGAAAAGATGCAAAATTTGAATGGACCGATAAATGCCAGAAAGCTTTTGAAAATTTGAAGGAGGCAATTTGCTCTCGTCCAATTTTAGCATATCCAGATTTTTCCGAACCCTTTGTGCTGACAACAGATGCCAACAATGAAGCCTTGGGGGCAGTTCTATCGTAGGGTGAAATTGGAAAAGATCGACTAATAGCCTTTGCGAGCAGAGCATTTAGTGATACTGAGAAAAGATATTCCACCATTGAAAAGGAATTCTTGGCATCAGACCTTACATGGAATTGCTAATCTGAAAAATCAGACATCACGTTTAGCACGTTTCAGGAATAAATTATCTGAATTTGATTTTGAAATAATTTATAAAACAGGCAAAAGGAACTTAAACGCGGATGCGCTCAGCAGAGTTCCACAACCGAATCAGGAGTCAACAATGGTTCTGACTCGTTCTATGGCGAGGAATAAAGTCGACGAATCCAAAAGCCAAGAAGAGCCGGATGAAAGCTCTGATGACGAGTTAAAATTAGGTGAAAATGCAGAAAATCAGGAGAACAAGAATGCGGAACTTCTCACTGATGAAAAAGATATATCGACGATACTTCGGAACTTCCATGATTCACCTTTAGGAGGGCATCACGGTGTTTTGAAAACTTATTTCAGGATTAGAAGACAGTACAGGTGGAAAGGTATGCGAAGCCAGATTAAAGAATATGTTAAAAAATGTAAAAAATGTCACACTAACAAGAGCTCAAGGCTCACGAAAATGCCAATGACTTCAACTGATACACCATCTAAGCCATTTGAAAAGGTATATATGGACATGATAGGAATTCTTCCAGAGACAACATCTGGAAACAAATACATATTTACATTTCAAGATGATTTTTCAAATTTTTTACTTGCGTAGCTATACCAGATGCTGAAACTACACCGTAGCAAAAGCGTTTTACAAGGAAGTTATTGCGGGTTATAACATACCAAAAATTTTAGTGACTGATAATGGTACGAATTTCACTTCGAAATTGTTTTCTGATACATGCAAGATGCTGGGTGTTAAAAAATTACATATAACACCGTACCATCCACAAGCAAATGGTTCTTTAGAAAGGAGCCACAGACCTTTAGCAGAATATCTTAGGAGTTTTGTTAAAGAAGGTGGGTCAAATTGGGACCAATGGTTAGCATCAGCGATGCACGTACACAATAACACCATACATACTTCGACAAAACGTACACCATTCAGTGTTCTATACGGTTTCAATATCGATATGCCGACAAACTTAAAAACAAAAAGATTATCTCTATACAATGCAGATGATCAAAATAAGGTATTAAAATACCAACTACAAAGGTCACATGAGTTAGTGCGGGAAAATCAGGAAAAAGCAAAGAAATTAGTTAAAATTCAATACGACAAAGGGATCCACCCTATAATTTTGAAAATAGGTGATAAAGTATTGTTGAGAAATCAGACTAGGAAAAATAAATTTAGTTCCATCTGGACTGGACCATACGAAGTGATAAATGTGGACAGTCCAGTAACGACAACTATCAAAATCGGACAAAATAGTAAAAAGTACCATAATAATTTACTAAAACATTTTTATCAATAAGTAATAATAGTTTAACGAATGAATAGTGATTGTGGTAATATAATATATAATAGGGCAAGTTGCCATGGTCATGTGTACAACCACATCTGTTGCAATACATTGCGTTGAATTGTAATTCGGTGTGTGGATGCTCATGAGCACGGGCAAATTAATTAGTCAAGCATTTCAAGCAATCAAATAGTTAAATGCGAGTTAGTATAGAAATCGTAGGTTAGGAAATCGTTATAAAAAATAGGTCAGTCATAGCAATAGGAGACAAACTTTATAGAATAAATTGAGAGAATTAACATAACGGGTTACCATTCCGTCTTCCACGGTGTGAGATGAAAATAAGCACAATTGAATAATACAGAAAAGTTGGTTATTGCAACTGAAGAAGTTGCAACGTTGTTGTTAAATTATACAATATGAAAAACAACGATGCAAGTTTGTAAATTTAAAATATAAAATAATATATAAAACTTATATTATACACATAAAAACCGTCTAAAAGTAAAATTATATAAGATTGTAAAAACATAACCATAAATTTAATAGAACGAAATTCAAATTTATAACGACTATTATGTAGGTGTATTAAAAAAAAAAAGTAAGTTTTAAACTTTGTAGAAAATAATTGAATAGGTATATTACTGGTAATCTAGTCATCTCAAGGAGAGAGGAACGTTGACACAGTAGGAAGACAACTTATCCAGCAAAGCTAAGACACACCGGAAAATATTTATACAGCGATGTTAGTCGAGACCAAATAGGTAATCGAGTTGAAGTTACATACATATACATAAGTTCCAATATCCTGAACCAAGTAGTACAGCGTTAAATAAAGTCAACAGAATAAGCAGCGTTCTCATGAAATACTTGGACTGTTCGATATATAGCAACAGCAATACACAGTGTGTACATACAAGACTTATGTGTTACGTTTTTATCTGGATAGTGAACGCCTATTATTAACTCAGTTGTCGAGCATTTGACAATGGGATACAGGCTGTCACATCAACGATATAACTTAGTAATGTTGCATACAAAAAAAAAAAATTAAACTGCAAGATGTTGTTCATCCATGAATGCGGTATGTTGAGACAAAACACGTGCATTGAGCTTCAATTTTGTAAATAGTGCTGAAGTATAAACATTGCAAAGATAAGCGTTTAATCAGCAGATTAAATCGTCAGTCACACAGGTATAAAAAGGAGACACGATAACACCTCAACAACACTGATGCTACGAAGGAGTAATATAATAACCATTTAAACGTTGGACACCACGGTATATCACGGTAAGCAAGAAATCTACGTGGTATACAACAGTAGCACCAATGACAACAATGGTCAACATCACACCTGAAAACGCAAAGATAAGAGAGTACAGTGCAGCGAGCAAAATTCTACATTCCAAATAAATCCTCTTCGACACATTAAATCAGTTTCAACATCGGGAACAAAATAAAAAGCAACGGCGGAATTAACAAGAACTTCGTCTAATCACAGTACAACAGAAAAAAGCGGCTCAACAGAAACAGGGAACCTAGAAAATCAGCATCCGAAGTGGTAGATTGCCAGTAGAAGTTAACAAGTTATAAAAATAGGTATAAAATATTAAGATACACATATAAATACACAGTATATACGTTTTAACTAAAAATATTTAATCTACACAATTTGTAAATTCAATTTGTAAAAGAAAAAACTATCAATCTTTCAAATTGATAATTTTTTCTTCATAATGGGTGGAGGGATGTTGTGAGTCAAAATAATGCTCATCTATTTATGCATTTTGACTCACTACAAATGTTGTAGTAATATTATTATTATCTTTATGTTATTTTATTAGGTGTATTTACTGTAACCATTAATTAATGATAATCAACACACTATGCATAGTGTAATTATCATTGGCTAAAATGGGTTGTAGTAAATTTATAAAAATGCGTGGTCAGCATCATCGTACCTTACTGTATGATTGTAGAACAATTTCACAACCATGAAAAACAAAGAACGAAGAAGAAGAAAAATAATGAATAAACAATAAATAAAATAATAAACAATAATAAAAGAACCAACGGGTCATCGTACCTCGCTATATGATTATGAAATAATTCAACAATCATACACAGTGAAAAGAAAACAAAAGCCAAAAAGAAAAACAAAATAAGCAAGGCATACATAATATTGAACGCATGCACAATATTTACAACAAGAAGTATTAACTACAAATAATAATGATGGCTTACTAAAAATAAGTTATAAATATGACCTACTGAAGAAATTGCAATGAATTGACCTACTGAAGAAATTGCAATGAATTGACCTACTGAAGAAATTGCAATGAATTGACCTACTGAAGAAATTGCAATGAATTGACCTACTGAAGAAATTGCAATGAATTAACCTACTTCAAAAATTGCCATTTCTTCAAAAATTCTTTTATACTAAAATGGGGTTAAATTGTAAATTATGATATATATTTTAGGATATATAAACTAAGACAAGGCCTGAAATTAATGCAGTCAGTGAGTTAATGAATCTAGTTAAGTAAGTTAATTAAGATAACTCAAAGAGCGAGTTAGTGTGGGTAATCAAATAAAACCACATGGTGAAAAAGACAAGGAATTTAATAAACTATTGAATAGTGAATTACGGAAAGCAGAAGAAGAAATAAAAAAAGGGTAAGTTCTAAAATATATGATATTTAAGGAAAGGTCACGGTGTAAGAAAAAAAGGACACAATATTTTGGCGCAGCCGGTAGGATATTGCGAAGTATCTTGTTAGAGGGATTACTTAAGGAGAAACATATTTCCGAGGAGTTTATAGAAAAGAGACTCAAAACGTCCGTGGATACTGAACAAATAAGCCCAAGTAAGAAATCTTGAGAGGGAACGCAGTTTAGCAGAAGAGACACCTCTTCGCCGACGTACACCTGTAAGGAAGATACTAACGAACTCGCAGCCACAAACATCAGACAAAATGCGTATAGACGAGATAGCGCAGATGGTTAGTAGACTAGTTCCAGTACTCACTGGATCGGAATCAAAAAATTTGAGAACGGAAGTCCACCAGTTTATCGCTGGGTGTAAATTAGCCAGCAAAGGAATCAAACCAGATGAGTTGGAAGATTTTATATCCTGTATAAAGCAACGTCTATACGGAGTTGCGTTTAATTTGGCTTTGGCGAAAAAATTTGCCAATTTGGAAGAATTATATAGACTTCTAAGAAACACATATCTGAAAATAATCCAGCTAGAACCCATCACTCACCTAATCCAGTTTGCACGGCAATTACCACAAGAAAGCATAAGTGCGTTCGCCAGGAGATTAGACGAATTGAAAACCGCCACAATTTACTCTGTCAAAACCTCATATGGGGGAAAAGGAGACCTAACACTGCTGCAGGAGCTAGAGAAGTCCACAAAGGAATCGTTCGTAACACGCCTTAGTGAACCAATGCTTAGAGTGCATATGCTAAGTAAGACAGGTACGTTAGAGGAACTGACGGAGGAAGCCGTAAATACGAATATGCTGCTCAACAGAGGGCAACAGCACTACACACTTAACGTGGGAGCCAATGTAGGTCCCAAAACCTTATTAAATTCTTATGAAGATTGCCAAACCCAAACAGGTAACATAGCAGCGTTCCACCAAAACAGAAATAATAAAGTGCCATTTAGGGCAAATCTGTACCCAGAGAGTAAAGTAAATACCCAAAACAGCCAAAGGAAGGTTCATACCACCTGTTCCTTCTGCTACAAGAAGGGACGCACAAGGGACGAACGCTTTAAACGGAAAAATACGCCTTTCTGTATAAAATGTAAGCAATATGGGCATGAGTTCAATCTATCTTGTACGTCATTCACAAAAAATACAAAGCCGCAAGGGAGTTATACTGCAAAAACAGGTCATAGTAAGGGAAGACAGGAAAATGTAGGGCATAATCGGAGTAAATCCGAAACCAAATGTTTCTTTTGCAGGAAGCCCGGAGACAGGATTGCCGATTGTTACAAACGCAAAGACTGGGAAAAGACTCAGGGAAACTACGGTGGGCCCAGTTGGTAGTCAGGCGTCCATAGGGATTGTTGACCCATCTTTCGCATCCAGTAATAGCAATAGTGGTTATTGTTTTAGAATCTCTGATGTAGATGATGTGTTCATTGAGTTTCCGTGTGAGGAAGCAAAAAATTTAAAACTCATTTTACTTGTAGACTCTGGGACAGATACCAGTTTAGTAAAATCAAGAGTAATCAGCAAAAACGTTAGCAAGAAAGGGAATTAAAGGAAAAATGTTAGTGGTGCATTCGGAGGATTTGTCACCACGTTAGGGCCAATAATAGTCCAACATGAAATTACTAATGAATTGAAGTTAGAATTACATTTAATATCTGAAGAGATAGGGATACCTGCAGATGGTATCCTAGGACGAGACTATTTATGGAATCGATCGATTCTCAGTACTATGAAAAAGAAGCTGATTTTTTTTTATGAGCGAAAACAGCATTTAATGACTTTACCTCTCAAATCATTGAACGAGGCTAATAGAGTACTCTACAACAGCGAGGTTGTAGTACCAGGGAGAACTATGAGGATAGTTCCCTTGAATGTAAACACCGATTTGGAAACGGTAACTGTTTAAAAACAAGAAGTTTCTCCCGGGATATTTTTAGGTGAGACATTGGGATGTGTCACAAATAATAAAGTTTATGAATACAAATACGAAATCGTATTCTGTGTGTAACGATATGAGAGTTAATATAGTTAAATTTAATCATATAGAGCATATAGAGCCTGATACAGTTTCTAAAATAAATAGCAAAATATTAGAAACGGTTAAGTTAGATTCAAACCTAAATATGGAAGAAAGAAAATCGATGGAAGACATCTTCAAGTCATTTCACGATTTTTTTTATTTGGAAGGCGATAAATTTTGTTACACAACAGGTATAAAGCACACGATACCAGTAAAGGCAAATCAGGCACCAATAAATCAGAGACAGTACAGGTTACCAGAAGTGCATAAGGAGGAGATTAATAGACAGGTAAATAAAATGTTGGACGATGAAATAATCGTTCCCAGTTCTACCCCATGGAATTCACCAATAATATTAAAAATGGATGGAGAAAAGAAATGGAGACTGGTTGTTGATCTCAGAAAACTGAACGATGCCACCATTAAACAGGTTTTTCCAATTCCACGCATCGATGAGATGTTGGATCAGTTAGGTCATAGTAGATATTTTACTACATTTTATCTGGCCAGTGGATATCATCAAGTGCTAATGGAAGAGTCTGACAGAGAAAAAACCGCTTTTAGTTCAGGTGTCGGGCATTACGATTTCAATAGAATGCCTTTTGGGTTAACGGGAGCACCTGGTACTTTTCAAAGACTAATGAATCATGTATTGGCTGGACTCCAGGGAATAGATTGTTTTATATATTTGGATGACATTGTTGTCTACGATCGGAATTTGGCGCAACATGAATCGCGTTTGCGGAAAGTATTTGAATTCTTACGTAAACATAACTTAAAACTATATATAAATACAGAGAAGTGCCAATTTTTTCGAAAAGAGATAATTTACCTAGGTCATAAGTGCACTGAGGAAGGGGCATTGCCAGATCCCAGTAAGGTAGAATGTGTCAAAAATATTCGTGTTCCAAGAAATAAGAAAGATGTTCAGGCATTCTTAGGTTTAGTAAACTACTATCGAAAGTTTGTTGAAAATATGGCAAGCATAGCGCTACCAATTAATAAATTACTAAGAAAAATCTCTGATGACGAGTTAAAATTAGGTGAAAATGCAGAAAATCAGGAGAACAAGAATGCGGAACTTCTCACTGATGAAAAAGATATATCGACGATACTTCGGAACTTCCATGATTCACCTTTAGGAGGGCATCAGGGTGTTTTGAAAACTTATTTCAGGATTAGAAGACAGTACAGGTGGAAAGGTATGCGAAGCCAGATTAAAGAATATGTTAAAAAATGTAAAAAATGTCACACTAACAAGAGCTCAAGGCTCACGAAAATGCCAATGACTTTAACTGATACACCATCTAAGCCATTTGAAAAGGTATATATGGACATGATAGGAATTCTTCCAGAGACAACATCTGGAAACAAATACATATTTACATTTCAAGATGATTTTTCAAATTTTTTACTTGCGTAGCTATACCAGATGCTGAAACTACACCGTAGCAAAAGCGTTTTACAAGGAAGTTATTGCGGGTTAAAACATACCAAAAATTTTAGTGACTGATAATGGTACGAATTTCACTTCGAAATTGTTTTCTGATACATGCAAGATGCTGGGTGTTAAAAAATTACATATAACACCGTACCATCCACAAGCAAATGGTTCTTTAGAAAGGAGCCACAGACCTTTAGCAGAATATCTTAGGAGTTTTGTTAAAGAAGATGGGTCAAATTGGGACCAATGGTTAGCATCAGCGATGCACGTACACAATAACACCATACATACTTCGACAAAACGTACACCATTCAGTGTTCTATACGGTTTCAATATCGATATGCCGACAAACTTAAAAACAAAAAGATTATCTCTATACAATGCAGATGATCAAAATAAGGTATTAAAATACCAACTACAAAGGTCACATGAGTTAGTGCGGGAAAATCAGGAAAAAGCAAAGAAATTAGTTAAAATTCAATACGACAAAGGGATCCACCCTATAATTTTGAAAATAGGTGATAAAGTATTGTTGAGAAATCAGACTAGGAAAAATAAATTTAGTTCCATCTGGACTGGACCATACGAAGTGATAAATGTGGACAGTCCAGTAACGACAACTATCAAAATCGGACAAAATGGTAAAAAGTACCATAATAATTTACTAAAACATTTTTATCAATAAGTAATAATAGTTTAATGAATGAATAGTGATTGTGGTAATATAATATATAATAGGGCAAGTTGCCATGGTCATGTGTACAACCACATCTGTTGCAATACATTGCGTTGAATTGCAATTCGGTGTGTAGATGCTCATGAGCACGGGCAAATTAATTAGTCAACGGTGAGAGATGAAAATAAGCACAATTGAATAATATAGAAAAGTTGGTTATTGCAACAGAAGAAGTTGCAACGTTGTTGTTAAATTATACAATATGAAAAAAAACGATGCAAATTTGTAAATTTAAAAGAATATATAAAATAATATATAAAACTTATATTATATACATAAAAACCGTCTAAAAGTTAAATTATATAAGATTGTAAAAACATAACCATAAATTTAATAGAACGAAATTCAAATTTATAACGACTATTATGTAGGTGTATTAAAAAAAAAAAGTAAGTTTAAACTTTGTAGAAAAAAATTGAATAGGTATATTACTGGTAATCTAGCCCATCTCAAGGAGAGAGGAACGTTGACACAGTAGGAAGACAACTTATCCAGCAAGGCTAAAACACACCGGAAAAGATTTATACAGCGATGTTAGTGGAGAACAAATAGGTAATCGAGTTGAAGTTACATACATATACATAAGTTCCAATATCCTGAACCAAGTAGTACAGCGTTAAATAAAGTCAACAGAATAAGCAGCGTTCTCATGAAATACTTGGACTGTTAGATATATAGCAACAGCAATACACAGTGTGTACATACAAGACTTAAGTGTTACGTTTTTATCTGGATAGTGAACGCCTATTATTGGCTCAGTTGTCGCGCATTTGACAATGGGTTACAGGCTGTTACATCAACGATATAACTTAGTAATGTTACATACAAAAAATATATTACACTGCAAGATGTTGTTCATCCATGAATGCGGTATGTTGAGAGAAAATGTACATACCTGACAAAACACGTGCATTGAGCTTCTATTTTGTAAATAGTGCTGAAGTATAAACATTGCAAAGATAAGCGCTTATTCAGCAGATTAAATCGTCAGTTACACAGGTATAAAAAGGAGACATGATAACACCTCAACAACACTGATGCTACAAAGGAGTAATGTAATAACCATTTAAACATTGGACACCACTGTATATCACGGTAAGTAAGAAATCTACGTGGTATACAACAGTAGCACCAATGAAAGAGAAAAAAAATTTAATCCTACAACTCAGCCGATTACAACAATGGTCAACATCACACCTGAAAACGCAAAGATAAGAGAGTACAGTGCAGCGAGCAAAATTCTACATTCCAAATAAATCCTCTTCGACACATTAAATCAGTTTCAACATCGGGAACAAAATAAAAAGCAACGGCGGAATTAACAAGAACTTCGTCTAATCACAGTACAACAGAAAAAAGCGGCTCAACAGAAACAGGGAACCTAGAAAATCAGCATCCGAAGTGGTAGATTGCCAGTAGAAGTTAACAAGTTATAAAAATAGGTATAAAATATTAAGATACACATATAAATACACAGTATATACGTTTTAACTAAAAATATTTAATCTACACAATTTGTAAATTCAATTTGTAAAAGAAAAAACTATCAATCTTTCAAATTGATAATTTTTTCTTCATAATGGGTGGAGGGATGTTGTGAGTCAAAATAATGCTCATCTATTTATGCATTTACCACGGCTACGATGTTATTTCAAATGGTCAACCGACATATTGGCCGACGGACAAGAGGAAAATACCCGATCTCATAGACTTTGGAGTCGCCAAAGGTTTGCAGATGGAAAATATCTCCACAGAGTGTAATTATGATCTATCATCTGACCACTCACCCACGGTAATATCTATAAAATCACCAAGCCCCCAAAGCAATTGCGTTAGAAAGAAAATAGACTGGTTAAAATTCAAGAAATATATAAATTCCCATCTTCCTCTGAGTACTGTATTAAGAAATGGACACGATGTAGACTCAGCACTCGAAAAATTCAACCAGCTGCTCTCATTAGCTCTCAGCTCAGCCACCTGCACAAAGGTATGCAAGCAATCAAACTATAGCCCATACACACCAGCCGATATTGAATTGCTAGTAAGACAAAAAAGAAGACTCCGAAGACAATGGCAAGAATTCAGATCACCGAATCTGAAAACACAGCTACAGCACTGCACTCGAAAGTTAAAGCAGGCCTTAAAAAATAAAAACAACAAAGAGTTAGAAGAGCACATAGCGAAATTAACACCTGGTGAAGCGTCAGACTACTCTTTGTGGAAATCAGCAAAAAAATCAAATCGGCCAATTCTCACTGATTCCCCCATCCGTTTGAGTGACGGTAATTGGGCTAGAAGCAACTGTGAGAAGGGTTTGGCTTTTGCAAACCACCTAAAAAGTGTGTTTACACCCAATCCACCCTCTTCACAGTCCTCATTACCAATATTAACTTCTCAACCTTGCTCAATAACGCTCAAAATTAAAAAAAAGGACATATTCAAAGCAATTTATAAAGATTTAAACCCAAAAAAATCACCTGGTCCAGATAAAATTACCGGTAAAATGATAAAAGAGCTACCTCCGGCTTCAGTAATTCATCTGATGCACATTTTCAATGCTATCCTTCGTATTAAACACTATCCCAAATGCTGGAAAACTTCAAAAATTATTATGATAGCAAAACCAGGAAAAGACCCTACAAAAGTTGCATCGTACAGACCTATCAGCCTCCTGCCTCTACTTTCTAAAGTATTCGAAAAGCTACTTGTCATGAATATAACTCCATTTATTAATCTCAACCAACTGATTCCTCAACATCAGTTTGGATTTAGAAAACAGCACGGCACAATAGAACAAGTCCACCGCATTGTAACTCTGATAAGGAACACTTTTGAAGAAAAAAAGTATTGCTCAGCTGTCTTTCTTGATATCACTCAAGCTTTCGATAAAGTATGGCACGATGGCCTTATTTACAAAATCAAACTATTACTGCCTGCAAATGTCTCCTCATTGCTTAGTAGCTACCTCACGAAAAGACAATTTCTCGTACATCACAAGGATTACACAACAAATCCATTGGATATTCACGCTGGCGTTCCTCAAGGAAGCGTTTTGGGTCCCTTACTGTATCTCTTATACACTTCAGATATGCCCAACAATAACTATACATTCATATCGACCTTTGCTGATGATACGGCAATATTGTGCTCTCGCTCTAACCCTATAGAAGCTACTAAACTCCTGCAGACTCATGTCGATTCTCTCGAAATCTGGCTAGCAAAATGGCGTATAAAAGTCAATGAATCAAAGAGCGTACATGTAACCTTCACGCTAAGGCTAGATACATGTCCCCCACTTAAAATTAATGGCCAATCAGTTCCACAATGTTCCTCAACAAAGTACTTGGGTATTCACCTCGACAGAAGGCTGACTTGGAAAAATCACATAGAGGCAAAGAAAACTCAGATCAAGCTTAAAATGAATCAGTTATGGTGGCTGTTACACAAAAGATCAAAGTTGAATCTTGAATACAAAGTGCTATTATATAAAGCAATCCTGAAACCAATCTGGACTTATGGTATTCAGTTTTGGGGCACCGCATCTCCCTCTAATATCGAAAAATTGCAGCGAATACAATCCAAGTGTCTGCGAATTATTGTAAACGCGCCTTGGTATATGAGGAACGTTAACATCCATCGAGATTTAAATGTATCCACAATTTCTGAGGAAGTTGCAATGTCCTGCAGAAGCTACATTCAAAAATTACACAATCATCCGAATCCCCTTGCTAGGCAATTGTTGCTGAGCAAGGGGCATCGTCGATTAAAAAGAAAAGACACACTGAATATGCTGTAAAATTGCTACATCTCACGACTCACCAAATTGTGATGGAACGTAGGGGATATCACATAGTTTTATTTAGTTTGTAAGATTTTAATACTTATTGTTAGTTTCTTGTATTTAAGAAAGATTCAATAAAAAAAAATAAGCTAAAAAAAAAAAAAAAAAAAAAAAAAAAAATCTATTTATGCATTTTGACTCACTACAAATGTTGTAGTAATATTATTATTATCTTTATGTTATTTTATTAGGTGTATTTACTGTAACCATTAATTAATGATAATCAACACACTATGCATAGTGTAATTATCATTGGCTAAAATGGGTTGTAGTAAATTTATAAAAATGCGTGGTCAGCATCATCGTACCTTACTGTATGATTGTAGAACAATTTCACAACCATGAAAAACAAAGAACGAAGAAGAAGAAAAATAATGAATAAACAATAAATAAAATAATAAACAATAATAAAAGAACCAACGGGTCATCGTACCTCGCTATATGATTATGAAATAATTCAACAATCATACGCAGTGAAAAGAAAATAAAAGCCAAAAAGAAAAAAAAAAATAAGCAAGGCATACATAATATTGAACGCATGCACAATATTTACAACAAGAAGTATTAACTACAAATAATAATGATGACTTACTTAAAATAAGTTATAAATATGACCTACTGAAGAAATTGCAATGAATTGACCTACTGAAGAAATTGCAATGAATTGACCTACTGAAGAAATTGCAATGAATTAACCTACTTCAAAAATTGCCATTTCTTCAAAAATTCTTTTATACTAAAATGGGCTTAAATTTTAAATTATGTTATATATTTTAGGCTATATAAACTAAGACAAGGCCTGAAATTAATGCAGTCAGTGAGTTAATGAATCTAGTTAAGTAAGTTAATTAAGATAACTCAAAGAGCGAGTTAGTGTGGGCAATCAAATAAGAGTGACATTGTTCAGGATTAAACATCCTAGTAAAATAAGAATTCCATTGTGTAGGATTAAACATCCTAGTAAATTGAAAGAAGAACACTCAAAGAGCGAGTTAGTGTGGGCAATCAAATAAGAGTCACATTGTTCAGGATTAAACATCCTAGTAAAATAAGAATTCCATTGTGTAGGATTAAACATCCTAGTAAATTGAAAGAAGAACATAAAAACCATATGGTGAAAAAGACAAGGAATTGAATAAACAAATACACACTATTGATATATTGTAAACCAATTGTTTTGTGTTAGTGAACTGCGGAAAGCAGAAGGAGAAATAAAAGAAGGGTAAGTCCTAAAATATAAGATATTTAAGGAAAGGTTACGGTGTCAGAAAAAAAGGACACAACAACAATTTTAGATCTATACGGAGTTCCTGATATGCTCATAACTAACAACGGTGCTCAATTTACCAGTCGGGAATGCCAAAAATATTTCACGACCATGGCGTCAAGAAGCAGTGTACTGCCGCCTATTCCCCACAGGAGAACTCTACAGAGAGAATGAATCGCACAACGAAAACTATGATAGCCCAGTACAGTGAAGGAAATCAACGCAAATGGGATGAGAATTTACCAGATTTAACATTCGCAATTACTTCCAGTAAGCAGAGTTCAATATGATACAGCCCAGCATTCCTAATGCAAGGGAGGGAACTACGTTTACCAAATACATTTTTACCAGAAGAATACATGAAAATATTACAAAGCTTGCACCAAAATTTGATGGTCCCTTCATTGTATTCGAACTTGTGTCCTCTGTGATTGTACGCCTTCGAGATCCTGCCAGCAACATAGACAAACGCACTGCTCACGTGAAGGACTTAAAACCATACCACCACTAACAGTAAACAACAGCAAATAAACAACAATAAATTTACCTAACTACACTAAAATAACAAATATAAAATTATTACAGTGTCGGTAAGGGGATTTTCGATCCTATTTACTCTTCCAATTATCGTGGTAGAAAGAATCTACAACAAATCGCCTACATGCTATCAACATTTAACAGTTTTATTAATCTCATCGTAACTAATATGAATCTTAATAACGATTCCACATGGAGGCAGCTGACAGAATGGCCCGAATATATATCCCTTTCTGGGAGAACAAAAGTTCAACTTTCCAAAACCAAGGAACGACACAGCTGCAATCTAGTATTATCTTCTTTAATTTTGGTACTTTACATTACTTTTTTTTTAAACTTTTACAATCGTAGGCAGAATGAATAATTTATTGAATAATTGAAAAACACTAGCGTAAACAAATATATATATAAGATTATAATAGTGGGTGTCGTAGCTCAGTGGTTAGTGCCTTCTGATCTGTAGGTCGGTGGTTCAATCCCCGGCTGATGCATAACAAATTTAATATCGATAAGATTTTTCTTTCGAACGGTACCCACCTGTCGGCAAGCAATTGGCAATTCTTCCGACAGTAACAACTTGCCATGAAAAAGCTTCTTAAAGAACTCTGTGACAAAGCTCAGAAAAAGTGATGTCACAAGTGTTCTGCCGTTCGGAACCGGCTAAAATAAGTAGATCCCTTCTAATATTGTCCAAAATTTAAGACGCACAACAGTAATGAAAGAGAAGCTCGGCCAATGAGCCCTTTGGGGCTTTATGTGGCCACATATTTATTTTTTTTTTTTTTTTTTATAATAAAATACAGTTCGTAAAGTATTTCAAGTTAAAGTGTATAACCCAACACCCCCACTCGAAATGTACTTATTACATTATTAAACCTATTTGTATACAAAAATACTTATGTTTGTCAATACAAACTGATTTTGTTAAAAAGTCGGCAAGCATTTTATCAGTTGAAATGCTACAGAAAATTATCTCATTCATGTTCCTCTTTTCTCTGATAAAGTGATCCCGAACGTTAATATCTTTCGTTCTTGGGTGAAATCCGTCATTTGTAGCAATATGAACAGCACTTTGATTATCACAATACTGGGGCATTGCCAGATCCCAGTAAGGTAGAATGTGTCAAAAATATTCGTGTTCCAAGAAATAAGAAAGATGTTCAGGCATTCTTAGGTTTAGTAAACTACTATCGAAAGTTTGTTGAAAATATGGCAAGCATAGCGCTACCAATTAATAAATTACTAAGAAAAATCTCTGATGACGAGTTAAAATTAGGTGAAAATGCAGAAAATCAGGAGAACAAGAATGCGGAACTTCTCACTGATGAAAAAGATATATCGACGATACTTCGGAACTTCCATGATTCACCTTTAGGAGGGCATCAGGGTGTTTTGAAAACTTATTTCAGGATTAGAAGACAGTACAGGTGGAAAGGTATGCGAAGCCAGATTAAAGAATATGTTAAAAAATGTAAAAAATGTCACACTAACAAGAGCTCAAGGCTCACGAAAATGCCAATGACTTTAACTGATACACCATCTAAGCCATTTGAAAAGGTATATATGGACATGATAGGAATTCTTCCAGAGACAACATCTGGAAACAAATACATATTTACATTTCAAGATGATTTTTCAAATTTTTTACTTGCGTAGCTATACCAGATGCTGAAACTACACCGTAGCAAAAGCGTTTTACAAGGAAGTTATTGCGGGTTATAACATACCAAAAATTTTAGTGACTGATAATGGTACGAATTTCACTTCGAAATTGTTTTCTGATACATGCAAGATGCTGGGTGTTAAAAAATTACATATAACACCGTACCATCCACAAGCAAATGGTTCTTTAGAAAGGAGCCACAGACCTTTAGCAGAATATCTTAGGAGTTTTGTTAAAGAAGATGGGTCAAATTGGGACCAATGGTTAGCATCAGCGATGCACGTACACAATAACACCATACATACTTCGACAAAACGTACACCATTCAGTGTTCTATACGGTTTCAATATCGATATGCCGACAAACTTAAAAACAAAAAGATTATCTCTATACAATGCAGATGATCAAAATAAGGTATTAAAATACCAACTACAAAGGTCACATGAGTTAGTGCGGGAAAATCAGGAAAAAGCAAAGAAATTAGTTAAAATTCAATACGACAAAGGGATCCACCCTATAATTTTGAAAATAGGTGATAAAGTATTGTTGAGAAATCAGACTAGGAAAAATAAATTTAGTTCCATCTGGACTGGACCATACGAAGTGATAAATGTGGACAGTCCAGTAACGACAACTATCAAAATCGGACAAAATGGTAAAAAGTACCATAATAATTTACTAAAACATTTTTATCAATAAGTAATAATAGTTTAATGAATGAATAGTGATTGTGGTAATATAATATATAATAGGGCAAGTTGCCATGGTCATGTGTACAACCACATCTGTTGCAATACATTGCGTTGAATTGCAATTCGGTGTGTAGATGCTCATGAGCACGGGCAAATTAATTAGTCAACGGTGAGAGATGAAAATAAGCACAATTGAATAATATAGAAAAGTTGGTTATTGCAACAGAAGAAGTTGCAACGTTGTTGTTAAATTATACAATATGAAAAAAAACGATGCAAATTTGTAAATTTAAAAGAATATATAAAATAATATATAAAACTTATATTATATACATAAAAACCGTCTAAAAGTAAAATTATATAAGATTGTAAAAACATAACCATAAATTTAATAGAACGAAATTCAAATTTATAACGACTATTATGTAGGTGTATTAAAAAAAAAAAAGTAAGTTTAAACTTTGTAGAAAAAAATTGAATAGGTATATTACTGGTAATCTAGCCCATCTCAAGGAGAGAGGAACGTTGACACAGTAGGAAGACAACTTATCCAGCAAGGCTAAAACACACCGGAAAAGATTTATACAGCGATGTTAGTGGAGAACAAATAGGTAATCGAGTTGAAGTTACATACATATACATAAGTTCCAATATCCTGAACCAAGTAGTACAGCGTTAAATAAAGTCAACAGAATAAGCAGCGTTCTCATGAAATACTTGGACTGTTAGATATATAGCAACAGCAATACACAGTGTGTACATACAAGACTTAAGTGTTACGTTTTTATCTGGATAGTGAACGCCTATTATTGGCTCAGTTGTCGCGCATTTGACAATGGGTTACAGGCTGTTACATCAACGATATAACTTAGTAATGTTACATACAAAAAATATATTACACTGCAAGATGTTGTTCATCCATGAATGCGGTATGTTGAGAGAAAATGTACATACCTGACAAAACACGTGCATTGAGCTTCTATTTTGTAAATAGTGCTGAAGTATAAACATTGCAAAGATAAGCGCTTATTCAGCAGATTAAATCGTCAGTTACACAGGTATAAAAAGGAGACATGATAACACCTCAACAACACTGATGCTACAAAGGAGTAATGTAATAACCATTTAAACATTGGACACCACTGTATATCACGGTAAGTAAGAAATCTACGTGGTATACAACAGTAGCACCAATGAAAGAGAAAAAAAATTTAATCCTACAACTCAGCCGATTACAACAATGGTCAACATCACACCTGAAAACGCAAAGATAAGAGAGTACAGTGCAGCGAGCAAAATTCTACATTCCAAATAAATCCTCTTCGACACATTAAATCAGTTTCAACATCGGGAACAAAATAAAAAGCAACGGCGGAATTAACAAGAACTTCGTCTAATCACAGTACAACCGAAAAAAGCGGCTCAACAGAAACAGGGAACCTAGAAAATCAGCATCCGAAGTGGTAGATTGCCAGTAGAAGTTAACAAGTTATAAAAATAGGTATAAAATATTAAGATACACATATAAATACACAGTATTTTTAACTAAAAATATTTAATCTACACAATTTGTAAATTCAATTTGTAAAAGAAAAAACTATCAATCTTTCAAATTGATAATTTTTTCTTCATAATGGGTGGAGGGATGTTGTGAGTCAAAATAATGCTCATCTATTTATGCATTTACCACGGCTACGATGTTATTTCAAATGGTCAACCGACATATTGGCCGACGGACAAGAGGAAAATACCCGATCTCATAGACTTTGGAGTCGCCAAAGGTTTGCAGATGGAAAATATCTCCACAGAGTGTAATTATGATCTATCATCTGACCACTCACCCACGGTAATATCTATAAAATCACCAAGCCCCCAAAGCAATTGCGTTAGAAAGAAAATAGACTGGTTAAAATTCAAGAAATATATAAATTCCCATCTTCCTCTGAGTACTGTATTAAGAAATGGACACGATGTAGACTCAGCACTCGAAAAATTCAACCAGCTGCTCTCATTAGCTCTCAGCTCAGCCACCTGCACAAAGGTATGCAAGCAATCAAACTATAGCCCATACACACCAGCCGATATTGAATTGCTAGTAAGACAAAAAAGAAGACTCCGAAGACAATGGCAAGAATTCAGATCACCGAATCTGAAAACACAGCTACAGCACTGCACTCGAAAGTTAAAGCAGGCCTTAAAAAATAAAAACAACAAAGAGTTAGAAGAGCACATAGCGAAATTAACACCTGGTGAAGCGTCAGACTACTCTTTGTGGAAATCAGCAAAAAAATCAAATCGGCCAATTCTCACTGATTCCCCCATCCGTTTGAGTGACGGTAATTGGGCTAGAAGCAACTGTGAGAAGGGTTTGGCTTTTGCAAACCACCTAAAAAGTGTGTTTACACCCAATCCACCCTCTTCACAGTCCTCATTACCAATATTAACTTCTCAACCTTGCTCAATAACGCTCAAAATTAAAAAAAAGGACATATTCAAAGCAATTTATAAAGATTTAAACCCAAAAAAATCACCTGGTCCAGATAAAATTACCGGTAAAATGATAAAAGAGCTACCTCCGGCTTCAGTAATTCATCTGATGCACATTTTCAATGCTATCCTTCGTATTAAACACTATCCCAAATGCTGGAAAACTTCAAAAATTATTATGATAGCAAAACCAGGAAAAGACCCTACAAAAGTTGCATCGTACAGACCTATCAGCCTCCTGCCTCTACTTTCTAAAGTATTCGAAAAGCTACTTGTCATGAATATAACTCCATTTATTAATCTCAACCAACTGATTCCTCAACATCAGTTTGGATTTAGAAAACAGCACGGCACAATAGAACAAGTCCACCGCATTGTAACTCTGATAAGGAACACTTTTGAAGAAAAAAAGTATTGCTCAGCTGTCTTTCTTGATATCACTCAAGCTTTCGATAAAGTATGGCACGATGGCCTTATTTACAAAATCAAACTATTACTGCCTGCAAATGTCTCCTCATTGCTTAGTAGCTACCTCACGAAAAGACAATTTCTCGTACATCACAAGGATTACACAACAAATCCATTGGATATTCACGCTGGCGTTCCTCAAGGAAGCGTTTTGGGTCCCTTACTGTATCTCTTATACACTTCAGATATGCCCAACAATAACTATACATTCATATCGACCTTTGCTGATGATACGGCAATATTGTGCTCTCGCTCTAACCCCATAGAAGCTACTAAACTCCTGCAGACTCATGTCGATTCTCTCGAAATCTGGCTAGCAAAATGGCGTATAAAAGTCAATGAATCAAAGAGCGTACATGTAACCTTCACGCTAAGGCTAGATACATGTCCCCCACTTAAAATTAATGGCCAATCAGTTCCACAATGTTCCTCAACAAAGTACTTGGGTATTCACCTCGACAGAAGGCTGACTTGGAAAAATCACATAGAGGCAAAGAAAACTCAGATCAAGCTTAAAATGAATCAGTTATGGTGGCTGTTACACAAAAGATCAAAGTTGAATCTTGAATACAAAGTGCTATTATATAAAGCAATCCTGAAACCAATCTGGACTTATGGTATTCAGTTTTGGGGCACCGCATCTCCCTCTAATATCGAAAAATTGCAGCGAATACAATCCAAGTGTCTGCGAATTATTGTAAACGCGCCTTGGTATATGAGGAACGTTAACATCCATCGAGATTTAAATGTATCCACAATTTCTGAGGAAGTTGCAATGTCCTGCAGAAGCTACATTCAAAAATTACACAATCATCCGAATCCCCTTGCTAGGCAATTGTTGCTGAGCAAGGGGCATCGTCGATTAAAAAGAAAAGACACACTGAATATGCTGTAAAATTGCTACATCTCACGACTCACCAAATTGTGATGGAACGTAGGGGATATCACATAGTTTTATTTAGTTTGTAAGATTTTAATACTTATTGTTAGTTTCTTGTATTTAAGAAAGATTCAATAAAAAAAAATAAGCTAAAAAAAAAAAAAAAAAAAAAAAAAAATCTATTTATGCATTTTGACTCACTACAAATGTTGTAGTAATATTATTATTATCTTTATGTTATTTTATTAGGTGTATTTACTGTAACCATTAATTAATGATAATCAACACACTATGCATAGTGTAATTATCATTGGCTAAAATGGGTTGTAGTAAATTTATAAAAATGCGTGGTCAGCATCATCGTACCTTACTGTATGATTGTAGAACAATTTCACAACCATGAAAAACAAAGAACGAAGAAGAAGAAAAATAATGAATAAACAATAAATAAAATAATAAACAATAATAAAAGAACCAACGGGTCATCGTACCTCGCTATATGATTATGAAATAATTCAACAATCATACGCAGTGAAAAGAAAATAAAAGCCAAAAAGAAAAAAAAAAATAAGCAAGGCATACATAATATTGAACGCATGCACAATATTTACAACAAGAAGTATTAACTACAAATAATAATGATGACTTACTTAAAATAAGTTATAAATATGACCTACTGAAGAAATTGCAATGAATTGACCTACTGAAGAAATTGCAATGAATTGACCTACTGAAGAAATTGCAATGAATTAACCTACTTCAAAAATTGCCATTTCTTCAAAAATTCTTTTATACTAAAATGGGCTTAAATTTTAAATTATGTTATATATTTTAGGCTATATAAACTAAGACAAGGCCTGAAATTAATGCAGTCAGTGAGTTAATGAATCTAGTTAAGTAAGTTAATTAAGATAACTCAAAGAGCGAGTTAGTGTGGGCAATCAAATAAGAGTGACATTGTTCAGGATTAAACATCCTAGTAAAATAAGAATTCCATTGTGTAGGATTAAACATCCTAGTAAATTGAAAGAAGAACACTCAAAGAGCGAGTTAGTGTGGGCAATCAAATAAGAGTCACATTGTGCAGGATTAAACATCCTAGTAAAATAAGAATTCCATTGTGTAGGATTAAACATCCTAGTAAATTGAAAGAAGAACATAAAAACCATATGGTGAAAAAGACAAGGAATTGAATAAACAAATACACACTATTGATATATTGTAAACCAATTGTTTTGTGTTAGTGAACTGCGGAAAGCAGAAGGAGAAATAAAAGAAGGGTAAGTCCTAAAATATAAGATATTTAAGGAAAGGTTACGGTGTCAGAAAAAAAGGACACAACAACAATTTTAGCTCTATACGGAGTTCCTGATATGCTCATAACTAACAACGGTGCTCAATTTACCAGTCGGGAATGCCAAAAATATTTCACGACCATGGCGTCAAGAAGCAGTGTACTGCCGCCTATTCCCCACAGGAGAACTCTACAGAGAGAATGAATCGCACAACGAAAACTATGATAGCCCAGTACAGTGAAGGAAATCAACGCAAATGGGATGAGAATTTACCAGATTTAACATTCGCAATTACTTCCAGTAAGCAGAGTTCAATATGATACAGCCCAGCATTCCTAATGCAAGGGAGGGAACTACGTTTACCAAATACATTTTTACCAGAAGAATACATGAAAATATTACAAAGCTTGCACCAAAATTTGATGGTCCCTTCATTGTATTCGAACTTGTGTCCTCTGTGATTGTACGCCTTCGAGATCCTGCCAGCAACATAGACAAACGCACTGCTCACGTGAAGGACTTAAAACCATACCACCACTAACAGTAAACAACAGCAAATAAACAACAATAAATTTACCTAACTACACTAAAATAACAAATATAAAATTATTACAGTGTCGGTAAGGGGATTTTCGATCCTATTTACTCTTCCAATTATCGTGGTAGAAAGAATCTACAACAAATCGCCTACATGCTATCAACATTTAACAGTTTTATTAATCTCATCGTAACTAATATGAATCTTAATAACGATTCCACATGGAGGCAGCTGACAGAATGGCCCGAATATATATCCCTTTCTGGGAGAACAAAAGTTCAACTTTCCAAAACCAAGGAACGACACAGCTGCAATCTAGTATTATCTTCTTTAATTTTGGTACTTTACATTACTTTTTTTTTTAAACTTTTACAATCGTAGGCAGAATGAATAATTTATTGAATAATTGAAAAACACTAGCGTAAACAAATATATATATAAGATTATAATAGTGGGTGTCGTAGCTCAGTGGTTAGTGTGTTCGCCTTCTGATCTGTAGGTCGTGGTTCAATACCCGGCTGATGCATAACAAATTTAATATCGAAAAGATTTTTCTTTCGAACGGTACCCACCTGTCGGCAAGCAATTGGCAATTCTTCCGACAGTAACAACTTGCCATGAAAAAGCTTCTAAAAAAAAAAAAAAAAAAAAAAGAACTCTGTGACAAAGCTCAGAAAAAGTGATGTCACAAGTGTTCTGCCGTTCGGAACCGGCTAAAATAAGTAGGTCCATTCTAATACTGTCCAAAATTTAAGACGCACAACAGTAATGGGAGAGAAGCTCGGCCAATGAGCCCTTTGGGGCTTTAAGTGCCACATATTTATTTTTTTTTTTTTTTTAGTGGGTGTCGTAGCTCAGTGGTTAGTGCCTTCTGATCTGTAGGTCGGTGGTTCAATCCCCGGCTGATGCATAACAAATTTAATATCGATAAGATTTTTCTTTCGAACGGTACCCACCTGTCGGCAAGCAATTGGCAATTCTTCCGACAGTAACAACTTGCCATGAAAAAGCTTCTTAAAGAACTCTGTGACAAAGCTCAGAAAAAGTGATGTCACAAGTGTTCTGCCGTTCGGAACCGGCTAAAATAAGTAGATCCCTTCTAATATTGTCCAAAATTTAAGACGCACAACAGTAATGAAAGAGAAGCTCGGCCAATGAGCCCTTTGGGGCTTTATGTGGCCACATATTTATTTTTTTTTTTTTTTTTTTTATAATAAAATACAGTTCGTAAAGTATTTCAAGTTAAAGTGTATAACCCAACACCCCCACTCGAAATGTACTTATTACATTATTAAACCTATTTGTATACAAAAATACTTGTTTGTCAATACAAACTGATTTTGTTAAAAAGTCGGCAAGCATTTTATCAGTTGAAATGCTACAGAAAATTATCTCATTCATGTTCCTCTTTTCTCTGATAAAGTGATCCCGAACGTTAATATCTTTCGTTCTTGGGTGAAATCTGTCATTTGTAGCAATATGAACAGCACTTTGATTATCACAATATATATTAGTCGGTTTCTCATCAAAGCTCAGGTTAAGCTCACTTTCCAGTCCTCGTAACTTCTTATGTCGTGGATGACATAGCCATGTACTCAGCTTCACTTGTTGACAACGCGACTGTTGACTGGCATTTGCTGTTCCATGAAATTGCACTATCTTGCAATATATTTACATACCCTGTCACCGACCGATGATCTTCAATATCCCAAATTCAGAGTGCATGCCAGTACCAACTCTTTAGAGAAGATTCCAGCAGCTGACCTGCCATCAATCAATGAACCATCAGTGAAAATGCTGATGTCATTTTTCTCACATACATCATATGTGAGGTCGTCTTCAATGAGTGTTCTATGTGACTTTCCAGTCATCTTTAGCCTACCCATTTCCACCTTCCCTGAACCTCTTCCCCGCGTTCTCCAACTCCAAGGTAAATTTATCTTGCAGAAATCCACTGAGTTGTCACGCGAGCTGCTCAATGGTCTTGTCCGACGACTTCATAGCTTTTTTACGTCGCCTTTTTCGCTTCTCCTTCTCCCCTTTTTTAATAGGGTCCGCTTAGCTTTGGAGACTCCGTCCTCTTCACTTATAGCTTCTTCGCTTATAACTAACGATTCCATCCCATTCGGAGCTTCTTTGTCCGCATCATCAGATATCTTACGCGATGTTTTGCGCTGCCTCCAAACTGGCTTCAATGCCGACTTGTTGCCAGCGCCCCTTTTGTCCACCACCGTCGTAGCCGACGGATTAGTTATTTCAAGAGCCGTTCGGTCAACTATGACAGGTGCGTCACCTCGTTTTTGAATGGTTAAAAGCTGAGATTCTTTAGAAGCCTTATATTTCGCATCGCCTCCACTACTTGTCTCCCGTGGTTATCAGAATCACTTTGCATGAGGCAGTGCTGTCAGTCATTGCTGGACCTTCCCTTTAAGTTCCAAAAGTGGGAGAGTGATGCAGCTAACAGCTCGAGCTCTGCTGAAGTCTAATTGTCCGCCGTTAACCCGTTATTACCCCTGAAACCTTTGTTCCCACGTGTTGTGAGGAAATAACGGTCCACCTGCGCAGAGATTCTCGGTACGCAGGTAAGGCTACTTATTACCGAGGGTTCCAGGTATCCGTAAGCTGACGTTAGCGACTGGGCTATTTTAAGTTAAGTCAGCTATACCTCATAGGTAGTTCCTTAGTTTCTGTACTTACCAAATTATTGCTAAAAGTTCTTTTTCGCTAGTTCTGTAATTCTGCTTCGTCTCGTTCAGAATCCTTGAAATAAATGCAATAGGTTTTCTGTTTTGTTTAAGTACTGCACCAATAGCATAGTTGCTTGCATCAGTCGTGCGTTCGAAAGGTTTCCTAAAGTCCGGTTTGAATAGTTTAACTTGGGCTTGGAGTTCACTCTTGATTCTTTCCAATGCTTCGATAGCCTCTCAGTCTTTACTCGGTACAAGACTCACAACTGAAAAGCGACTGCCTTAACTAAGCTGGCAGCTTTTATACCATTTTTCTAATACTAGCCACATATCAATCTACCCATATACCAATATATAACATAAAATAATATATTCACACCACTTGTGTGCATGTATGTATGTGTTTATGTACACGATCAGTGCACTCCACATGTGTAGATATATTACGTGAGAAAGCAACTTTTTGATATTCACACACATGAGTAGTCCGCGTGATTTTAGTTATCATGTATGCTTCCCAGGTATGCTTACGTAAGTGCAGAACTACGAATTGTGTGGGAAAGTGCTTTGTCAGCATTTTCACACCCAACTGCAACTCAGTTGGCTCAGTGCTCTGGCATTCCACAATTATAATTAATATTAATATGGATTGTGTATATCACAATTTGGAGCAATATTGGTATGTGTATGGATAAATATGTAGTTCACAATTTCCGGAAATATATAGCGAGGCAAAATATGCATATGTGCATATTTCATATTTTGGCTCGCAACACTATGGCAGCGAAATTTTTTATAAATACCCTGTAATAGCTTGCTAAATCTAGGAAAGATCGAAGTTATGAAGTCGTCGGACAAGACCATTGAGCAGCTCGCATGACAACTCAGTGGACTTCTGCAAGATAAATTTACCTTGGAGTTGGAGAACGCGGGGAAGAGGTTCAGGGAAGGTGGAAATGAGTAGGCTAAAGATGACTGGAATGTCACATAGAACACTCATTGAAGACGACCTCACATATGATGTATGTGAGGAAAATGACATCAGCATTTTCACTGATGGTTCATTGATTGATGGCAGGTCAGCTGCTGGAATCTTCTCTAAAGAGTTGGTACTGGCATGCACTCTGAATTTGGGATATTGAAGATCATCGGTCGGTGACAGGGTATGTACATATATTGCAAGATAGTGCAATTTCATGGAACAGCAAATGCCAGTCAACAGTCGCGTTGTCAACAAGTGAAGCTGAGGACATGGCTATGTCATCCACGACATAAGAAGTTACGAGGACTGGAAAGTGAGCTTAACCTGAGCTTTGAATATGTATTGTGATAATCAAAGTGCTGTTCATATTGCTACAAATGACGGATTTCACCCAAGAACGAAAGATATTAACGTTCGGGATCACTTTATCAGAGAAAAGAGGAACATGAATGAGATAATTTTCTGTAGCATTTCAACTGATAAAATGCTTGCCGACTTTTTAACAAAATCAGTTTGTATTGACAAACATAAGTATTTTTGTATACAAATAGGTTTAATAATGTAATAAGTACATTTCGAGTGGGGGTGTTGGGTTATACACTTTAACTTGAAATACTTTACGAACTGTATTTTATTATAATCTTATATATATATATATATATATTTGTTCACGCTAGTGTTTTTCAATTATTCAATAAATTATTCATTCTGCCTACGATTGTAAAAGTTTAAAAAAAAGTAATGTAAAGTACCAAAATTAAAGAAGATAATACTAGATTGCAGCTGTGTCGTTCCTTGGTTTTGGAAAGTTGAACTTTTGTTCTCCCAGAAAGGGATATATATTCGGGCCATTCTATCAGCTGCCTCCATGTGGAATCGTTATTAAGATTCGTATTAGTTACGATGAGATTAAAATTGTTAAACTGTTGATAGCATGTAGGCGATTTGTTGTAGATTCTTTCTACCACGATAATTGGAAGAGTAAATAGGATCGAAAATCCCCTTGCCGACACTGTAATAATTTTATATTTGTTATTTTAGTGTAGTTAGGTGAATTTATTGCTGTTTATTTGCTGTTGTTTACTGTTAGTGGTGGTATTGTTTTATGTCCTTCACGTGAGCAGTGCGTTTGTCTATGTTGCTGGCAGGATCTCGTAGGCGTACAATCACAGAGGACACAAGTTCGGATACAATGAAGGGACCATTAAATTTTGGTGCAAGCTTTGTAATATTTTCATGTATTCTTCTGGTAAATAATGTATTTGGTAAACGTAGTTCCCTCCCTTGTATTAGGAATGCTGGGCTGTATCATATTGAGCTCTGCTTACTGGAAGTAATTGCAAATGTTAAATCTGGTAAATTCTCATCCCATTTGCGTTGATTTCCTTCACTGTACTGGGCTATCATAGTTTTCATTGTGCGATTCATTCTCTCTGAGAGTTCTCCTGTGGGGAATAGGCGGCAGTACACTGCTTCTTGACGCCATGGTCGTGAAATATTTTTGGCATTCCCGACTGGTAAATTGAGCACCGTTGTTAGTTATGAGCATATCAGGAACTCCGTATAGAGCTAAAATTGTTGTTGTGTCCTTTTTTTCTGACACCGTAACCTTTCCTTAAATATCTTATATTTTAGGACTTACCCTTCTTTTATTTCTCCTTCTGCTTTCCGCAGTTCACTAACACAAAACAATTGGTTTACAATATATCAATAGTGTGTATTTATTTATTCAATTCCTTGTCTTTTTCACCATATGGTTTTTATGTTCTTCTTTCACTTTACTAGGATGTTTAATCCTACACAATGGAATTCTTATTTTACTAGGATGTTTAATCCTGCACAATGTGACTCTTATTTGATTGCCCACACTAACTCGCTCTTTGAGTGTTCTTCTTTCAATTTACTAGGATGTTTAATCCTACACAATGGAATTCTTATTTTACTAGGATGTTTAATCCTGAACAATGTCACTCTTATTTGATTGCCCACACTAATTCGCTCTTTGAGTTATCTTAATTAACTTACTTAACTAGATTCATTAACTCACTGACTGCATTAATTTCAGGCCTTGTCTTAGTTTACTTACTTACTTACTTATGTGGCCATAACAACCGAATATCGATTTAGGCCGAAAATAACATGCTTCGCCAGACATCTCTGTTCTTCGCTAGCTGGCGCCAGTTAGAAATTCCAAGCGCCGTCAGGTTCTCCAGTACTTGGTCTTTCCACCGGAGGTTTGGTCTTCCTCTTCTGCGTCGTCCTCTAGCGAGTTCCGAATATAACACCTTCTTAGCTGGAGCGTGTTCTTCCATTCGCTCGACATGACCTAGCCAGCGGAGCCGCTGGATTTTGATGCGCTTTACTATGTCAATATCGGCATATAGCTCGTACAGCTCATGGTTGTACTTTATTCGGTACTCGCCACCAACGCAAATAGGTCCAAAGATCCTGCGTAGGACCTTTCTCTCGAAAACTCCAAGCATTCGCTCATCCGAGATGGAAATTGTCCAGGCTTCAGCGCCATATCTTAGGACAGGCATGATGAGAGACTTGTAGAGTGTAGTTTTCGTTCTTCGAGAGAGGGCTCGACTTTTCAATTGCTTACTCAGCCCAAAGTAACACCTGTTAGCAAGAGTTATCCTACGCATGATCTCCAAGCTGACGTCATTACTGCTGTTAATGCTGGTTCCAAGATAGACAAAGTCCCTTACTACTTCAAAAGCGTAGTTGTCAACAGTGACGTGCTGTCCAAGACGCCGGGACTCTTTGTTTGTTGACACTAGATACTTCGTCTTGCCCTCGTTCACCGTGAGACCCATCCGACGCGACTCTCTTTCCAAATCTGAGAATGCTGCACTGACTGCTCGCGTGTTCATGCCGATTATGTCAATATCGTCGGCATACGCTAACAGCATGACAATTTTGTTGAAGATAGTGCCATTATGTCGTAGATCAGCAGCTCGTATTATTTTCTCCATAATAAGATTGAAGAAGTCGCACGATAACGAATCACCTTGTCTGAAACCCCGTTCGGTATTAAACGGTGCGGAGAGGTTCGTTCACGCCTGTGAACGAACGGCTGGCCACAATCCGCATCAAGGCAAAATTTTTCAACATCAGCCTTATATGTGCCCACGCTCCGACAGATGAGAAGGACAATGTGACCAAGGAGAGCTTCTTTCAGCGCCTCGAAGAAGCTTATGACCGCTGCCCCCGCCACGATATCAAAATCGTGCTTGGCGACTTTAATGCCAGGGTGGGCAAGGAAGGTACCTTTGGTCCAACTATCGGAAAATTCAGCCTCCACCAGAACACCTCCGATAACGGTATGAGGCTGATCGACTTCGACTCGGATCACTACCTTGTTGCAGCTAAGATGCGCACACGCTTATGTGTTGCAAATAACAAGAGAAGTCCCACACAGAGAAAGCTCGACGTCAGTAAGCTGCGATCACAAGAGACAGCAGATGCATTTTCCACTCGACTATCGGATCTGCTTATACAGAACACTCCCCAACTTGATGATACATGCGCACGGTGGACACATATATCCCACTCCATGACTACTGCTGCCGAGGAGGTAATCGGTTACTACCGGCCTCTGAGGAATGAGTGGTATGATCAGGAGTGTCGCGACGCTACCGCAGAGAAAGACGCCGCCTACAGAAGAACCCTGCGTGCAGGCGCAACGCGAGCTGTTAAGGAGCGGTATAGAGAGAAAAGGAGTGCAGAGAGACGTCTTTTCAGGCGCAAGAAGAGGGAGTTGGAAAGACGTGAGTGTGAGGAGATAGAGATGTGTACTGACAAGAATGAGACTCGGTTTAAATCCCGGAGCCTCTTCTTGTCGTGATGGAAATGGGAATCTGGTTACAGATGTCCAGAGTGTACTGAGCCTATGGAGGGAACACTTCTCCACGTTACTGAATGGCGATGCTACGAACAATTCCGCCAGTGGAGGAGATTGCCCGATAACCCCAATTACAGATGATGGTGTTGATGTTCCACCACCCGACTATGACGAGGTTGAAACGGCCATTTTAAGGCTGAAGAACAACAAAGCTGCAGGTGCTGATGGCCTGCCTGCCGAGTTGTTTAAGACCGGAGGCGATGAGCTGCTCACCCGCATGCACCAGCTCATTAGCAGAATATGGTCGGATGAAAGCATGCCTGATGATTGGAGGCTCAGTGTTCTCTGTCCTGTACATAAAAAAGGAGACCCCACAATTTGCGCCAACTACCGTGGAATAAGTCTCCTGAGCATCGCATACAAGGTTCTATCAAGCGTACTGTGTGAAAGGTTGAAGCCTATGCTCAGCAACCTGATTGGACCTTATCAGTGTGGCTTCAGACCTGGTAAATCCACCATCGATCAGATTTTCACACTGCGCCAAATCCTGGAGAAGACCCAAGAAAAACAGATCGACACACACCACCTATTTGTTGATTATAAAGCCGCTTGTCTTAGTTTATATATCCTAAAATATATATCATAATTTACAATTTAACCCCATTTTAGTATAAAAGAATTTTTGAAGAAATGGCAAATTTTGAAGTAGGTTAATTCATTGCAATTTCTTCAGTACGTCAATTCATTGCAATTTCTTCAGTAGGTCATATTTATAACTTATTTTTAGTAAGTCATCATTATTATTTGTAGTCAATACTTCTTGTTGTAAATATTGTGCATGCGTTCAATATTATGTATGCCTTGCTTATTTTGTTTTTCTTTTTGGCTTTTGTTTTCTTTTCACTGTGTACATCGCCTTACATACTTCGCTACGTCTGGGAAAATACCCGGACAGTAGTAAAGTTTGGCTACTCTCGCTGTTGTTTTAATTATTCCTAGGTATCTGATATCATCATGACCCCCTCTCAAAACCCTCATTCATTCCGATTTCGGCACTACCAGTTTCTAAGGAACAGGGCTCCCGCCATTATAGGCAGCTGTATCGTAAATGTGTCAGCATATATTTCCGTTCTCGTCTATTCGGTCTACCAGATTGATCTTGAGGTCTTCGTGTGACCATTTTCACCTTGGAGAAATACCAATTATCATCTGAAACTTCAGTAGTTTGTTGAAGAGATTGGAGAACGCCATGGCAATTTTCAAAGTTGGCCAATGGTAAACGATAAAGCAATAGGCAATAACATTAAATTTTTCCTTTTGGTACCTTACTTCGTAGCCGTATTGCACCATTTCTAGGGCCTAGCGAGCAATTCGCCCTTATGAAGATTCGATAGAGTTGAACCATTTTAATGATGGATCAGTAACTATGATAAAGTGATAACCCTCCAAATAGTTCTTCATCTTCCGAAACGCTATTGCCTTTTCGAGCTCTTTTAGCAGGACCACTCCCATCCAACAGCACTTGCATCCGTCTGTAGTATAAACGTACGCTCAAAATCTGGACATCTGAATGCAGAATCTTCTGTAAGTTTGTGTTTTAGCGAGTCGAACGCTATCTGCTCTTCATCTGCCTATTTCCGTTTCTTGTTCATTTCTAGCAATTTGTTTAAAGGGTTTACCAGTGTTGAGAAATCTGGAATAAAGCGACGGTTCCACGCATCAGTATTCAGGAAGGACCTCAGTTCGGTAAGTGTTGTGGTTGGCTGTATGTTCATGATTGCACATACCTTTTCTGAATCGCTATGCACACTAAGCTACCTGACTACATGTCCCAAGTACTTTATTTCTTTCTTTACAAATGAACATTTGTCAGGATTTATTCTCAACGTAGCTTTATTCAAACGGTCGAATACCGTCTTGACATTGTACGTCCCATCACTACGATATCATCCAGATATGCAAAAGCAATAGAGTTCAATGTAGATCCAATACCATTATCTAATGCTTGTTGAGCGCTTAGTGAAGGCCAAAAGGCATGACTCGCCATAAAAACATACCTCGACCAGTTACCGTAATCGCAGTGTATATTTTGCTATCTTGTGCCATAGGAATTTGCCTGTAGCATTGTCGAAGGTCAATAGTATTAAAATATTTATCATTGCGCACTTTTTCCAGGATTGGATTTATATGGGGTAGTGGGTATGCACCGCGAATAGAATATTCATTTCATTGGCGTTTAATAGTCTATACATAATCGCCACTCGCCATTCTTTTTACGTACCAGTACAATTGGAGAACTGTACTGCCTCTATGATGGTTCGATACACTTCTTCGAATTCGTCATCAATTATTTTTTGCATGGCTGGGTTTCGAGGGATATAACGTTGCTTAGGTGGCCTCTGGTGTTTCATAACATTAACGTGTTCGGTTATATTCGACGTTGCGATGATATTAGGCGTAGTAAAAGGAAATCCATTATTTTTGCATTAAATTGAAGGTTTTATTTATTTCAATGATTCCAAACGGTTTTTTGTGCAATGTTTAGCTCCTGGGCTATGACATGATGGTCAGACTCGACGATTTCCATTATTTTATCGATATTTCCAACAATTGGCCTTGCTTCTTTGAAATCAAAATTACCGGAACGGAATCGTCGAAATCGTCGAAATTGCACGTGATTGACTGTTACAGTATCAGGACCATAAACACTATTCACATTTTCAGCTGTCTGGCTTGCGTTTTCACCTTTATCGAAGAAAAATTGTAAAATATGGAATATTTTCTCTTTACTGGTGTCCATTTTTGATGCGTGCTCAAACATTACTGAGTGAAGTAATCACAAAACTTCCTTAAAAGTTTATTTAGTACGAAATCCTATCTTCCTAACGTCATCTAGCGTAACCCGGTCGCACTTACACAACGCGAGATACAGATTACTAAAGCCATCTATTGGAAAAGCAGTGGATTTCCTTTTACTACACCTAATATATTGATACCGCGGGAGCTGCTCATATAGGAATGCCTGGATTACCTGGGATTCATTATCACCTTTGATATTGTGATTGATTGTTGCGCATCTTGTATGTACAGCAGTGGATGTATTTTCCTCAATTGTAATGTCGAATCGGTTGGTTGCAGAAAATGCATTCCAAGAATAATAGGGTCTAGGTTTGTTCGGTGAACTAAGAAACTGTGTTGAAGTACTATACCATTAAGAGTAACGTACCTATTATTAGCCTACCTCGTATCTGCATCTTGATGTTGGTGGTTGGGCTTACGTGCATCTGTGAAAGGCTGAGCTGTCCCAACGAAATGCCTAAGCGCAGGCTTGGACCTGGGCTTAGACATTTCAGCAGGGTCTCCCATGTTGGATAGGTCGGACGGAGAAGGACTGGGTGGTCGTTAAACACCTCCCCCCATCCGGGATGGCGCGTGTCCATCTGACTTGTTTGCAGTCGGGGATAACAGACGGTATCCTAGCGTCGCACCTCAGTGATACCTGTCCGCCTCAGTGAGTAACTGTGAGCTTACCGTGCTATCGTGGGCTGTGGTACGGTAGACCTCCTTTCCCCCACATTCTTGGGACATAAATAGAAAATTAAATTTACTGAATAAAAAAGCGGCTTCATGCACCGCATCACAACTTGCAGATCAGGTGGAGATCAATATCCAGGAAACTGAACTCAAGGTACTTACGCCAAAACGACAAAAGGTAAAGGTGCCAAAGACAAAACATTTGGATATGTACCTAGAAATTTTAAAATTACTGGACGGCAGCAGGATAGCCAAGGGATGGTGGGCTCTAAGGGTGACTCGATATCCAGGGGACCACGACTTACGGTGAAACCGACTAGCTGCAGGACAGAGGAACAAGTGCGGAATGAAAGTCGGGGGCAATTGTGCCCTGGAGCTGCATCGGCAGTCAAGGAGACTATCCCAATGCCCTCGACGAGTACTGGACAGGCTTAAGGCGTAACTCTCAGTTTCGGAGAAGCCAGGAAGGAGACAGGTCTGAGTGCAGCAGTAACTAAATGGTACCTGCGCTATCTCAAAGATGTTTAACGCCAGTGGGCTCTTTGAAGAAGGTGCGGGATCGGGCTCCCAACAATACTCCTCAGGTGAGGAAAAAGGGCGCGGACACGATCAGCCTTTCAGACGAGAACCATGCGAAGAAGATAAAACTAGACGGTAGGACTAAACCTTCAGGATCTTTGACCACAATCAGAAGGCCGGGCATAAGCTATGCTAATATCATAAAAGGCATTAGGCGGGCTATTCTCCTGAAGCTTTATCCTGAATATATATTCACACGTGAGGAACAGAGTAAAATTGAGCAACTCCTAGTGGAGGAAATGTATAAGGGTTTGAAGTCGAAGCTGAAATTCGACAGCATTCACATTCGACCAGAATTAATACTGGTCGACTGTGGAAACGAAGAAGTGGCTGAGTGGCTCAGCGGAATAGTTTCGCTGCGCATATGATAACGGTTTACCTTCCAAGGACAGCAGGTGTGGAAACAGAGAAACTTCTGAAACTGATGGTCATCCAAAATGAAGACCTCCATACTCATTTATGGGAATCTTTAGCAGGAAACACCTGAAAAATGGGAATCTGCTAACGAACCAACAACTGTAGGTTAAACTACAGGTTTGGTTGCATCCCAGTCCATTTGCATAGGACAAAAGGATAAGGCAATTGAAGAGAAAGGGGCTACATCAGGAGACGCACTAACCAAGGATGTAGCAGAAAAGGTAGCGGTAGAGGCCACCAGGGATGAGAAGTCAACCTACTAACTCATGAAAAGGAGGAGCTTGATGACCTAGGCCTGACCATGTTAAACCTGAGGTCGGAGGCTGATTTGGATAGAAGCTCTCTGTCAGAGATCGATGAGGCTCAGACAGTGGATGTACTCGATCTGAGTCAACAGTAGAAAATGGAGAGAACTAGGGTCGCTCAGATCAACCTCCACCATGCGAAAGCGGCTTCGGCAGTGATCGGGAGGGCAATGCTCAGGTTTAAACTGAGCATAGTGCTGGTTGAAGAACCCTGGATATTCAGAGGTGAGAGGCTTGGCGAACAAAAACACAGATAATATCGGATATACGGTGTGATAACCCTAGAACCTGTTTGATACAATGAAATTTACAATATTATTTATTGATAATGCTTATTTGCACAATTATTAATTTAAGAGTGCAGTTCTACTTAGCTTATTGATTTTCTTTCATGATATTTATTGCAACAGTTGCATTATATCGGAAGTTGGTTTTATTTTATTTTTTGGTTGTTATATTCAAAACAAAATTTGTCAATATCGTCAGATGCTGACTATGCATTTATATAGGTAGGTGGGTTCTTGACATTATACGTAACTACACCCCTTTTTAGTTTAGAATTCTCCTGAATTCTACTACTTACTTACTTACTTATGTGGCCATAACAACCGAATATCGATTTAGGCCGAAAATAACATACATCGCCAGCCACCTCTGTTCTTCGCTAGCTGACGCCAGTTAGAAATTCCAAGCGCCGTCAGGTTCTCCAGTACTTGGTCTTTCCACCTGTGGTTTGGTCTTCCTCTTCTGCGTCGTCCTCCAGCGGGTTCCGAATATAACACCTTCTTAGCTGAAGCGTGTTCTTCCATTCGCTCGACATGACCTAGCCAGCGCAGCCGCTGGATTTTGATGCGCTTTACTATGTCAATATCGGCATACAGCTCGTATGGTTGTACCTTATTCGGTACCCGCCACCAACGCAAATAGGTCCAAAGATCTTGCGTTGGACTTTTCTCTCGAAAACTCCAAGCATTCGTTCATCCGAGGTGGAAATTGTCCAGGCTTCAGCGCCATATGTTAGGACAGGCATGATGAGAGACTTGTAGAGTGTAGTTTTCGTTCTTCGAAGAAGTCCTGATTAATAGAGGCGTTAATAAGACCTTAGCCCTATAGATGAGCAACATGCTCTCCACTAGGAAGGCAAAAATACTAACTAGTACAGAAAGCATAATAGCAAACACCTCACGGGGATGCCCACAAGAGGCATCATACTCCGCTAATGTGGAGTATGGTAGTGGATCAACTTCTTGTAGAACTAAAAAACTCTGCATTATAATTTCATGGTTATGCTGATGATATAGTCATAATATGTAGAGGAAAGTTCGAAAATACTCCATGTGACAGAATCATGCTAGGGCTAAAACTAACAAGAAAATGGTGCAGCAAAATGGGACTGAGCCTTAACCCAGCAAAAACCACAATTGTTACATTCCCTAGGTAGTACAAGCTTAGGAATCTAAAAGCTATTAGCTTAGACGGTGCAGAGGTAGAGCTATAGAAAGAAGTCAAATTTCTGGGCGTAGTACTAGACCAGCGCCTACGATGGAGGACGCATATAGAAAATGTGGCAAAAAGGCCACTAGAATATTCATGATTTGTGAATCGATAGCAGGGAAAAGTTAGAGTTGCACACCAAAGATACTGAGATGGATATATATACACTGTAGTCGTTAGATCCATTAAAAGCTACGGAGCTCTCGTCTGGGAGAACTGTACAAAGCTTCACACTATTACCACCATACTAGGCAGGATTTAGAGACTGGCATGCGTATGTATAATAGGAGCTATGCGTACATGTCCAACAGCATCATTGGAAGTTCTCTTGGAACTTACACCTCTTCATATTCACATCCAGTCCCAAGCAAAGTGGGCTATCATGAGAATGACTGCTGTTAATAGCGGACCAGGCAGATGGATGGACCGCAAGAAATATGATGTTCTAATAAAACATCATCCTGAAGTCGGAATGCCGAGGGACTCAATGCATATGGAATTCAGCTTTATTAAGCGATTCCAAACAAAGCTCAGTAATAAAAACAAATGTAAGGTATATCTAAAACTACAGGATAAACCACAACATGATAAATGGTTCACGGATGGCTCCTGGACTAATGAAGTGGTCGGAGAAGGACTTGATAGGCCCGGGGATAAAATACTCGAAGCCTTTATGTAACAATACTACTGTCTTTCAAGCGGATATATACGCGGTGGACAGGTGTGCTCACTTCAACATCATGTGCCAATATCGAAAAAGAAGAATTGCAATCCTGACAGACAGTCAGGCTGCTATCAAGGCACTGAACTCTAACCAGGTGAAATCAAAACTGGTGCGGAAATGTCTTGACAAGCTGAATCCACTTGATGAAACTAGCCAGTTATGGATCCTTTGAGTTCCAGGACATATTGGAGTTGGAGGCTATGAGCTAGCGGATAGGTTTGCCAGGAAGGGAGCAGAAAAACCCTTTGTAGGCCCAGAACCCTTCTGTGGTCTGACCAAAGAAGCTTAATCTATGCTCATTAAAAGGAGTGAAGAATCAGAAAGACAATCATTTTGAGAAAACCTGCCAGAATTGTGCCAATCCAAGACACTTTTAGGGACCTATAACCTAAAACGACTTCAGGAATGTATCAGTGTAAAAAAGAAAAAAACAAGAATCATCACGGTATTATTGACAGGAAACTACAGGCTGAATTATCACCTAACGAAGCTGGGAATCTTCTTGGATGAAACCTGCCGATATTTCACTTATGCACACTAGAAAGAAAAACTTCGGGGAACTTATAATACCGGAAAATCTGCTGAAGTCCATTAGGGTAGGATCTATACTAAACTTCCGTATGGATGCTGGACTTAGAGATATACTCTAAACCTAGGGTCGCAATGCAGTACAACCCTCTAATAATAATATTAATAATAACCTACTATTAACGCGACTTTCAACAAATATCGTCGACGAAACAGCCAATTTGAAGGATTTAATTGTAGAATCATGAATATGGAGATTTTAATTTTGTACTATATTGAGTTCAAAACAAGAATAAGTGGCTCCAGTATCTACAGTAGCAATGTACTTTGTTTGCCTGATTATAATATTTGCTGTTAGGCGGGCATCTTTCCCATATATAATTTTAATTATGAAGGTGTATAACTTTACAGATTTTTCACACCCTTCGCTGCAGGATCTCTTACACCGTTTCCCGAACTTCTTTCGTAAAAGTCAACACTTTCCCGATTTCCACAATCCCAACAGAAAATATTTTATCGATTGGTAGTGCTGGACCAATTGTGGCAACGTTCCCCACATCGAAACAGGCGGTCTCTACATTCGGAGAGGCAAGCACCGTTTGAATCCGATTAGCAGTTCTTCTATTTACGTTTTCTTCTGACCGTATGGATTCATACTCCTGTGAAAAAATAACACTACTCGGCAATTTTTGTCTCCTTTGCGAGTACCTTAAAAAAGTAAGTTTTCTAGATTAACCATGAATTGCTGAAAAACAAACTTGAATTCATTCATTCCTCTAAAGAAGCGTTATCGAGATGTTCGTGGAAAACGTAATTTTTTGCTCTTTTTTTAGTTAATAGAAAAATCTCGAAAACGGTTTAACCATATAATATGATTTGCACACTATTTCAAAAGCCGTGGTCTTGTTAGTTCTGACAATGTACCGCCTGTATGGGTGGGTTCGTTGCAGAAAATGCATTCCAAGAATAATAGGGTCTAGGTTTGTTCGGTGAACTAAGAAACTGTGTTGAAGTACTATTCCATTAAGAGTAACGTAACTATTATTAGCCTACCTAGTAACTGCATCTTGATGTTGGTGGTTGGGCTTACGTGCATCTGTGAAAGGCTGAGCTGTCCCAACGAAATGTCTAAGCGCAGGCTTGGACCTGGGCTTTGACATTTCAGCAGGGTCTCCCATGTTGGATTGGTCAGCCTGGAGATGCGGATCAGGTGGAGATCAATATCCAAGAAAATGAACTCAAGGTACTTACGCCAAAACGACAAAAGGTAAAGGTGCCAAAGACAAAACATTTGGATATGTACCTAGAAATTTTAAAATTACTGGACGGCAGCAGGATAGCCAAGGGATGGTGGGCTCTAAGGGTGACTCGATATCCAGGGGACCACGACTTACGGTGAAACCGACTAGCTGCAGGACAGAGGAACAAGTGCGGAATGAAAGTCGGGGGCAATTGTGCCCTGGAGCTGCATCGGCAGTCAAGGAGACTATCCCAATGCCCTCGACGAGTACTGGACAGGCTTAAGGCGTAACTCTCAGTTTCGGAGAAGCCAGGAAGGAGACAGGTCTGAGTGCAGCAGTAACTAAATGGTACCTGCGCTATCTCAAAGATGTTTAACGCCAGCGGGCTCTTTGAAGAAGGTGCGGGATCGGGCTCCCAACAATACTCCTCAGGTGAGGAAAAAGGGCGCGGACACGATCAGCCTTTCAGACGAGAACCATGCGAAGAAGATAAAACTAGACGGTAGGACTAAACCTTCAGGATCTTTGACCACAATCAGAAGGCCGGGCATAAGCTATGCTAATATCATAAAAGGCATTAGGCGGGCTATTCTCCTGAAGCTTTATCCTGAATATATATTCACACGTGAGGAACAGAGTAAAATTGAGCAACTCCTAGTGGAGGAAATGTATAAGGGTTTGAAGTCGAAGCTGAAATTCGACAGCATTCACATTCGACCAGAATTAATACTGGTCGACTGTGGAAACGAAGAAGTGGCTGAGTGGCTCAGCGGAATAGTTTCGCTGCGCATATGATAACGGTTTACCTTCCAAGGACAGCAGGTGTGGAAACAGAGAAACTTCTGAAACTGATGGTCATCCAAAATGAAGACCTCCATACTCATTTATGGGAATCTTTAGCAGGAAACACCTGAAAAATGGGAATCTGCTAACGAACCAACAACTGTAGGTTAAACTACAGGTTTGGTTGCATCCCAGTCCATTTGCATAGGACAAAAGGATAAGGCAATTGAAGAGAAAGGGGCTACATCAGGAGACGCACTAACCAAGGATGTAGCAGAAAAGGTAGCGGTAGAGGCCACCAGGGATGAGAAGTCAACCTACTAACTCATGAAAAGGAGGAGCTTGATGACCTAGGCCTGACCATGTTAAACCTGAGGTCGGAGGCTGATTTGGATAGAAGCTCTCTGTCAGAGATCGATGAGGCTCAGACAGTGGATGTACTCGATCTGAGTCAACAGTAGAAAATGGAGAGAACTAGGGTCGCTCAGATCAACCTCGCGAGGGCAATGCTCAGGTTTAAACTGAGGATAATGCTGGTTGAAGAACCCTGGATATTCAGAGGTAAGAGGCTTGGCGAACAAAAACACAGATAATATCGGATATACTGTGTGATAACCCTAGAACCTGTTTGATACAATGAAATTTACAATATTATTTATTGATAATGCTTATTTGCACAATTATTAATTTAAGAGTGCAGTTCAACTTAGCTTATTGATTTTCTTTCATGATATTTATTGCAACAGTTGCATTATATCGGAAGTTGGTTTTATTTTATTTTTTGGTTGTTATATTCAAAACAAAATTTGTCAATATCGTCAGATGCTGACTATGCATTTATATAGGTAGGTGGGTTCTTGACATTATACGTAACTACACCCCTTTTTAGTTTAGAATTCTCCTGAATTCTACTACTTACTTACTTACTTATGTGGCCATAACAACCGAATATCGATTTAGGCCGAAAATAACATGCTTCGCCAGCCATCTCTGTTCTTCGCTAGCTGGCGCCAGTTAGAAATTCCAAGCGCCGTCAGGTTCTCCAGTACTTGGTCTTTCCACCTGAGGTTTGGTCTTCCTCTTCTGCGTAGTCCTCCAGCGGGTTCCGAATATAACACCTTCTTAGCTGAAGCGTGTTCTTCCATTCGCTCGACATGACCTAGCCAGCGCAGCCGCTGGATTTTGATGCGCTTTACTATGTCAATATCGGCATACAGCTCGTACAGCTCATGGTTGTACCTTATTCGGTACCCGCCACCAACGCAAATAGGTCCAAAGATCTTGCGTTGGACTTTTCTCTCGAAAACCCCAAGCATTCGTTCATCCGAGGTGGAAATTGTCCAGGCTTCAGCGCCATATGTTAGGACAGGCATGAAGAGAACTACTTCAAAAGCGTAGTTGTCAACAGTGACATGCTGTCCAAGACGCCGGGACTCTTTGTTTGTTGACACTAGCTACTCCGTCTTGCCCTCATTCACCATGAGACCCATCCGACGCGACTCTCTTTCCAACTCTGAGAATGCTGCACTGACTGCTCGCGTGTTCATGCCGATTATGTCAATATCGTCGGCATACGCTAACAGCATGACACTTTTGTTGAAGATAGTGCCATTATGTCGTAGATCAGCAGCTCGTATTATTTTCTCCATAATAAGATTGAAGAAGTCGCACGATAACGAATCACCTTGTCTGAAACCCCGTTCGGTATTAAGCGGTGCAGAGAGGTCCTTCCCAATTTTCACTGCACAACGGGAGTTATGCAGTGTCATTCTACAAAGTCGAATGAGCTTTGCAGGAATACCGAACTCAGACATTGTTGCATAGAGGTAATCCCTTACCGGACTGTCGAAAGCGGCTTTATAATCAACAAATAGGTGGTGTGTGTCGATCTGTTTTTCTTGGGTCATCTCCAGGATTTGGCGTAGTGTGAAAATCTGGTCGATGGTGGATTTACCAGGTCTGAAGCCACACTGATACGGTCCAATCAGGTTGCTGAGCAACGGATGTACACGTGACATAATATTCGCATCAGGATACCTACCAGGGGATGATGCTTGGGCCCTACCTGAGCTGGTCTACAAACTGGTTGAGTACAGTGAAAGGAAGAAGCAACCTCTAATCCTTGGATGTCACGCCAATGCGTATAACGAGGCATGGGTGAGCACAGGTACCAACAAGCGTTGTGAGTACCTTCTTGAATTTATCATTAATAATAAATTAGAAATTTTAAATGTGGGTGATACACCAACTTTCGTAACTAGCGTATGGAAAGGAGGTCTGGATCTAACCTTAGGAAACATTTGTGGCTTTAGTTTTGTTAGGTATTGGGTAGTATCGAACGAACCATCAATGTCTGATTACAAAATATTTCGATTTGCCATAGAGGGGGAGCAAAAGAATCATAAGGAATTCGAGAAAAACAAACTGGGAAAAATACTTAAACAATCTGAATACAAACCTAAGACAACTAACAATAGGTGACTGTATCGGAAATGAAATAAAACTAGAAACTACGGTAGAAAGTTTCAATAAGTTAATTATTGATTCATATGAGGATAGTTATCTAATAAGCAAGGTGAGCTCTACCAAGGATGTAGCTAGATGGAACAATAAACTAATGAAACTAAGAACGACCGGAGAGTGGACCGAATACAGAATAACTATAACACTCTACAATGAAGAGATTAGGGAAGCAAAACGCAAAAGTTTCAGAAACTTCTGCAAAAGCATTGAGCACACCACTGAGGAGTCAAAACTCTATAAAGTGTTAGGGAGTAGTATATCATCCACCAACCTTAAAAAGGAGATGGTTCCTTTACGGTAAAATTACAGCAGAATATGCTTAAAAAGTGGGAAGAATAAGCAGGAATGAATGGATCTTGTCAAGTGAAGTTTAACTAAGGTGTTTAAACACCTTTAAACCATTAAATTCACCTGGAGTTGACGGAATTTTTACTGCCTTACTTCAGAAGGGTATAGGGCAGCTGTTAGGTCCATTGACGAGAATAGCTAGAAGCAGTAAAGCGATAGGTTATGTACCTAGGATACGGAGAAGGGCAAAGGTGGTATTTTTGCTGAATTTAGGTAAGAAGGACCCGCTTCATCCTAAATCCTTCATACCAATCTGCCTGACATCCTTTGTTCTTAAAACTTGGGAAGGAGTTGTAAACAACTACATCCGGACCACAGTTTTAGTGACAAATCCGCTGCACTTTTGTCAGCATGCATATAGAGCAAGGCATTCCACTGAAACTTCAATGTATCAACTGACGAAATTACTGCAGGACAGTTTGGAAAAAAAGGAAACGGCGCTATGTGCCTTTCTAGACATAGAAGGTGCCTTCGACAATACTTCATACTCTAGCTTTTTGGATGAGTAATATGCTTCATACCAGGAAGGTTGAAATACCAACTGGTAGAGGAAGTATAATTGCAAACACCACAAGGGGTTGCCTACAAGGAGGTGTGCTATCACCATTATGTGGAGTATAGTAGTAGACGAGCTATTGGAAATATTGGAAAACAATGGTTGGTCATTTCAGGGCTATGCGGACGACATATTCATCATCTGAGAGGTAAATTTGAGGACACTCTATGTGTCAAAATACAGCTAGGACTCAAACTAACTAAGGGTTGGTGCGCGAAAGTATAAACTTACGCATCTTAAACCTATCCGTTTAGACGGTGTAGAGATAGAACTCCAGAAAGTACTAAAATTCTTGGGTACCTACTTAGACCAGAAATTATTGTGGAAAACCCACATTGAGGAGATAAAACAGAAAGCTATCAAAACTTTCATGACGCGTAGAACTATTGCGGGTAAAAGCTGGGGCTGTACACCAAAAATTCTGCGATGGATATATACAGCAATTGTCAGGCCAATGATAAAATACGGGACATTGGTTTGGGGAAAGTGCACGAAGCAGCAAACAGTAATTAACACTCTTAGCAAGTTACAAAAACTTGCATGTGTATGTATCACGGGAGCTGTGCGAACATGTCCAACGGCATCAATGGAGATACTCTTGGATCTTACTCCCCCTCATATACATATACATACATCCAGTCCCAAGCGAGGAGGGCGATTTTGAGAGTAGCTGAGAACAACGTCAGCACAGGTAGTTATCTAAACCGAAGGGAGATACAACTTATCGCTGAACAACTTCCTAAAATCTCGATGCCAAGGGACTCGATACTCCCAACGTTCAGCTTTAAGAAACATTGTAAAACCGAGCTTAGTAACAAAAAACATTTGGAAAGTATATCAGAAACATACAAGGTAAACCAGTACATGATAACATGGTACACCGACAGCTCCCTCACTGACGATGGAGCCAGGGCAGGTGTATTCGGACCAGCGAAAAGATACTCTGGGCCAACTCAATCAGGTGTGAATTCTATGGGTTCCGGGGCATGTATGGATCAATGGTAACGAAATGGCAGATAAGCTTGCCAGGAAAGGAGCATCAACTCCATTTGTAGGGCTCGAACCATTTTGTGGATTAAGATCGGGTAACATCTCCCGTATCATCTGGGAAGAAGAGGATAGACAAAGAGGCATATACTGGGAAAACTTACCGGGCTAACACATTCCAAACTAGCGCTAGGGACATACAACCTAAAACGCTACGAGGACTGTATGAATCTAACGAAGAAAAATGTGCAATTCATTACGGGATTATTAACAGGGCACTGTAGGATGAATTATCACCTAACAAAATTGGGAATTTTCTGTGATGCTCTCTGCAGGATCTGCAGGGAAGAGGACGAGACCGCACAACATGTGATAGGAACTTGTTCCGCACTGATGCACAAGAGAAGGAAATACCTGGGAGATTTCATCATTCCCGAGGAAGAACTTAGACTCTGTGAAGTAGGACCAACGCTAAAATTCATCGAGGGAACTGGGATAAGAGACACACTCTAGCTCCGCGAAGGGAGCACAATAGATCTTATAGGTCGCGGTGCAACATCCCCCCAATGATAATAAATAAATGCATCTATATGAATATTTTACTGTGGTGACTTAATTTTACAATGTTATTCAAATTTAATTTGTTTATTTTAACTATACCATTTAATGTTACTTTTTGTGTAAAATTTTGCCTTTTTTCGTATTGGGTAAATATAATTTTTTCCTCTACATTTTCTTCTATATATGAAAAATAGTATTCATTTATTTTTAGTTAGCAATTACTACAATGTTTTTTGCGTTTTTAATAATAATTGTATCTACATCTAGTTCTATTATCTCTGTCTCCTTATTACTAATGAGCTGGCAACTCGATTTTATTGAACAGTGTGTGCATGGCTTCACATTTCGTAATTGTTTATTTTCTTCAAACTTTAAAATTTTATTTTTGTAGTCAAAAATTTGTTCTATTTCTGAATTTATTTCATTATTAGTTTCGTTGGGTATTGGTATTAGATATCTGATTTTAATATTTTTAAAAGTAATGGGAATTTTTATGCCAAGTAGTAAATATGTGCCACTGAAATATACTATTCCCGATTGTAAATACTTTAGTTTATTATAATCAATATCATACTTTATTATTTCATTGCTTGTTAACATGCTAGGATATATTATTTTGTATTTCGTTGCTACAACGTTATCAAGTATTTGTTTTAATCTAGTTTTTAACAACTAGATTTTTGTTAATTGTTCCAAATACTAAGCTCATATTCTTCATCAATAAATCGATGGTGTTCTGGTGGTATTTTCGCAAGATAACGTATATAATTGCTCGGGTGGGGCTAGTGCAATCCTCGTTGAACTTATCGCAAGTCAACTCACTGGCTGGAAAAAAGGACAACGATTTACGGATATGCACCTCGAATGTCCAGTTCCATTTATGGGGAGGGTGCCTCTATCCAGCTGGTAGATGTCCTCGAAAAATACAGAGCTGACATCACCGCTCTCCAGGAAATGCGATGGACAGGACAGGGCTGCTCCAAAAGAGCGTCCTGTGACATCTACTACAGTTGCCATGCTGAAAGGCACGAATTAGGATGTGGATTTTTGTTTAGCCAGAGACTACGACATCTTGTCTCACATTTCACGCCTGTGAACGAGCGGCTGGCCACAATCCGCATCAATGCAAAATTCTTCAACATCAGCCTTATATGTGCCCACGCTCCGACGGATGAGAAGGACAATGTGACCAAGGAGAACTTCTTTCAGCGCCTCGAAGAAGCTTATGACCGCTGCCCCCGCCACGATATCAAAATCGTGCTTGGCGACTTTAATGCCAGGGTGGGCAAGGAAGGTACCTTTGGTCCAACTGTCGGAAAATTCAGTCTTCACCAGAACACCTCCGATAACGGAATGAGGTTGATCGACTTCGCCGCAGCACGAAACATGGTAATTGGTGGTACAAGATTCCAGCATCTCGACATCCACAAAGCGACATGGCTGTCTCCAGATCAACGAACAAGAAACCAAATTGATCATGTGGTAATTGATGGAAGGCATGCTTCCAGTGTGATGGACGTGAAATCAATCCGTGGAGCCAACATCGACTCGGAACACTACCTGGGTGCGCACACGTTTATGTGTGGCAAGTAACAAGATAAGTCCCACACAGAGAAAGCTAGACGTCAGTAAGCTGCGATCACCAGAGACAGCAGATGCATTTTCCACTCAACTATCGGATCTGCTTATGCAGAACACTCCCCCACTTGATGATACATGCGCACGGTGGACACTTATATCCCACTCCATGACTACTGCAGCCGAGCAGGTAATCGGTTACTACCGGCATCTGAGGAATGAGTGGTATGATCAAGAGTGTCGCGACGCTACCGCAGAGAAAAACGCCGCCTACAGAAAAACCCTGCGTGCAGGCGCAACGCGAGTTGTTAAGGAGCGGTACAGAGTGAAAACGAGTGCACAGAGACGTCTCTTCAGGCGCAAGAAGAGGGAGTTGAAAAGACGCGAGTGTGAGGAGATAGAGATGTGTACCAACAAGAATGAAATCTGGCTCCTAAATATCCCTAGAGTCTAACACACTCGTTGACTGAAATAAAACAATTATATTTTATTAAGGATACTTGCGGTTTCTACTTTATTGCTGTTTTTCACTTTTACACGAATACTGGAGGGTCTCGTAAGGATTGCAGTATTTACACTTTTACTTAAACTTTACACTAATACTGGAGGACCTCGTAAGGATCGCAGTATTTACACTTTTTCTTAATGCTAACACTTCGGTGTAAGACTCACAACTGAAAAAGCCACTGCCTTTGGTAAGCTGGCAGCTTATATCCATTTTTCTAACACTAGCCACATATCAATCTACTCACATACCAACATATAACATACCATAATATATTCACACCACTTGTGTGTATGTATGTATGTGTTTATGTACACGATCGATGTACTCTCCATGTGTGTATATTCTACGTGAGAAAGTGACTTTTTGATATTCTCACATATGAGTAGACCGCGTGATTTTAGTTATCATGTATGCTTACCCAGGTATGCTTACGTAAGTGCAGAACTACGAATTGTGTGGGAAAGTGCTTTGTCAGCATTTTCACACCCAGCTGCATCTCAGTTGGCGCAATGTTCTGCAATTCCACAATTATAAGTAATATTAGTATGGATTGTGTATATCACAACTTCGAGCAATGTTGGTATGTGTATTGACAAATATGTAGTTCCCAATTTCGGGAAATATGTCGCGAGGCAAAATATGCATATGTGCATATTTCATATTTTGGCTCGCAACATCCCTCCCTTCTCTCAGGAAGAAAAAATTATCATTATGAAATAATAATAATTTTTTCTTATAAGGAAAAAGATAAGGTTATGCTTATTTTGTAAATTTAAGAACAATTCAAAACCTATGAAACTTATATAGAATGTAATTCGACGTGTTATATACATATGTATATAGTTACTGGTAATTCGATGATTATGTTGCCCATGATGGCGATGTTCTTCTTGCTGGTTGTTGTCTGCTGTACTTAGCTTTTTTAATAGTTTTGTTGCAGCTTTTGTTGTTGAAGTCTAGTAATGAAAACAGTACCATCCTCTTTTATCAAAGTTCGATTTTTGTTTCGGCAATTAGAGCGAGATTATTTACATTGGGTTGATCTTCTGGACGTTTTGTTATGGAATCGTTATCTGGATAATTATTGTGGAAAGTTGGTTTGGTGTGCTTGTGGGTTGATGCTGGTGTCTAATGCGTCCAATGCTTTGATTCGACAGATTTTTTTTTTTTTTTTGTATAGGAATGGTATGAACAATAGCTTGCAAAGTGGGTTTTATGTGTACCGCACTTCTAAGCAATATTGTCGATGTGAAACTCTGTACTCCTGGTGTAAGTGTTCAATAATTGGAGCAATAATGAATATGTAATTTTGGTTCTATTGTTTATCATTTTCTTCTGATGTGGATCAGAATCCATTATCACTGATAAATACAGTAGCTGGAATATTTTATTCGGTTGTAGTTGCTAGCTGTTATTGATGATGTCTCAATATCAGCTATTAGCTATTGTTGATATCTCATAGCTATTATTGTCACGCTGTCTAGGTACGCCAAAGTTTTTTGTTGTAAATTTTATTGTTTTGTAAGTTTTTTATGGGTACTCGCTGTACTGGGCCTGCTTTGTTTTCTGCTATGGGATTATTTGTTCTTTGCTGCCTCAAGGATAGTTTTGTGTCATCCTTCTCTTGGTTGTTACTGTTGTTAAAGCTGTAAATGTTGCTGCGTTTGCATCTCTCGCAATTTCGCTGTATGTGTTGATTTTGGATTCTCGTGGACAACTACTGCTCTCTTGTGTTTGTAGGGGAATTACCAGATTCTATTCAATAATAGATCACTTGCATCTACTATATATATTATAACTACTATATCTACTATAACACTCATTTAGTTAGTTGTTCTTATAAAGATATACATATATTCTTAATTAATTAACTTCTTTTTTTTTTGCAATATTCATTTATAATCTATACTTAATTTTTTAAAAGGTATTAAAAATGCATTGTTGTTTGGACAAAAATATAGGGACCACATTGCATTTTCTCTTCATAGTTGCAATAACCAACTTTTCGTACTGTAGCTGGTACGATTTTCAATATTATCCGTTGAAAACGTGTTTTGTTACATATATTTCATCTTACTTTTACGTATATATATGTATATTTGTTTTTTTTTTTTTGTGATATTTTTTTGTTTTTGTTTTGTTTTGTATTCAACCTAGCTAACCTATTGCTTATTTATCATATTTCGTCATATAAATCCTAACGTGTTCCTACTATACTGTATCTACTGTATATTTCTAACCCTCTAGTTGTCATTTCCTTAAAATATTGTACTATTTTTGGATGCATCCTCTATACTTAGCCTCGCCCAGTGCACATGAGTATCCACACACCGAATTACAATTCAACGCGATGAATTGCAACGGACGTCTTTATGCGCATGAACACTGCGCCTACTTCTTTCTAATTTGCAAAATATTCTAAATTTTTACATTAATTGAATAACTTCTTGTGTTTCATATCTAAATATTTTAGTTCTTTTCTATGACCCTTATTTTCTCTTTATATACATACATATATATATATATATATATATATATATATATATATATACATATATATATATATATGTATATATATATATATATATATATATATATATATATATATATATATATATGTATATATATATATATATATTTATATATATATATATATATATATATATATATATATATTTATATATTTATATATATATATATATATAATATATATATATATATATATATATATATATATATATATATATATATATATATATTTATATATATATATATATATATATATATATATATATATATACAGTGGCTCCCAGCTTATTTCGTACAGTGACAGTTTAAAAATTGCTGCAGTCGTAATTCCTAATATAGCAAAAATTTGAATAAAATATAAATGCCATTTTTGAAAGGAAGGTTTGTTTTTTATTTTCCAAAATTTACTTTTTCAAAATTTTAGTGTTTGACACTATAAAAAAATAAAATAAGAAAAAAATAGGAAAATTCATGTCACAGCTTATTTCGTACAGTCTCTTTAAGTTCAAACTAAAAACAAAGTAAGTTGATTTTAATATTTAGTATGACATCCCTTAGCGTTAATGACAGCCTGGAGTCTATTTGGCATTGAATCCACCAATTTTTGAGTGATGTCTGGTGTGATTTTTTTCCATTCCTCCATTAGTACCTTCTTTAGGTCTTGCTTATTAGAAATCTTGTGTGTTCTTATTTTATTGTCCAAAATAGACCAAAGATTTTCAATCACATTCATGTCAGGTGACTGTGGTGGTGGAGACATCAAGTGTGGGCAGTTCCAAATAAGCCAAGATTGCACAATCCCAGATTTATGTTTTGGGTCATTATCTTGGTAGTACCGAAATTCTTCCCGCAAACCCAGTTTGTCTGCACTTTGAAGTAAATTGTTTTTCAGAATCTCGAGGTACTTCATTTTGTCCATTGTTCCCTCAATAAAAACCAATTCACCTACTCCGGCTGCTGACATACAGGCCCAAACCATCACGCTACCGCCACCATGCTTCACTGTGGGCTTAAGGTTCTCCTTGTTTAGCTCGGTATTCGCTTTACGCCAAACATATGACATTCCTTCCGAGCCAAAAATATTAAACTTAGACTCATCCGCGGAAATAACGGTATTCCAGAACGCAGGAGTATTAATAATATGCTCTTTGGCGAAGTCAAGTCGGCGTTGTATATTCATTTTCGAAATGAATGGTTTCTTTCGGGCTACTCGACCGTTCAAGTCATGATTGCGCAGCACACGTCGGACAGTTTCAGCACTGGATGATTTTCCTATTTCACGCTGAACCTCTGCAGCCAACTTCGGAGTGGATAACTTTGGATTTTTCTTAATTTTTCGTACAATATAACGCTTGTCTGATGCGTTGAAAATCTTATTAGGTGCTTCTCTGCCCTTGTTCTCCAACCGATTTTCGCGAATGAAGCGTTGAATGATGTATTGGACAGTTGAGGCACTTAAATTTGTCATTTCAGCAATTTTTCGCACACTCTGACCTTTCCTAAAATGGTTAATTACCAGTTTACGCTGTTCCATCGTTGTACGACGACCCATAACGCTAAATGTTTAATTTACAGCACTTTAACTATTTAAAATAAGAATAATAAAAATTGTTATAATAGTTAAAAAGGTCCAAAAACTCATACAATTCAAAAAAACTTTGTAACTGCGCGGCAGAATGAAACTTACTTACATTGAAGTTTGTGTACGAAATAAGATGTGAGCTGAAAATCAGCTGATCAATAGTTTTTCTCTCTTGCATGACAAAAAGAACAATTTTTGGGGTTCCCCGTTTTCTTATTAGGTTTACTAAACACATACACAGACATCTACATTCAAAACTTATCGATAAGTTTTTTAGTTTCGATGTTACAGCCATTTACATAAAAATATATACACTGTACGAAATAAGCTGTGAGCCACTGTATATATTTATATATATATATATATATTTATATATATATATATATATATATATATATATATATATATATATATATATATATATATATATATATATATTTATATATATATATATATATATATATATATATATATATATATATATATATATATTGGTATATTTCGTCATATAAATCCTAACGTGTTCTTACTATACTGTATCTACTGTATATTTCTAACCCTCTAGTTGTCATTTCCTTAAAATATTGTACTATTTTTGGATGCATCCTCTATACTTAGCCTCGCCCAGTGCACATGAGTATCCACACACCGAATTACAATTCAACGCGATGAATTGCAACTGACGTCTTTATGCGCATGAACACTGCGCCTACTTCTTTCTAATTTGCAAAATATTCTAAATTTTTACATTAATTGAATAACTTCTTGTGTTTCATATCTAAATATTTTAGTTCTTTTCTATGACCCTTATTTTCTCTTTATATACATACACATATATATATATATATATATATATATATATATATATATATATATATATATATATGTATATATATATATATATATTTATATATATATATATATATATATATATATATTTATATATATATATATATATATATATATATATATATTTATATTTATATATATATATATATATATATATATAATATATATATATATATATATATATATATATATATATATATATATATATATATATATATTGGTTTTTTTTGTGTTCCAGCGTTGATGCTGCACTTTATCCACAGTTTAGTACTTTCCAATTTCGACTTCAGCCATCTCTTTAGTGTACCTATATTTCTTGAGGGACCCTGTATTCTTATACGATAATAATGGAGAAAATTTTAGTATTTTAATGTATTTTTTGTATATGTTCGCAGCAGGACTAATTTTATATCGGGACTCGCAGCACTATTTCTATTTCGGGACTCGCAGAGCTAACTTTCACTGATCATATAATAAACCATCATTTTATATTGGAATGTACTAAATCTCGAGATCATAAACGAAACTGTAATTCTCTTATTCTCTCTGATTTTAGTGATCATACATACCACTGTAAACTCTCTCATTGCAGTTGACTAAATTTTTACCTATTTCTTTAATTATCTTATTCTTATGTACATATAATCATAAGCATAGCCTAACTTTAATATTCTACAACTGTTAACTTCACTTCTACTGCGACCACGAATCAATAAAGTTAATAAACTTCTTTAACAGTTTATAATTTTCAATTTTGCAAATAGGTGGAGCAAATCAGCTCTTCCTCTAAACATTGGTGACCCCGACGTGATCGGGTTAGAAGTCATTTCGCGTTATAACTATTTGAGTTTCAACTAAACCACATTTTCGTAAATTTTTTCGCAAATTCAAAGTTAATAAAAGTTGAAATAAATCGATTTTGTTGCGGCAATATATAAGCACATAACGGAGGTAACTGGTGATAATACCGTTACTCCTATTTACATACATATCGTACGGCACATATTTATTTGCAAAGCCAACATGCCAAAAGGCAACAAATCGAAAAAAGGCACATCAGCAGATGTAACGATTAACAGCTCAGATTCAATTTCATTTAACAAAAGGAAAAGTGCATCGATTAAACATCAACTAATGGCACTAAATAAAACTTTGTCGGTCCAGCGTCTTGGTGAACTCGATGAAGCCGAACTTTCTGTCCACGTGGAGTACGTTGAGAGCATGCACGATAGCTTTGACCGCGTGCAGTCGATTCTCGAAGAAGCTGATCCACGAGAACTGGATGGAACAGGCCGAGCAGAATTTTTCGACATGTACCTAGAAGTTAAGGCAAAGCTCTCACGCGAACTCAATTTACATCGAAGGACAAATGTAAGGCACTCATCCACCGCTAGGCATTTCGCATTGGATGAATCATCGTCCACATTATTTTCATCGTTACGAAAATCTCGACTTCCCGAGTTGAAAATACCGAAATTCAGTGGAGCATACATCGATTGGCCTAATTTCTTCGCCATGTTCAGCAGTGTTATTGACAAGGACTTAGAATTGAGCAAAGTGGAAAAACTTCAACATCTGCGCGCTAGTTTGCAAGGAGCCGCATTAGAAACCATTTGCTCACTTGAGCAAGTTGATGAGAATTATGAAAAAGCCGTGGCTCTACTAAAGAATTGATTTGATAATAAATTACTTGTTTTTCAGGCACACGTTAAGGCGATTTTCGGCCTTAAAACTGTTGATAGAAGTTCTGCTAGTGGCTTGCGAGAATTGAGCGACAAATTCAATTCACATCTTCGTTCACTTTACACCTTGGCAACACCTGAAAAAATTTTAGATGGGTTACTAATACATCTTGCCACCAGAAAATTCGATCAGAACACACAGGAGAAATGGGAAGAGGACGTGCCAGTACAGACATTGCCAACTTTGAATTCAATGACCTCGTTTTTGGCGAAGCGGTGCCGTATGATGGAAAATTTGGAAAGTGCTAAGGTAACGCAAACACCTAACAGTCAGGTGGGCAAAAATTCGAATACCAATAAAGGCATTAGAAACGTTTTGGTAGCATCTTCAAGTTCCTCTAGCTTTTGCGTATTTTGCGATTCGAAAGACCATTATATAAATAATTGTATAAAGTTCATAAATTTATCGCCGAATTTGCGCTACAAGGAAGCTAAGCGGCTTCAACTTTGTTTAAATTGTCTACGCAAAGGCCATAGCCTACAACGATGTAAGTCTGGGCATTGTCGTCATTGCTCAGCCAAACACAATTCTCTTCTTCACATGAACCCAATTTCGTCGTTTTCAAATCCACAAAAAATTGAAGCTATAACCTTGTCACAACAAACACTCATTTCATCGTTAACTTCAAGTTCAATCTCTCAAGCTTCGAAATCTATCGGCAGTAGTAATGTATTGCTAGCTACAGCAATGATTTTAGTAAAAAATCGTTCAGGCATCTTCGTTCCATGCCGCGCTATTCTCGACTCAGCATCTCAAATAAATTTCGTAACTACTCTCTTGGCAAATCTGTTGTAACTTCCATCCAAAAAATCAACAATTGTGATCTCCGGTATTGGCGAATCCAACTTCGTTGCCGACAAGGAGATTGACGTTTTCGCACAGTCGCAAGATAAAAGCTACAACACTTCGTTCGCTGCTGTGGTCACACCCAGCATAACAGATTATCAACCTAACTTCAACCTTACTTCGGAATGGAAGATACCATCAAATATTACTCTTGCAGATCCACTATTCTTCAAACCACAGCGCATTGACTTGCTTATTGGCGCAGGTTTATTTTTTGATTTGATGTGTGTTGGCCAAATTCGCATTGCTAGTAATTTGCCAATGTTACAAAAACTCGACTGGCTTGGGTTGTGTCTGGAGGTGTTTCATACACCACCAAACAATCATCGTCACTCGCAGCTTGCACCAAAAACGTATCTGAACAACAACAAAACAACAATTCGTTGAACGATATTGTTAAAAGATTTTGGGAAATAGAGAACTGTTTCGACTCTGCTCCTCCATCTTCTGAAGAAGACGATTGGTGTGAGCAGCATTTCAAAGAAAATTTCACTCGTTTAGCTTCGGGAGAGTATTCGGTACGTTTGCCTGCAAAACGAAACTTGAGCGCTCATGCTCTTCGAAGATTTAAAGACTTAGAGCGAAAATTGGAAAATAATCGTTATTTGAAAACTCAATAAATTTCCTTTATGAATGAGTATGCATCGCTGCACCATATGTCACTGGCAAGGCCACAAGCCACAACAACAACTTATTTTCTACCACATCACTGCGTGCAAAAGCTTGACAACACAACGACTAAGCTTCGCGTCGTATTCGATGGCTCCACAAAAACAACAACGGGCTACTCGCTAAATGACGTTTTGTTAGCGGGCCCAACTATTCAGCCAAAATTGTTCAAAACTCTTTTACAATTTCGCTTTCGTAAATTCGCTCTTTGCGGAGACATATGTTAAATGTACCGATGTGTACGTGTGACATCTCCAGACGAACATCTTCAATGTATATTATGGCGTGAGCATCCACTCGATGAGATAAAGGTATACAAGTTGGACACTGTAACATATGGTACGAAATCTGCCGCCTTTTTGGCAATTCGTGCTATGCATCAACTTTCGTACGATAAGGAAGAGTCATTTCCAATAGGAGCAAAAATCGTGAGAAGAGATTTTTATGTTGATCTCATTTCAGGTGGAGATACTATAGAGGAAGTGGTTGAGATCAGACGTCAGGTTAAAGGTTTACTTCAGCGTGGAGGATTCAACATTCGTAAGTGGTGCTCAAACGAGGCTAGTACCCTTCAAGGCATTGTTGACTCAGAAAGTGAGAGTATGCTCAAATTCCATGATGGAACTTATGTAACGAAGACTCTTGGCCTCGTCTGGGACCCTAACACTGATAATTTCTTATTCTCTTTTTCGCCTATCGCACATAACGCACGCGCAACAAAGCGTACGATACTTTCACATATTGCTAAATTTTATGATCCGCTTGGACTAGTTTCGCCAGTCATTACGAACGCAAAAATTCTCCTACAAACCCTTTGGAAGGAAAAACTGCAATGGGACGAAAGTTTGCCTCAGTCAGTTTTAAATTTCCTCGTTTTGTATTGACACCTCATTCCAGTTGGGAGATTCATGCCTTTTGCGACGCAAGTTTGGCAGCGTTTGGTGCATGCGTCTATATTCGTTCGGAGTGTGATGGTTTCTTAAAATCATTCTTACTTTGTGCAAAGTCGAGAGTCTCGCCTCTGAAGAGTTTAACCATACCTAAATTTGAATTGTCAGCAGCGTTATTGCTTGCGGAATTGGTAGCATCCATATCACAAGATTTTCCACATCCTCACACCGTTCACTGCTGGTCAGACTCAATGGTCACTCTATCTTGGCTTCGCGAACAACCATCAAATTTCAACATTTTTGTATCAAATAGAGTGAGCCAGATTCAAACGGTAACTCAAGGTATGACTTGGCATCATGTGCCAACTTCTTTGAACCCGGCCGACATCCTTTCGAGGGGATGCACTCCGAATGAACTACAAAATTCTTAACTTTGGAACAATGGTCCACCATTTTTATCAAAAGAGCACTCAGATTGGCCGAATAGCATCGATTTTTTAACGGATTTACCCGAACGACGACGGAAGGTTTTAATTACTTCTCAACTACGCGACATAACGCTCGATTGCAAATACCACAACTCCTTTCACAAGTTGCAGCGCATCTTTGCATACGTTTACCATTTTTACCAACCGCGCAGTACTCACGTTGATAGCCAACCGCTGACTCCACTGAACATCAAAGGGGGTACACACCTACTAATTCGTCACATTCAACAAGTTCATTTTGCAGCTGAGCTCAAAGCGCTACGGTTTGATAAGAAACTTAACTCGTCAAGCAAACTACGCTCATTAAATCCATTTGTCGACTCATTCGGGCTTCTTCGCGTTGGAGGGCGCTTGCAAAACTCATTGTTGGACTTTGAAGCAAATCATCCACTTCTATTGCCAAAGCATCATCCAGTCACTAACGCAATAATTGACTACTTTCATCGTAAATATCTACATGCAGGACCTCAGAGCGTACTAGCGTCGATTCGACAGCAATATTGGCCAATTGGTGGTCGAAAGACTGTTGCCAGTGTTATAAACAAATGCATTCGATGTTTTCGTTTGAAACCAAAAATTTACGAGCATATTATGGGTGGCCTACCATCCGACAGAGTACAAGCAAACAGAGCCTTTTTCACCACTGGTATTGACTATTGTGGGCCATTCTACTATAAGTCAGCAGTTCGGACTAGGCCACCTATCAAATGCTACATATGCATTTTCGTTTGCTTCATCACGAAGGCTTGTCATCTGGAACTTGTTCAAGACCTTTCCACATCATCATTTTTAGCAGCTCTAAAACGCTTTATTGCACAAGAGGCAAGCCACACACCATTTGGTCTGATGATGCAACGAACTTTGTCGGAGCTAAAAACGAGATGCAAGATTTAAGGCAATTGCTTTTAAGCAATTCTCATAACACTGAAATCACCAATCAATTCATCTCAGAAGGCATCGTATGGAGATTCATTCCGCCTCGTTCACCACACTTTGGTGGATTATGGGAGGCAGCGGTTAAGTCAGCGAAATTCCACTTTCTACGAATCGTTGGCCTCTCAATTCTAACATTTGAAGAGCTTCGCACTCTTGTGTGTCAAATCGGAGCGATAATTAATTCTCGCCCACTTTGTCCAATTTCAGAGAATCCAGATGATTTGGACGTGCTGACACCTGCTCATTTCCTCATAGGTGCGCCATTTACATCTTTCGTTGAACCAGACGTCACCAGTCGCGATATCAGTCGTTTAAACCGATGGCAGCGCATTTGTCATATGCAGCAAGTGTTTTGGAAAAAGTGGAGCAGCTCATACCTCTCACTTCTACAAGAGCGAGTCAAGTGGCAAAAATCAAATGGCGGTATTCAAGCTGGAAAAATGGTCATTTTAAAAGACGAAAACCTACCATCACTGAAATGGCGACTAGGTCGTGTAGAGACTTTAATTTATGGCTCCAATGGCGTGGCTCGTGTTGCAATTATTCGCACTGCCAATGGACTTGTTAAGCGAGCTGTGGGGAAAATTGCTATGCTTCCTATTGAGAATGAATCGGTTGAAAGCCTACACCTTCCAACGTGGGGAGGATGTTCGCAGCAGCACTAATTTTATATCGGGACTCGCAGCACTATTTCTATTTCGGGACTCGCAGAGCTAACTTTCATGATCATATAATAAACTATCATTTTATATTGGAATGTACTAAATCTCGAGATCATAAACGAAACTGTAATTCTCTTATTCTCTCTGATTTTAGTGATCATACATGCAACTGTAAACTCTCTCATTGCAGTTGACTAAATTTTTACCTATTTCTTTAATTATCTCATTCTTATGTACATATAATCATAAGCATAGCCTAACTTTAATATTCTACAACTGTTAACTTCACTTCTACTGCGACCACGAATCAATAAAGTTAATAAACTTCTTTAAGAGTTTATAATTATCAATTTTACAAATAGGTGGAGCAAATCAGCTCTTCATCGAAACAGTATATATTCATATTTTATTTTATTGTCATAAATGATGTATTAAAGGGAAGGAAAGGAGAAAGAAAAAAAAAAGAATAAATAAATGTAATTCTAATACAATTCCCATAATTGTCAGTCAATTAAATTTATTTCCCTACATCTATGGTCAGCATATTATAAAACGACATTTGATTCATGATGTATTATTATTTTTTTTTTCTTGCATTTTTCATAGTTGTGCATTTGCTTGTATTATGTGCATTTTGTTTGAAATTTGACTCTTGTATATCTATATGCGATATTATTTTGAGTGTCGTTCTCACATTATTGTACAAGTTAATGCATTGTTATGCATTTTGCTTAATATGGTCAACGTGCTATTAATTAAATTTTTTTTGTACGGAATTTTGTTTTTTTTTTGCATTTTTGTAGTATTATGTATTTTGCTTGGTCTGAAAATTTAATTCTCTTGTATCTTTATTTTGTACATTTCGTTCTCATGCTTTTATGCATACTCGGTATTATGTTATTGTAGGGTGTTATTTGTAGAGGTTTGGATCATCGAATTTAATATTAATCTAAGTTTGGGTTTTATTAAATTATTGTGTGAAGCTTAACTAATAGTTCTTACTTCACACTATTGTATTTTATATCCTAACTGATTTTTTGTTTTTTCTTCTACCACAAATACTATTCGTTAAATTACTACTACTTATTGATAAAAATGTTTTAGTAAGTTGTTATGGTACTTTTTACCATTTTGTCCGATTTTAATAGTTGTCGTTACTGGACTGTCCACATGTATCACTTCGTAAGGTCCAGTCCAGTCCAGTCTTTGCTTTTTCTTGATTTTCCCTTACTAACTCGTGTGACCTTTGTAGTTGGTATTTTAATACTTTATTTTGATCATCTGTATTGTACAGAGGTGATCTTTTTGTTTTTAGGTTTGTCGGCATATCGATATTGAAACCGTATAGGACACTGAATGGTGTACGTTTCGTCGAAGTATGTATGGTGTTATTGTGTACGTGCATCGCTGATGCTAACCATTGGTCCCAATTTGACCCATCTTCTTTAACAAAACTCCTAAGATATTCTGCTAAAGGTCTGTGGCTCCTTTCTAAAGAACCATTTGCTTGTGGATGGTACGGTGTTATATGTAGTTTTTTAACACCCAGCATCTTGCATATATCAGAAAACAGTTTCGAAGTGAAATTTGTACCATTATTGTCAGGAAAAATTTTGGTATGTTATATCGCGCAATAACTTCGTTGTAAAACGCTTTTGCTACGGTGTTAGCTTCAGCATCTGGTATAGCTACGCAAGTAAAAAATTTGAAAAATAATCTTGAAATGTAAATATGTATTTGTTTCCAGATGTTGTCTCTGGAAGAATTCCTACCATGTCCATATATAAGGTTCAAATGGCTTAGATGGTGTATCAGTTAAAGTCATTGTCATTTTCGTGAGCTTTGAGCTCTTGTTAGTTTGACATTTTTTACAATTTTTAACATATTCTTTAATCTGGCTTCGCATACCTTTCCACCTGTACTGTCTTCTAATCCTGAAATAAGTTTTCAAAACACCGTGATGCCCTCCTAAAGGTGAATCATGGAAGTTCCGAAGTATCGTCGATATATCTTTTTCATCAGTGAGAAGTTCCTCATTCTTGTTCTCCTGATTTTATGCATTTTCACCTAATTTTAACTCGTCATCAGAGCTTTCATCCGGCTCTTCTTGGCTTTCGGTTTCGTAGACTTTATTCCTCGCCATAGAACGAGTCAGAACCATTGTTGACTCCTGATTCGGTTGTGGAACTCTGCTGAGCGCATCCGCGTTTAAGTTCCTTATGCCTGGTTTATAAATTATTTCAAAATCAAATTCAGATAGTTGATGTCTGAAACGTGCCAAGCGAGATGTCTGGTCTTTCAGATTGGCAATTCTACGTAAGGGCTGATGGTCAGTGTAGACTTTGAATGGTCTACCGAGCAGATAAGCTCTATAATTCTTTACAGCCCACACGATAGCCAAGAATTCCTTTTCAATGGTGGAATATCTTTTCTCAGTATCACTGAGTGCTCTGCTCGCAAAGGCTATTGGTCGATCTTTACAATTTCACCTTGCGATAGAACTGCACCCAAAGCTTCATTGCTGGCATCTGTTGTCAGCATGAAACGTTCGGAAAAATCTGGATAAGCTAAAATTGGTGGAGAGCAAATTGCCTTCTTTAATTTTTCAAAAGCTTTCTAACATTTATCGGTCCATTCAAATTTTGCTTCTTTTCTTAGTAATTTAATAATTGGTAGCGCTATGCTTGCCATATTTTCAACAAATTTTCGGTAATAATTTACTAAACCTAGAAATGCCTGAACATCTTTCTTATTTTTTGGCACAGGAATATTTTTAACACATTGCACCTTACCAGGGTCTGGTAACGCTCCTTCCTCAGTGCATTTATGGTCTAGGTAAATTATCTCTTTTCGTAGAAACTGGCACTTTTCTGTATTTAACTTCAAGTTATGTTTACGTAGAAGTCCAAATATTCTTCGTAAACGCGACTCATGTTGTGCCAAGTTCCGACCATAGACGACGATGTCATCCAAGTAGACAAAACAATCTATACCTTGAAGTCCTGTTAGTACATGGTTCATTAGTCTTTGGAAGGTGGCAGGGGCTCCTGTTAAGCCGAAAGGCATTCTGTTAAATTCATAGTGCCCAATACCTGTACTAAACGCTGTTTTTTCTCTGTCTGATTCTTTCAATAACACTTGATGATACCCACTGGCCAAATCATGTGTAGTGAAATATCTACAATGACCTAACTGGTCTAATATTTCATCGAAGCGTGGAATGGGAAAAACTTGTTTAATAGTGGCGTCATTTAATTTCCTGAATTCTACTACTAGCCTCCATTTTCTATTACCATCTTCTCCCGGTTTCTTTGGCACCAAAATTATGAGAGTATTCCAGGGCGATGAGCTGGGAATAATTATGTCGTCTTCCAACATTTTGTTTACTTGCTTATTGATTTCCTCCTTATGCGCTTCTGGTAGCCTGTACTGCCTTTGGTTGATTGGCGCCTGGTCTGCTTTTATTGGTATTGTGTGTTTTATACCCGTGGTGTGAGACAGTTTGTCGCCTTCCAAAAAAAATAAATCGTGGAATGACTTAAGTATTCCATCTATGGAACTCTTTTCCTCAATGTTTAAGTTTTTGTCTAGTTTAATTTTTTCTAATATTTTGGTAACCCTTTTTTGGCTATTAGTTTCCTTGATGTTATTTATTTTATGAGCTATGCCGTATTCTTCGTGTTCTGAATGATTAAATTTAATTATATTAATTTTAAGCTTATTATATACAATATATGAATCTATATTCGTATTGAGAATTGGGACATAAACTGTGTTGTCCGTCACACTGCCCAATGTCTCCCCTAAATATATTCCAGGAGATACTTCCTGTTTCTCTACTATAATTGTTTCAAAATTCGTATTTACTTTAATAGGGACTACCTTCATAGTTCTTCCAGGTACTACAACCTCACTGGTGTGTAGTATTATATTACCCTCGTACAACGGTTTGAGAGGTAAAGTCATCAAATGCTGTTTTCGTTCACCGAAAAAAATCAGCTTCTTTTTCATAGTATTTATAACCGATCGGTTCCATAAATTGTCTCTACCTAGGATACCATCAGCAGGTATCCCTCTCTCTTCAGAGATTAAGTGTAGTTCTAAAATCAAATCTTTCATCCTCTCATGTTGGGCTGCTACTGACCCTAATGTGGTGACAAAATTTCCGAATGCACCACTAAGATTTTTCCTTAAATGTCGCTTTTTGCCAATGAAAAAAACTAAAATGCCTCGGATAAGGACTACCGCTTTTGTTGATGACCCCCGCAAACGAAAAAAGGACAATGATTTACAGATATGCACCTGGAATGTCCGGTCCCTTTATAGGGAAGGTGCCTCTATCCAGCTGGTTGATGTCCTCGAAAAATACAGAGCTGACATCACCGCTCTCCAGGAAATGCGATGGACAGGACAGGGCTGCTCCAAAAGAGCGTCCTGTGACATCTACTACAGTTGCCATGCTGAAAGGCACGAATTAGGATGTGGATTTTTGGTCAGCAAGAGACTACGACATCTTGTCTCACAGTTCACGCCTGTGAACGAACGGCTGGCCACAATCCGCATCAAGGCAAAATTTTTCAACATCAGCCTTATATGTGCCCACGCTCCGACGGATGAGAAGGACAATGTGACCAAGGAGAGCTTCTTTCAGCGCCTCGAAGAAGCTTATGACCGCTGCCCCCGCCACGATATCAAAATCGTGCTTGGCGACTTTAATGCCAGGGTGGGCAAGGAAGGTACCTTTGGTCCAACTGTCGGAAAATTCAGCCTCCACCAGAACACCTCCGATAACGGAATGAGGCTGATCGACTTCGCCGCAGCACGAAACATGGTAATTGGTGGTACCAGATTCCAGCATCTCGACATCCACAAAGCGACATGGCTGTCTCCAGATCATCGTACAAGAAACCAAATTGATCATGTGGTGATTGACGGAAGGCATGCTTCCAGTGTGATGGACGTGAAATCGATCCGTGGAGCCAACATCAACTCGGATCACTACCTTGTTGCAGCTAAGGTGCGCACACGCTTATGTGTCGCAAATAACAAGAGAAGTCCCACACAGAGAAAGCTCGACGTCAGTAAGCTGCGATCACCAGAGACAGCAGATGCATTTTCCACTCGACTATCGGATCTGCTTATGCAGAACACTCCCCAACTTGATGATACATGCGCACGGTGGACACATATATCCCACTCCATGACTACTGCTGCCGAGGAGGTAATCGGTTACTACCGGCCTCTGAGGAATGAGTGGTATGATCAGGAGTGTCGCGACGCTACCGCAGAGAAAGACGCCGCCTACAGAAGAACCCTGCGTGCAGGCGCAACGCGAGCTGTTAAGGAGCGGTATAGACAGAAAAGGAATGCAGAGAGACGTCTTTTCAGGCGCAAGAAGAGGGAGTTGGAAAGACGTGAGTGTGAGGAGATAGAGATGTGTACCGACAAGAATGAGACTCGAAAATTCTTCGAAAAGATCAAGCGCCTAAGTGGAGGTTTAAATCCCGGAGCCTCTTCTTGTCGTGATGGAAATGGGAATTTGGTTACAGATGTCCAGAGTGTACTGAGCCTATGGAGGGAACACTTCTCCACGTTACTGAAGTAGTTGTCAATAGTGACGAGCTGTCCAATACGCTGGGACTCTTTGTTTGTTGACACTAGCTACTTCGTCTTGCCCTCGTTCACCGTAAGACCTATCCGACGCGACTCTCTTTCCAACTCTGAGAATGCTGCACTGACTGCTCGTGTTTTCATGCCGGTTATGTCAATATCGTCGGTATACGCCAACAGCATGACACTTTTGTTGAAGATAGTGCCATTATGTCGTAGATCAGCAGCTCGTTTTATTTTCTCCATAATAAGTTTGAACAAGTCGCAGGATAACGAATCACCTTGTCTGAAACCCCGTTCGGTATTAAACTGTGAGGAGAGGTCCTTCCAATTTTCACTGCACAACGGGAGTTATGCAGTGTCATTCTACAAAGTCGAATGAGCTTTGCAGGAATACCGAACTCAGACATTATTGTGTAGAGGTAATCCCCTACCGGACTATCGAAAGCGGCTTTATAATCAACAAATAGGTGGTGTGTATCGATCTGTTTTTCTTGGTTCTTCTCCAAGATTTGGCGCAGTGTGAAAATTTGGTCGATGGTAGATTTACCGGGTCTGAAGCCATACTGATAAGGTCTGTTGCGAGCCAAATATGAAATATGCACATATGCATATTTTGCCTCGCGACATTTTTGCCGAAATTGGGAACTACATATTTGTCAATACACATACCAACATTGCTCGAAGTTGTGATATACACAATCCATACTAATATTACTTATAGTTGTGAAATGTCAGAACATTGCACCAACTGAGTTGCAGCTGGGTGTGAAAATGCTGACAAAGCACTTTCCCACACAATTCGTAGTTTTGCACTTACGTAAGCATATTTGTGTAAGCATACATGACAACTAAAATCACGCGGTCTACTCATATGTGCGTATATCAAAAAGTTGCTTTCTCATGTAGAATATACACACTTGGAGAGTGCATTGATCGTGTACATAAACACATATAGTACATACATACACACAAGTGGTGTGAATATATTATGGTATGTTATATGTTGGTATGTGGGTAGATTGATATGTAGCTAGTGTTAGAAAAGTGGCATATAAGCTGCCAGCTTACTGAAGGCAGTGGTTGTTCAGTTGTGAGTCTTACACCGAAGTAACACTTTAAGAAAAAGTGTAAATACTGCGATCCTTACGAGGCCCTCCAGTATTAGTGTAAAGTTTAAGTAAAAGTGTAAATAATACCATCCTTACGAGGCCCTCCAGTATTCGTGTAAAAGTGAAAAACACCAGCAATAAAGTGAAAACCGCAAGTATCCTTGATAAAATATAATTGTTTTATTTCAGTCAACGAGTGTGTTAGACTCGAGGTATATTTAGGAGCTTAGGTCTAGGTGTTAATCTTGTGAGCTAGGTACTTAGTAAGTGTTGTGGAACTTAGGTACTTAGTACACAACATTTTGGCGCAGCCGGTAGGATACTGCGAAATATCTTGTATATACAAGGTGTTTTACGTTGAACGTTTAACGCAGTACAGGACCAGATTCTAGTGTGTGTTTGCCTTTTTTGTGGTCTAATGGACAAGAAATCCTACGAATCATTAGCAACAGAGCTAGACGTGGCAATAACCGAGTCAATCGACGTCGTGTGGAGCTTGATTAAGCAACACAGCACATAGGAGCAATTCCAGCTCATAAAATCAAAGGTGCATCACGGAAAGGTACTAACTCCAATTCAGGAATTAGACGCCACGTTAACCGAGCTAAAAGAACTATTAAAAAGCCAGGCTGAAGCAGCCCTTAAACAAAAGGACTATTTAGAGGCAGCAGAATTACAAATTAGGGCTCTGCGAACTCAGATCGCAAAACAGGGATCCGAGTCTAAAGATTTGAGAACCGAGGTACACCAGTTCATTTCTGGGTGCGAATTAGCAAGAAAAGCCATAAAACCGGACGATTTGGAAGATTTCGTAGCTTGTATAAAACAGCACTATATATTGATGCTTACAACTTGGTGCTAAGTGAGAAATTCGCTAATATAGGAGAATTGTATACACTTCTGCGAAACACATATTTGAAGACCGTTCGCCTGGAACCGCTCACGCATCAAATACAAGTCGCACGCCAACTACCTCAGGAAGATATACGTGGTATATCTTCCTGGGTGGGGTCGGAGACCAAGCTTTGTTAAAAGAGCTAGAGGGGTATGCGAGGACATCTTTTATATCAGGCCTTCAAGATCTATTGTTAAAAACTCATATGCTAGGTAAGACGGGCACGTTAGAAGAACTATCAGAGGAGGCCGTAGATACTGGTATTCTGCTCGAAAGAGGACAACGATTCAATCAGTTTAATATGGGAACACTATATTCAAACGACGTTCACCAGACTGGGGCCAGTAATACAGTGGCATTTCACCAGAACAGAAATGACAAGATGCCATTCGGAGTGAACAAATACCAAAATAATAACGTAAGACCCCAAAATAACCAAAGGAAAGTTCCTACCTGCTCCTTCTGCGACAAAAAAAGGCATACTAGAGACGACTGTTTTAAGAGAAAAAACATGCCCTATTGCATAAAGTGTAAAAAATACGGACATGAGTTCAATTTGTCATGTACACCTTTTAGCAACAACAGGTCACAAGGAAAAGGCAATCAAACACCTGAACCTACTAAGGGAGGTCAAGAAAGCAAAAGCCCTAATCGCGGAAATTTGGAGACCAAATGTTTTTTTCTGTAAGAAGCCGGGACGCAGGATCGCCGACTGTTATAAACGCAAAGAATGGGAAAAAACCCAGGGAAACTACGGGGGGCCCAGGTACGGCCAAAAAACCGGGAACCCCAAAATTTTGCTAAAAGTAGGCCAGTTGAAATGGAAGGTGTCAGTTATGCGTCCTTAGAGATTGTTGACACACCCTCCAAGTTAGATAGCAAGATGACGGAAGTTGGTAGTCAAGCGTCCAGGGGGATTGTTGAACCATATTTTCCATCCAGTAATAACAAACATGGCTACTGTTTGGGAGTCTCTGATGTAGATGATGTGTTCATTGAGTTTCCGTGTGAGGAAGCAAAAAAAAAAAACTCATTTTACTTGTAGACTCTGGGGCAGATACTAGTTTAATAAAATCATCATTAATTAATGAATCTGTTAGCAAAAAGCGACTTACTTACTTACTTACTTATGTGGCCATAACAACCGAATATCGATTTAGGCCGAAAATAACATGCTTCGCCAGCCATCTCTGTTCTTCGCTAGCTGGCGCCAGTTAGAAATTCCAAGCGCCGTCAGGTTCTCCAGTACTTGGTCTTTCCACCGGAGGTTTGGTCTTCCTCTTCTGCGTCGTCCTCCAGCGGGTTCCGAATATAACACCTTCTTAGCTGGAGCGTGTTCTTCCATTCGCTCGACATGACCTAGCCAGCGCAGCCGCTGGATTTTGATGCGCTTTACTATGTCAATATCGGCATACAGCTCGTACAGCTCATGGTTGTACCTTATTCGGTACTCGCCACCAACGCAAATAGGTCCAAAGATCTTGCGTAGGACCTTTCTCTCGAAAACTCAGAGCATTCGCTCATCCGAGATGGAAATTGTCCAGGCTTCAGCGCCATATGTTAGGACAGGCATGATGAGAGACTTGTAGAGTGTAGTTTTCGTTCTTCGAGAGAGGGCTCGACTTTTCAATTGCTTACTCAGCCCAAAGTAACACCTGTTAGCAAGAGTTATCCTACGCATGATCTCCAAGCTGACGTCATTACTCATATTCGGCCTAAATCGATATTCGGTTGTTATGGCCACATAAGTATGTAAGTAAACCGATGTATGACATTTAGTTCTTCTTCTAATTTAATTTTTTTATTACTTATAATGTCACTTAATTGTTCTAATACTATATTAAAATAATCATTGATTTGTCCCTTTCCGCCCGTAATAGATGTAATAGATGATTTTGTATGTCTTGTCTATCTGCGTTGTCCGCAGTACCGGATATCCATTTCGATAAGCTACCTACACTATTTATTAGTCCACGTTTTTGCCTATTTCTTTTGGGTTTTAATGTAAGTAGTTTGTTTCTTGTATCTACTATTTCTAACTGAAGTAAATCTTTGTATTTAGCTTTGGTTAATAATATATTGTCAGTCATTCCTTAAAGCCGGTCCCTGTAGTTTATAATAAGTCTATTTATGCCTGAAATTACTGCTGATAAACTGGCAAACCAGCTAAACAGACTAAGTGTTAACAATCCAACCACTTCCAACCAGACTGCCCCGACAATGGACGAAACACTTCAAAGACAGATAACTGATTTAGTGACCATGACAGTTCAAAACCTAAAACAATCTCTTTTTAGACAATGAGGGTACAAATTGTCGGGTAGAACTGACCAGAGAAAATACAAATGAACTAGACAGGATTCCAGCCATAGTAAAATGTCTTAGTGAATTTTCAGGGTCACTAGGAGCATATTACTACTACCATATTACTTGTAGCATATTCTCGATTTACGAAAATTTAAGGTGTACTCCCAAATAATATGCAATCCTCCACATGGTTAGGCACAAAATTGTTGGAGAAGCGGACACCGCTCTCGAATCCTATAAAAGTCTGGGGTAAAATAAAGAAGTGTGTAATAAAGCACTACTCAGACAAAAGAGATATTGGTACCCTAGAGTACCAACTTACCACCTTGGCTCAAATATCTCATTCCATTCAAAAATTGCTTGCCTTGATCTAAGCGAATATTGCTTGCTCGCAATGACTAATTCCTATAGGGATAAAGCATTAGATACCTTTATACGAGGTCTTAATGGAGACCTTCCCCGTTTACTTAGCATTCGGAAGCCAAATTCATTCCTATAAGCACTTAATTTGTGTCAAAAACTTGATAACATGACATCCCCCATGAATTACGCACAAAATAGTTCAACTAATTACAAAATAGCACCAGCGAGACCACCAAAGAAACTTTATCCTGAATTGGCTTATTGGCCATCCTCCCAAAGCAATAATCCTTGCGTACAGAATAGAACAATACCATTTGTAAATAATTCGTCGAAACCTCAAAATTACCAAAACATGAAACCATTTAATCAAAACGCATTTCCATCAAACCCATTCCGACCAATTTTGGCCAAAAACGCCCACTGACTCAACAAACTCAACAAACTCAACCACCAAATAAGATGCAAAGAATATTTTTCGCAAATACCGAAATCCCAGTCAGTTATGAGAAACGATACCAATATCCAAATACCGAGGCTGAAGCGTACACCGGATATCAGCAGATTCCAGATGGTTACGAAAGTGGATATCAATATCCAGATATTGACTCGAACGCTTATGCCGACTATCAACGAAATTTCTTCTAGGAAATTTTTCAGCCGCTCTTTTACAATTTTAATCTGAGCGAGATGTCCCAACAGTACACTGTTGAAATAAATGAAGTAAATTCAGAAACTTTTCAGGGCATCTAAGACACTAGACAGATATTAGAAAATTTGCCTACGAATTCCCAAACACAACATCTTGACAATATTCATTTTTTAGGGTAAAATCATCTTCCCTTCCTTATTTTTAATTTATCAGCAGAATTGGAGATGTCCTTAATTTCTGGATAGATACGGGATCAAATAAGAATTATATCCAATCCACAATAATTCAAAAGCCTAAAAAGAATATAGAACCATTTTTCGTTAATTGGGTAGTGGGAAAAATCGAAATAGGCCTCCACATATTTGCAAATATTTTTGGACCAGATACACGGCAATTAAAATCCTTTAATTTTACCAGGCCTAAGGTCTTTCCACGGCATCTTTGGCGACGATACTTTAAAGCAGTTAGGAGCTGTTATACACACAGATACGAATGTAATGACAATTCTTTAAAATTCAGTTGCGCAAGATGTAAATAACATTAACTTGCGTACTTCACACTTCACGGCAAAACAAAAAGAAAAACTATTGAGCTTAATTAAAAGCTGTCCACATTTGTTTTCCGACCCAAATAGAAGCTTGACGTACACTACAGCAATTAAAGGGCAAATTCGAACAACTAATGGTACTCCCATTCATTCGAAGTCCTTTCCATACCTGATGGCTTTTAAAGAAGAAGTTGAGAAACAAGTCGACGAACTTCTAGCTGATGGCATTATCAGACCATCAGGATCCCCATATAACTCACCAGTACTGGTCGTAACAAAAAAAAATGGACGCATACGGAGAAAAAAATACCGCATGGTAATTGATTATCGGAAACTAGATGACGTCACCGTCCCCGATAGATACCCAATCCCAGAAATACAGGAAGTTCTTGCCAACCTTGGCAAAAATAATTTTTTTTCAATTATTGATTTAAAGAGTGGTTTCCATCAAATTCCTCGACATACTTCGGCAGCACATAGGTAAAAGATGCTACGTCTACTTTAACGACATAATTATTTTTGGGAAAGACTTAGAGGAACATATTGAAAATTTGAGAAGAGATATGAGAACACATAAAGCTGCAAATATGAAAGTGCTGTTGGACAAATGCGAGTTCTTAAAAAAAGAAGTAGAATTTTTAGGGTATGTTGTAGGAATAAATAGAATACAAACCAATATTTCCAAAGTGGAATCAATTGCCAAAATGACTGAAGAATACAATTACCAGCTTCTCTATAAACCTGGTAAAGCAAACGTCGTGGCTGATACTCTATCCTGAATATTGTCTGAAATTAATTCACTAACTCCAACAATCCACAGCGACGAAAGTTCTGATCATAATTTAATACCTTAAGTGGAAAGTTCCAGTCAATGTTTATAAAAATCAGATTTTCCTAAAAATCGATGAAAACTCGACATACCAATTTAAAGTATTTTTTTCAGGAATCCATAGACACATCATAACAGAATCGCACTATGCAGAATCAAACCGTTTACCAATTTTGAAAAGATATCTAAACCCTTCACTCATAAATGGCATTCAAACAGAAGAAATTATTATGGATATTATACAGAATATTTATCCCATCCATTTTTCTAATTACAAAGCACGCTATACCCAAAAACTGGTTCAAAATATAACTGACGAACAACAAAAGGAAAACATAATCCTTGAAATTCACAACCGACCTCACCGCTCTTGAGATCAAATCGCAGATTCTCGAAAAATACTACTTTCACGCAATGATTAATAAAATAAAGAAAATAACGAAAATTTGCCAAACATGTAAGGAAAATAAATACGAAAGACATCAAATCAGATCAAATTAGGTGAAACAGCAATACCGAACTTCCCAGGACACACAGTACACATAGACTTATTTCTGACAGTAAAAAAGATAGTAATTACAGCACTTGATAAGTTTACAAAGTATGCCCAAACAAAAATATTGAAAAGCAAATCAATAGAAGACGTAAGACGACCACTTAGGGACATTATATTTTCATTCGGTGTTCCAAAATCTATAATTATCTATAATGAACTTTCCCCGAACTTAGCCGCAATAAAAGTTATGATGAAAGATGAATTAGGTATTGATATCTAGACATCACCCCCATACAAAAGTCAAGCTAACGGACAGGTTGAACGATTCCATTCAACCCATATAGAAATAATGCGATGTCTCAAGGATAGCGGAACACATAGGAACATCGAGTAACTTTTAAAGCGCGCTGTATCAGAATACAATCATACAATACATTCAGTGACGGGAAAAAAACCAGTAGACCTATTTTTTAGAAGAGATGTAGGATTTACACCAGACGATTACGAAAAGGTTAGGAATTCAAATATTGGGACACTATAGAAGAAACAGCAAAGATATTTAGAGCACTACAATAAAGGCAAATGCGAACCTAAATAATATCTGCCTGTACAAATCATTTATGTGAATCGAAACCGACAACTAGGAACAAAACTTTCAAAACCCTGTGTTAAAGAAGTAGTTAAAAAAGACAGATTTAGCACACTTGTGACAGAAACCGGCAGAGTAATACTCAAAAATCTAATAAAAAATTAATTACCCTTTCTCCTCACAGTTAAATATTTGTTTCTTGGCATTATGCAATGCCGACTCTCAGATACTCGTTTATTCTAATTCGCAATTAGTAACAATAGAAAAGGGAATAGCAAAACTCCAAATTGGAAAATTATTCACAATATTGACTTAAAGAAATACAAAGACACAATCAGAAATCTCGAGAGAGCGACTCAGACTGAACAAAAAACCAAACGACCACTGGATTTTATTGGTAGTGCATGGAAGTTGATAGCCGGTAATCCAGATCATTCTGATCACATAATCCTTACTGGAAACATAAACAATGTCCTTCAAAACAACAACAAACAATTTATTATCAATAGAATGACAGTAGATAAAATTAATGATATAACAAATAAAAGAAATACAATTTTGAAGGTAATGGAATTAGAAAACAGTACGTAGGATAAATTTTTAATTCAACTGAAATACAAATTAGACCTTATAAAAGAGGAATTACTAAATATGGAATACGCCATTCACTGGGCAAAGGCAATAAATAATGTTGAAGAAATTTTCAATAAAGAAAAAATACTATAGATGAAGCATTAGAATTTGCAGAAATTAAAAAAAGCCTCAAATGATGAAACAATTGTTTACATTATAAGTTTGCCAGAAACCAATACAGAATACTGTAAAAAAAATCATTGTAAAGACAGTAAAAATTAAAACCAAAATTAATTTTAATTTAATATTACGATGTAAACAACAAATCTATGGAACAAGAAGTGGATATAAAATCTATAATAATTTATGTAAAGGGTTATCCATTTGGCGGATTCAAAAGTAAATGTAAATAAAACACATATAAAATATTTTTTATCATGATATTTCTTTTTTATTATAAAGTTTGAACGTTGACATTATGTGTGAAATACTACATCATTTAAATGACCACTACGCGAATTGTTGCAAGCATCGATTTTTTTTAGGTAATTTTCGACCACTTTTTGACACATATTGGACGGTATCTCAGCCATAACGTGACGAATGTTGGTTTTTAGGTGCTCAAGAGTTAAAGGTTTATCTGCATAAACACGGTCTTTCGCGTAGCCCCTCAAAAAAAAGTCAAGCGGTGTCAAATCGCATGATCTTGGTGGCCACTTGATATCGCCACGATGAGAAATTACGCGGCCAGAATATTTCTCTTGCAATAAAGCCATATTCGCTCGAGTTGTGTGGCACGTGGCGCCGTCTTGTTGAAACCACATATTCTCTAAGTCGTATTCTTCAATAGCAGGCAAAAAAAAGTCGGTTATCATATGACCATAACGCTCCGAATTGACGGTGACAGTCGTTCCATCGTCTTTTTCGAAGAAGTAAGGTCCAATCACACCTCCGGACCAAAGAGCGCACCAAGCAGTGACTTTTTGTGGATGTAGTGGCCTCTCTTCAATTACTTGAGGATTTTCAGAACCCCAAATACGACAATTTTGTTTGTTAACATACCCACCGAGTGAGAAATTTGCTTCATTGCTGAAGAAAATTTTGTTCGAAAAATCGCCGTCCACCGCCTGTTGTTCAAGCACCCATTCGACGTATCTACGACGTTGTGAATGGTCAGCTGGCTTCAGTTGTTGTGTGAGCTGGATTTTATATGGATGTAGGTGTAGATCCAAATGCAAAATACGCCATAATGTGCCGTAAGACAGTCCTAATTCCTGAGAACGACGAGGAATCGACACATTCGGGTCTTCGGCAACACTATCACTTACAGCAGCGATATTTTCGGTGGTACGAGCGAAACGATGATGCACAGGCCTTACAATATCTGTAACCGATCCAGTCTCTTCATATTTCTTCACAATTTTGCCAATTGCTTGCGTAGTTGGACGATTATGTAAACCATAATCTCCTCTTAAAGCACGATATGTGGCTGTGGCAGAATCACCATTTTTGTAGTAGGTTTTTACAATTTTAATGCGTTGTGCGATAGTTAAGCGATCCATTTACGCAAATGTCAGACTTTGAACTGAAAAAAAAAGAAATTGTTTTAACAACTCAGTTTGACAGATGTCCAATTCTAGCCCTATACTTTTGAAACCGCGAAATGGATAACCCTTTACTTGTTAAAACAAAAATGTTATAGACATAAGCAATTAATCCTGTATTCCAAATTTACTCACAAGGCAAATGACAACGTGCCAACTGATCAACAACCAACACACACCAGAGATAGAAGAAATCACGACTGGGCTCATATTTTTAAATCAATTCATCGGATCCGTCTATATCAATAATGAAATAACCCCACTGGATGGGACATCCTTAATACGATTTCACAACGAAACACTGTGGATCAGAAACACAACGTACTCTTCAAATGAATCAATTGTCTATTCACCACTGACCGCCTTACTACAACCAAAATCTATACCAAATGACATTGAAGAAGCTCTTTCTTTGCAAATGATGAAAGAATTGAACGTCAAAAATACGGAATACATTGAATATTTAGATGTCCGTAACAAAATATCCGTAACCACTGGCACTGTACTAATTATGGTAATAATAATATCAGTGACACCTATAACAATGATCTACTTCCGTAAGAGTTCACAAGTTCAAGAAACGAAAAACATACGGCCAAAAGACAGACACCCTTACTTTCGGAATTGGCGATCGAAGTACTCAATCAAATATTTAGTAAGTTAATCGAGCACGCTTGAAACTATGAGGGGAAGAGTTAACATCAGATAAAGTTAAAACTTAGCAAAAGAAATAAATTCCATTCCCACGAAAATAACTGCAGACGTTGCAGTTTACACAGCTGTCCAAAACAACAAACAATAACAACAACAACGATAACACCAAATTCCATAAGGAATATGATCCGGTCACTTGGTCGCGAGGCAGTAAATTTGGCGTCATCTTAATTCAGTTTATTAATTAGTTTCAGTTTGTAATTAGACAGTGAGTACTAAAGTTGGCTTCGGCCTTTTTTAACCTAGCCAGCGCAACCGCTGGATTTTGATGCGCTTTACGATGTCAATATCGGCATACAGCTCATGGCTGTACCTTACTCGGTACTCGCCACCAACGCAAATAGGTCCAAAGATCTTGCGTAGGACTTTTCTCTCGAAAACTCCAAGCATTCGCTCATCCGAGGTGGAAATTTTCCAGGCTTCAGCGCCATATTTTAGGACAGGCATGATAAGAGACTTGTAGAGTGTAGTTTTCATTCTTCGAGATAGAGCTCGACTTCTCAATTGTTTACTTAGTCCAAAGTAGCACCTGTTTGCAAAAGTGATCCTTCGAAATATCTCCAGGCTGACGTCATTACTGCTGTTAATGGTGTTCCAAGATAGACAAAGACCCTTACTACTTCAAAAGCGTAGTTGTCAACAGTGACGTGCTGTCAAAGACGCCGGGACTCTTTGTTTGTTGATACTAGATACTTCGTCTTGCCCTCGTTCACCGTGAGACCCATTCGACACGATTCCCTTTCCAAACCTGAGAATGCTGCACTGACTGCTCGCGTGTTCATGCCACTTATGTCAATATCGTCGGTATACGCTAACAGCATGACACTTTTGTTGAAGATAGTGCCATTATGCTCGTATTATTTTCTCCATAATAAGGTTGAAGAAGTCGCATGATAACGAATCACCTTGTCTGAAACCCCGTTCGGTATTAAACGGTGCGGAGAGGTCCTTCGCAATTTTCACTACACAACGGGAGTTATGCAGTGTCATTCTGCAAAGTCGAATGAGCTTTGCAGAAATACCGAACTAAGGCATTCTTGTGTACCTTTCGACAGTCCCTTACCGGACTGCCGAAAGCGGCTTTATAATTAACAAATAGGTAGTGTGTGTCGATCTGTTTTTCTTGGGTCTTCTCCAGGATTTGGCGCAGTGTGAAAATCTGGTCGATGGTAGATTTACCAGGTCTGAAGCCACACAGATAAGATCCAATCAGATTGTTGAGCATGGGCTTCAATCTTTCACACAGTACGATCGATAGGATCTTGTATGCGATGCTGAGGTGACTTATTCCACGGTAGTTGGAGCAAATTGTGGGGTCTCCTTTTTATGTACGGGACAGAGAACATTATGCCTCCAATCATCAGGCATGCTTTCATCCGACCATATTCTGCTTATGAGCTGGTGCATGCAGGTAGGCCATCAGCGCCTCCAGATTTGTTTATGCAACCCCAAACAAGAATGAAACCAATTCATACGCTAGTGTCTTAAAACAAAACCCACACCAACAAAGCAATGTAAATAATGAGCAGCAGCACTCACTGCCCACCCAACAGCCAAGTACCCTTGAACATTTGCTTCAAACATTAATCCAGAATATGAACCCAATTCATGAACTCAATGCAAACAATGATGCAAGAAATTATGAAAAATCAATCGATGTTACTCCAAACATTTCTAGCCAGACCATGAGTCATCTCAGGATATGCCACTGGAACGCCAACGCCTTAAGCCAGCACCGTTTGGAGCTAATTCAATACCTTGAATCCAACCATTTCACTGACAAAAATTGCTACCGAATACCACATTACAAACTGGTCACCACAAATCATCCGCATGGTAAGGCACGCGGAGGAACTGCCATATTGATAAAAAGCAGAATAAAACATCATGTTCTCGAAGATTTCAGTAGCGTCTACTTGCAAGCAACATCTATATGTCTGGAAGAATACATCTCTAAGCTATTGTTATCTGCGATATACTGTCCCCCAAGATACAGTATTACCGAACAGCAATATATAGCATTTTTCTCAACTCTTGGTAGCAAATTCTTGGTTGCTGGCGATTTCAACGCCAAACACACTCACTGGGGCTCCCGCTTAATAACTCCAAAAGGCAGAAGACTATGTTCAATCATCACTAACCATGGCTACGATGTTATTTCAAATGGTCAACCGACATATTGGCCGACGGACAAGAGGAAGATACCCGATCTCATAGACTTTGGAGTCGCCAAAGGTTTGCAGATGTTGTTTTGGGTATTTACTTTTTTCTCTGGGTACTCATTTGCCTTAAATGGCACCTTATTATTTCCGTTGTGGTGGAACGCTACTATGTTACCTGTTTGGGTCTGGTAAACTTCATAAGAATTTAATAAGGTATTGAGACTTACATTGGCTCCCATGCTGAGCTGATAGTGCTGTTGTCCTCTTTTGAGCATGGTTTTCATATTTGCGGCCTCCTCTGCCAGTTCCTCTAACGTGCCTTTCTTGCTTAGCATATGGACTCTAAGCATTGGTTCACTAAGGCCTGTTACAAATGATTTCCTTGTGGACGTCTCTAGCTCATGCAGCAGTGCTAGGTCTCCTTTTCCCCCCATATGAGACTTTGACACATTGAGTTGCAGTGGTTTTCAGTTCGTCTAATTTTCCGGCGAATGCACTTATGCTTTCTTGTGGTAATTACCATGCAAACTGGATTTGGTGAGTGATGGGTTCTAGCTGGATTATTTTTATTTGTGTGTTCAAATTTTTTCCCAATACCAAATTAAACGCTTCTCCGTGTAGACGTTGCTTTTTACAAGATATGAAGTCTTCTAACTCTTCTGGTTTTATTCCTTTACTGGCTAATTCACACCCAGAGATAAATTGGTAGACTTCTGTTCTCAAATTTTTTGACTCAGCTCCAGTGAATACTGGAACTAGTCTACTAACCATCTGCGCTATCTCGTCTATACGCAATTTGTCTGATGTGTGTGGTTGCGGGTTCATAGGTTTTTTCCTTACAGGTGTACGGCGACAAAAAGGTGTCTTTTCTGCTAAACTGCGATCCCTCTCAAAATTTCTTACTTGGGTCTGGAAAACGGTTAATTGCTTTTATACCGTAGTGAGCTAAGGCACAAAAATTAGGCATGTACCATTTTGGCTCACAACAGACACTGTGTAACTCCTGTTGTGCAGTGAAAATTGGGAAACCCTCTCCCCACCGTTTAATACCGAACGGGGTTTGAGACAAGATGATTCGTTATCGTGCGGCTTCTTCAATCTTTTTATGGAGAAAAAATGACGAGCTGCTGATCTACGACATAATGGCACTATCTTCAACAACAGTATCATGCTGTTAGTGTATGCCGACGATATTGACATAAGCAGCATAAACACGGCGAAGGCAAAACGAAGTACCTAGTATCAACAAACAAAGAGTCTCAGCGTCTTAGAGAGCACATCACTGTTGACAACTATGCTTTTGAAGTAGCGAAGTACTTTATCTTTCTTGGAACCAGCATTAACACCAGTAATGACGTCAGCCTGAAAATAATGCGAATGATAACTCTTGCTAACACGTGCTACTTTGCGTTAAGTAAGCAATTGAGAAGTCAGGACTTCCCTCTAGCAACGAAAACCACACTCTACAGGTCTCTAATCACGCCTGTACTTACATATGGCGTCGAAGCTTGGACGATTTCCACCTCAGATAAGAGAATGCTCGGAGTTTTCGAGAGAAAAGTCTTACCCAAAATCTTTTGACTAATTTGCGTTGGTGGAGAGTATCGAATAAGTCACAACCAAGTCTTGATCTAACCAAGAAGTGATTGGGCGTAAGGGGAGCTACATCTGATGGATTAGCAGACATAGAACTTAAGGGCCTCGAGTTGAGGCACGCCTCGATGCGAGAAAGTAAGTTGCTGAATTCTTCAAAGGTGTATTTTTCAGTTGAGGAGATTTATTTCAAATGAGCCGTAAAACTATTTACAACTGCCTCCCAAAGGGCGCCCATATGAGGTGTCCCAGCAGGGATGAAGCACCATTCAATATTTTGATGTATATGTGATGATTCAACACTTTCACGTAAATGACATAGAAACTTCTCATTTCAAGCTCGTACAGCAAGAGAAGCACCAACAAACGATGTTCCGTTATCAGAAAATATTAATGCTGGACATCCACGGCAGGAGAAGAAGCGGGAGAATGCGATAAAAAAGGTAGGCATCGTCAAATCGCTCGTTACAACCAAATGTAGAGCCTTCGTGGAAAAACATACAAACTGGCAAATATAGCCTTTGTTTATACGGCATGTACGGCCGATATATGTTTCAATGTCGAATGTACCAGCAAATGGATCGGACCGAATGGACCGACCGGTAGTGTAAAAGAGTCTGAAGAGGGATGTGTGCTCGGGTGGCAGGACATATTCTTGGGGATAATGCCGCATTTGACATAATATTATTAACTTATTGCGTACGAAAATTATCTCTTCAGTCGAGATACGGATAGAAGTAAAGCACTATTCAGTTCACTTCGCTCCTTGAGTGTTATGAAAGAATCGTAAGATAGAAGAAATATCACGAGAGAGAAGAAAAACGATCCGAAATATCATTGAATTCTTCCGACCTTACGAAGTGAGATTTTATAACCTTCGCTTCAGGAGTGCTAATAAGCTCATTAGTAGATATGGGTCATAGTCGTCTGCCAATAATCAGTGGATTATGCAGGCAGTAGATTCTTTGAATACTACAAGTAGCTGCACCACTCTTCATGAGATACTGCATTGTTCTTCTCTAGCCCTACCTGACAAAACCCTCTAGAACATCTGTGACATTATCTTTTCTCTAAACCTAAGTGATTCATTCAAATAGGATGCAAGCACTCTCCAGTTTTTGCCATTCAGCACGTCTACACATTCAGCTTCTGTAATTATCGCTTTACCCCAAAATAGCACACTTAGTTCTCGCAGTAAAGGAGACACTGCCAAGAAATTTTTTTTTTTTTTTTTTTGTTAGCTTATTTTTTTTTTATTGAATCTTTCTTAAATACAAGAAACTAACAATATGTATTCAAATCTTACAAACTAAATAAAACTATGTGATATCCCCTACGTTCCATCACAATTTGGTGAGTCGCGAGATGTAGCAATTTTACAGCATATTCAGTGTGTCTTTTCTTTTTAATCGACGATGCCCCTTGCTCAGCAACAATTGCCTAGCAAGGGGATTCGGATGATTGTGTAATTTTTGAATGTAGCTTCTGCAGGACATTGCAACTTCCTCAGAAATTGTGGATACATTTAAATCTCGATGGATGTTAACGTTCCTCATATACCAAGGCGCGTTTACAATAATTCGCAGACACCTGGATTGTATTCGCTGCAATTTTTCGATATTAGAGGGAGATGCGGTGCCCCAAAACTGAATACCATAAGTCCAGATTGGTTTCAGGATTGCTTTATATAATAGCACTTTGTATTCAAGATTCAACTTTGATCTTTTGTGTAACAGCCACCATAACTGATTCATTTTAAGCTTGATCTGAGTTTTCTTTGCCTCTATGTGATTTTTCCAAGTCAGCCTTCTGTCGAGGTGAATACCCAAGTACTTTGTTGAGGAACATTGTGGAACTGATTGGCCATTAATTTTAAGTGGGGGACATGTATCTAGCCTTAGCGTGAAGGTTACATGTACGCTCTTTGATTCATTGACTTTTATACGCCATTTTGCTAGCCAGATTTCGAGAGAATCGACATGAGTCTGCAGGAGTTTAGTAGCTTCTATGGGGTTAGAGCGAGAGCACAATATTGCCGTATCATCAGCAAAGGTCGATATGAATGTATAGTTATTGTTGGGCATATCTGAAGTGTATAAGAGATACAGTAAGGGACCCAAAACGCTTCCTTGAGGAACGCCAGCGTGAATATCCAATGGATTTGTTGTGTAATCCTTGTGATGTACGAGAAATTGGTTTTTCGTGAGGTAGCTACTAAGCAATGAGGAGACATTTGCAGGCAGTAATAGTTTGAGTTTGTAAATAAGGCCATCGTGCCATACTTTATCGAAAGCTTGAGTGATATCAAGAAAGACAGCTGAGCAATACTTTTTTCTTCAAAAGTGTTCCTTATCAGAGTTACAATGCGGTGGACTTGTTCTATTGTGCCGTGCTGTTTTCTAAATCCAAACTGATGTTGAGGAATCAGTTGGTTGAGATTAATAAATGGAGTTATATTCATGACAAGTAGCTTTTCGAATACTTTAGAAAGTAGAGGCAGGAGGCTGATAGGTCTGTACGATGCAACTTTTGTAGGGTCTTTTCCTGGTTTTGCTATCATAATAATTTTTGAAGTTTTCCAGCATTTGGGATAGTGTTTAATACGAAGGATAGCATTGAAAATGTGCATCAGATGAATTACTGAAGCCGGAGGTAGCTCTTTTATCATTTTACCGGTAATTTTATCTGGACCAGGTGATTTTTTTGGGTTTAAATCTTTATAAATTGCTTTGAATATGTCCTTTTTTTTAATTTTGAGCGTTATTGAGCAAGGTTGAGAAGTTAATATTGGTAATGAGGACTGTGAAGAGGGTGGATTGGGTGTAAACACACTTTTTAGGTGGTTTGCAAAAGCCAAACCCTTCTCACAGTTGCTTCTAGCCCAATTACCGTCACTCAAACGGATGGGGGAATCAGTGAGAATTGGCCGATTTGATTTTTTTGCTGATTTCCACAAAGAGTAGTCTGACGCTTCACCAGGTGTTAATTTCGCTATGTGCTCTTCTAACTCTTTGTTGTTTTTATTTTTTAAGGCTTGCTTTAACTTTCGAGTGCAGTGCTGTAGCTGTGTTTTCAGATTCGGTGATCTGAATTCTTGCCATTGTCTTCGGAGTCTTCTTTTCTGTCTTACTAGCAATTCAATATCGGCTGGTGTGTATGGGCTATAGTTTGATTGCTTGCATACCTTTGTGCAGGTGGCTGAGCTGAGAGCTAATGAGAGCAGCTGGTTGAATTTTTCGAGTGCTGAGTCTACATCGTGTCCATTTCTTAATACAGTACTCAGAGGAAGATGGGAATTTATATATTTCTTGAATTTTAACCAATCCTTTTTCTTTCTAACGCAATCACCTTGGGGGCTTGGTGATTTTATATATATTACCGTGGGTGAGTGGTCAGATGATAGATCATAATTACACTCTGTGGAGATATTTTCCATCTGCAAACCTTTGGCGACTCCAAAGTCTATGAGATCGGGTATCTTCCTCTTGTCCGTCGGCCAATATGTCGGTTGACCATTTGAAATAACATCGTAGCCATGGTTAGTGATGATTGAACATAGTCTTCTGCCTTTTGGAGTTATTAAGCGGGAGCCCCAGTGAGTGTGTTTGGCGTTGAAATCGCCAGCAACCAAGAATTTGCTACCAAGAGTTGAGAAAAATGCTATATATTGCTGTTCGGTAATACTGTATCTTGGGGGACAGTATATCGCAGATAACAATAGCTTAGAGATGTATTCTTCCAGACATATAGATGTTGCTTGCAAGTAGACGCTACTGAAATCTTCGAGAACATGATGTTTTATTCTGCTTTTTATCAATATGGCAGTTCCTCCGCGTGCCTTACCATGCGGATGATGTAGTGTACAGTTTGTAATATGGTATTTGGTAGCAATTTTTGTCAGTGAAATGGTTCTCAGATATCATCATTATGTCGATTTGGCTGGATTCAAGGAATTGAATTAGCTCCAAACGGTGCTGGCTTAAGCCGTTGGCGTTCCAGTGGCATATCTTGAGACAACTCATAGTCTGGATAGCAATGTTTGGAGTAACATCGATTGATTTTTCATCATTTCTTGCATCATTGTTTGCATTGAGTTCATGAATTGGTTCAAGGGTACTTGGCTGTTGGGTGGGCAGTGAGTGTTTCTGCTCATTATTTACATTGCTTTGTTGGTGTGGGTTTTGTTTTAACACGCTAGCGTATGAATTGGTTTGATTCTTGTTTGGGATTGCAGAGAAGAATTGTGTTGCATCAATATTTTGTCTCTTACTTTAGTTGGCTATCTGAGTTTGCTCAACTGGTTTTAGTGGTTGATTGCTAGCGGAAAAATTTAGCTTTAGGGTTGTATATACTGGGCAACCTCTATAATTTGCGGTGTGATTACCTCCACAATTGCTGCATTTTTTCATGCTAGCATCACCTTTAGATTTTGAGCATATGTTTGATTTATGGAGATCTCCACAAATCACACAAACAGCTGGCAGGGTACAATATGTCTTAGTATGTCCATATTCTTGGCAGTTACTGCACTGAGGAGGACCAGTTCTCTTATGGGGTTCTTCGATTGTGATTTTGCGATGCAATAAATATCGAATTTTATATATGGGGTGTACTTCACCTTTTTTTAGGGGTTTTGTTTCAGGCTGAAGCTCAATACGATATAACGGTTGAGGTATATTGCTCTTGTTGAGAATGTTGAATACTGTTTTGGCTTGAAACCCTTCTTCCTGAAGGGCAAGTTTGATTTCGTTAATGTCAACGTTGGGTTCGACGCCCTTGAGTACAACGATTAAGCCCTTACTATTTTTTAGCTGATATGTGTAGTAATTCTTTTTTACAGCATCAAATTCCGCAATTACTTTGCGATAATGAGTTTCACTGTAGATTTGCACTTTCGTTTCCTCAATTTGGCCTTTGCGAACAACGTGGAAATTCTTTGGTCCTATAAGACTTGTAATTCTAGAAATCAACTTATCTGAGTTGCGTTCTCTTAAGAAAATGGGTGGGGGTTTGAAATTTTTCTTGGAGATAATATTTTCGTCACTTTCATCACCTGAAAGCAGAGCGTATCTATTTTCCGAACTAATAGGGACAGTGTTCTGTTTTTGAATTTTTGTTGAATTCATTTGTTTTGAATTTTGCGGACTTCTCTTTCGCTTTACTACAGTAATGTAGCGATCAATACCAGTTTGAACAACAACTGGTTCTTTATTAGTCATCGCACTAGTTGCTTTAACTACTGGGTCATGCACTTCAGTAGAAGTGCCGTTATTTGATTGCTTTGATGTTGTAGATGTTGGTGTTACAGCAGGAGAAGCACATTGTACACTCCACGGTATAGAGAGAGATAGTATATCACGATAGAACAAATTATTTTTTTTGTCTGTATTTATTGTTGTTGCAAAATTTGATGAATTTTTAATATGTACAGGCAAAAGATTTGCACTGTTACTTTCACTTGTGCAGTGTGTATCAACTGTTTTATTTGATAATGCACTTATCGGGGGGGTTTGCGCGGGTGATTGCAAATTATTGTTTACACACACATTAACAGGCGATTGCCGTTGCCGGAGAGGAGAGCGCTGAACACTCATATTATAAACAAAATGTTTGCAAATTATAAAAAAAATAAAAAATAAATATGTGGCACTTAAAGCCCCAAAGGACTCATTGGCCGAGCTTCTCTTCCATTACTGTTGTGCGTCTTAAATTTGGACAGTATTAGAAGGGACCTACTTATTTTAGCCGGTTCCGAACGGCAGAACACTTGTGACATCACTTTTTCTGAGCTTTGTCACAGAGTTCTTTTTAAGAAGCTTTTTCATGGCAAGTTGTTACTGTCGGAAGAATTGCCAATTGCTTGCCGACAGGTGGGTACCATTCGAAAGAAAAATCTTATCGATATTAAATTTGTTATGCATCAGCCGGGGATTGAACCCACGACCTACAGATCAGAAGGCGAACACACTAACCACTGAGCTACGGCACCCACAAATTATATTATTATTTTATTTGTTTTTTTTTTTTCTAAAAATCAAAAGAAAGACGTCCACTCTTATTGGTGACTTTCGCGAAATGAAATAAATCTTCTCTGGTGGTCATTAGAGAGATGCTGTAAGTATTTAAATTATTTGTGAAATAGTTAAGTTCCCTTAGGTTATGATTTAGCAACTTATATATATTTCTAGTTTGACTCTGCCGGGCCAGCCCCTTTAACCTGTCTCTATGGGTTGCATCCAACTTTCTACTTACATCGCCTTGAAAATGTTCACGCCCACGTTTTTACGCTTTCCAGATTTGCATTGACAGCGTAATCTCTGGAGAGTTGTACCCATTGCTGAAAGCATTGTGTTTTTCTTGTGAGAAGATGTTTCACCACGATTTTTGGTAGCATGTGTTCTGGCATATTCATTACCTTGTTCGGGTAATCGAAATGAAGTTGCACTGGGATATATAAAGTGGAAGTAGGCCGGTTTCCAGGTGTATACCATACGTCGAGGTATTACTTGGCAGATAGAAAATTCGCTAGTAGATCTGCTCGACATAATTCTAAACATGGTATTTGCCGCTAACAAAAGAGTACGAACTTCACCAGAAGAATTCTCCATAAGTATGTATACTGCTGCGACATATGCTCGCATCGCAAAAACCTATGGAATTGCAGACTAGAGTATATAGAGAACTTCACAAAACGGGGAATGCATATAGATGCCAGATTCGGGTAATCCGATAAAAATGTCTACCATTTATACAGCGTTAGTGGCTTAATGGATTCATACCCATTGGTGTTATCTGACCACAACTGTTGCGTCAACATTTTTGCAACAATAATATTGGGTACCAACCATCCAACTGGATCGAATAGTTTGACAATAATCAATAAAACATCTCGTTTAGAGAATGAGGCTTTGTTTCAGAGGAGGCAATTCAAAGATTTGTAGCTCTTCATCGGGGGATTCCTTTAAACAAATTCGTTGATATAGAATGTGCTTTGGATACATGAGAATTTGCCGATATATTTCCCAATGTCAGCGTTGAAAACAAAGCGATACAGTCTCCATCTCAGAATTAAGACCAATAAATCAGATTGCAGGATAGACCCTATACACAGTACGTCGTTGAAACTATTGCCGCTCCATGTACGACTAGAGGCATTAAAAACTACACGATGTTTCGTGGTAGTACTATCAGCTTTCACCATGGAATTGTGAGGGAGATAATATTACAGGGTGGGCTCTGAATAAACATTAGGAATTATTTGCTTCATGTGACGTATTCGTATACCACATGATTGTAGTTATTCTTAAACTGGGGGTCCTTAAGTAACCGTACTTCGTTCCGAAAAATCTGAGCTCTCGCCGAATTGCGGGAGTCTCCTAATGACAATTCTTCGGGAAATTGCTGGATGAAAGGTAGAGATACGACATAACGGCCATCTTAATTTCGAAGAGTAGTTTTCTTATAGTGTTCTTCAAAATACAAATCTTCGGCTGATACACAAGTCATTTTAGGGAGCTTCTCGATCTCCTAAAATCGTGAAATTTCTTGATTGAGGTTTATTTCGTTATAAAAAGATAAAACCGGTTACTCATAATAAAATAACATAATAAATAAATAAATATGTGGCACTTAAAGCCCCGAAGGGCTCATTGGCCGAGCTTCTCTTCAATTACTGTTGTGCGTGTTAAATTTTGGACAGTATTAAAAGGGACCTACTTATTTTAGCCGGTTCCGAACGGCAGAACCCTTGCGACATCACTGAGCTTTGTCACAGACTTCTTTTAGAAACTTTTTCATGTCAAATTGTTACTGCCGGAAGAATTGTCAATTGCTTGCTTACCTTTCGTAAGAAAAATCTTTTCCATATTAAATTTGTTATGCATCAGACCACTACCTACAGATCAGAATGCCAAGACACAGACCACTGAGCTACGGCACCCATAATTCAATCTAATAGCATGAGTATATGAGTAGGAGAGAAGAGAATGTGTGTGTTGAGAGAGAGAAAGAGAGAGAGAGCAACCAACGAATAATAACGATTAATGCGAGAGTAAAATATTAGGCAAATACAATACTCCGTTCGTATCGATTCGAGATGGTTAGTGCGTTGGCCTTCTGATCTCTAGCTCGAGGGCTTAATCCCTGGCTGAAGCACAACTTTAATATCGAAAAGATTTTTCTTTCGAACGGTATCCAATTTCCGGTAGTAACAATGTGCTCTATGACAAAACTAAGAGAAAGTGATGCCGAAGGTTTCTGCCGTCCGGAATCGGCTAATATAAGTAGGTCCCTTCTAATTCCGTTTAACACGCACAACAGCACTTGAAGAGAAGCTCGGCCAAAGGGCCCATAGGGGTTTATACGTGCCACATATTTATTTTATTTTTTTTAACCACATTAAATATTTGCGTTGAAAGATTGTTAAAGGAACAAAGAATTGCTACGTTTATTTCCATAGGCAGTGCAATCACGGGAAGGTGGGCATTCTTTTGTATTGCATTGTATTGCATGTATGTATTGTCTTGTATATGTGATGATCATATGTCATAAAGATCATTTTATTCGATTCGACAACGGAGCTATGCCAGCTCCGAGAGTAGAAACAGACGAAGTTGTGACGGCTAATGATATTTTTGTAATGCTCAATGATAATTTAAATCGACTGCGAATAAGGCGAACGATATTGTGACTGTACAGCACAACTGTATTCATTCCTAAGCTTCACACGCTTCATAGAGTATATTGTAAGTGTTAAACGTCAAAATATGGAATAAAAGTATTACGAGTCCGTGATGCGATTACTAAATATCAATTGGAAGGAAAACTTCATACCTACAAATTACCAGGAGCTTAGCATCAAACAATTCTTGGAGAAAATGTTGTGAAATGTTTATTTAGCAGGTATTATTATACTGATAGAACAGCTGTGCGTGATCGTTTTTTTACATCACTTTGTAAAAATTAAATGCTCATCGTCTTAGCATATGTTAAAACTTTACGCAAGAACAATGTTTACGTTCCAGAAATATTTCAGGGGAATAGATGTGTCGAAATACATTCATCGTTGTTTGGTTTCCACAATGATGACAACGATACGAGTACTTTAATGGTCAATTATGTAAAAAAAAAAAAAAAATACGTGCATGTTACTTCTTTCTACAGTGCATAATTATATGACCACTCCGGGCAGTCAAATAAAACCCCACGACATTCGTTTTTACAATTAATACAATAGCGCCGTGGGCACGATGGATCAAATGCTTGGAACGTATACCTGCAAAAGTAGAACTCTCCCCCGGTCATACGAGTTCTTCTTTAATATTTTACACAAGGCCGCCTTATTTACACAAATAATTTATCATCCATGTAGTAAAATGGAAACACATCGTAAATAGTTACATTCGCTATTCAAGAAACAAAAATCGTGAACAAAAAACTAGATCATTGAATGATCAACCTAAACATTATGGCCCATACAGGCCCTTCGCAGAAAACTGTGTGTGCAACATATCAAATGCAATTATCTTGTACAGGGTAAATTTGTTAAGAGCCTTCGGATTTGATTTAAAAATAAACATGTAAGTGTTGACCGCGGTTGCGCCTCAAATGGTTCATACGCTGGGTCCAATTTTGGCATACTCTCTCCCACATATCGGCTGGTATCTCACGAATAAATTCTTGAATGTTGGCTTCCAGTGCGTCAATCGTTGCGGACTTTAAGATCAGTCTATAAATGCCGAACATATAACGAAAAAATTAAAAAGGCGACCCCTACGCTCGGCGAAAAATTAAAACATGTTTTTTAAAGAGTTCTACTGGAATTATAAAAATACACCTTAGCAAAAGTTTAATAATTTTTTACGAGCTTTAATTTTCTGCCATTAAAATGGTACATTAGGGCACTAGAAACTGATGTATGGTGGGTAAATACTACAACGGGACACTTGAGGGTAATGATCTTTGGGGAAGAAATTGGTCTTCTCGAGACAAAAACATCGATATATCACGCTATAAGATCCGACTGTAAATGCCGATGATATAACGAAAAATTTAAATGGGCGACCACCACGTTCGGTCAAAAAAAATAATTTATTTTTCGAAATCAGGTTGCAGAATACTTCAGATTTTTTTAATTTGCCTTTAAGGTGGTACGGACTAACGTACATGCGTCAGTGCGTAACTATGCAATGTTTTTGAAAGTAGTATTAAGTTAGAGGTCAGAGGATACGGATTAATATAGATGAATAAAAAACATTTACTGTTATTTATTTAAAAGAATAATATGTAAATTTGTTAAAAGGGAATTGAAATACATACTTAAATAAACAAAAGAAAAATATCTGAAATTAAAATTAATATAATTGGCGCTGTCTGTAAAATAGCTTCCAGCCGCGATTATATGGAACATGGTGAAAACAGAAACATAACTTATGTGAAATAATAACAAAAAAGAAAGAAAAGACATAAAAGACAAATTAGTAGTCTGAAATTTTATATTGTGAGCTGAATAGAAAAAAAATTAAAGTTATCTCAGCATAGTGTATCGGACTTTCACGAATAACATAACAATTTGTGTACAATCACCTCCATAAAAAAAATTATATATGTTATAGTCCATCATCAAATTTCTGGAGAATAAGATACTAGTTGCTCTCAAAGAGAGAACTATCACGAATAGTACTATGGTTACTATACTTTGCTATATTCCGTCAACTGCCTCTTGACTCCCTCAATTTACCCTCATTTGCTGGATTTTTAATAATTATTAATAATTATTAGGTACGCGAACACAACCATAGTGAACATATTGTTACGTTTTTATTCTGTGAGCGTTTAATTCTATTTGAATTAACTTGTTCGATCACTGGATTCTGTTAATAATAACTGCAACACTTATTTTATACAACTATATACAGCAACAATTTATTTAATAAACATTATTTACAATCAACTCTGTTTATAATCAACTATTTACAATAACACTCTAATGTACTAACAACTTTTGCCTCTGTATCAATGTTTTCGCAATCACGTTCGGAATTAGATTGATTGTCAATTCTCAACACTGGCTCTATTTATACTCTGTTGGCAACACCCCAGAATCTTCCTTTATCGAGATTCTTCTCTTCCTTTCTCGTTGGCTTGTTCTGGTTATCGCTTATTTCTTTTTGTTGACATTCGTTTCGATGCTGCCAATAGTCAGTCACAATAGTGATGAGTAATCAACTATCGATGCTCGTTACACTGCCCTCCTCTTAACCTTGTTCGTCCCGAACAAGTTTTTATACTTCCCCTCGATATGGCGCAAGTCGCTAAAAGTGCACTACTTTAAACTTTTCTCTTTTATTCCAGGCACGTTGAATGCGATACACTACGTCATTTATCTTTGCTATAATCTCATATGGGCCTTCTCAATGAGTCTGTAGTTTAGGGGACAGGCCTTTCTTTCGTTGTGGATTATGAAGCATTACAAGCTCTCCTTCATAGAACCCTTTTGAATTCGCTTTCAAGTCATACCTGGCCTTTATCTTATCGCTTATCATCTGCGACCGCTCTCTGATGAACTGATGTACTTCATCCAACTGTTCCCGCTTTTCGCTAGTATAATTACCTTCGGTTGATCTCGTTGGTGTTACGACTCCAAATTTTAAATCAGCTGGCAGTCTTAACTCGTTTCCAAAAATTGCCATTGCCGGTGTAGTAGCCGTCGTATCAAGTTGTGCGCATCTATATGCCATGAGGAACATTGGTATATGTACATCCCAGTCTCTTTGGTATTTATCTACGACTTTTCTCAAATATTCCTCCAAGGTACGGTTAAATCGTTCTACCATGCCATCAGATTGTGGATGCAAAGGTGTTGTACGAGTTTTGTATATACCCAGCAGACGGCATATCTCTTGGAATACAACTGATTCGAAATTTCGACCTTGGTCTGAGTGTAACTCCATCGGTACACCAAAACGAGTAACCCATTGGTTGACGAATACATCCGCAACTGTACTAGCTTCCTGATTTGGAACGGGGTATACTTCAGGCCATTTACTGAAGTAATCTATAACCACCAGAACATACTTGTTTCCTGCGTTGCTTATTGGAAATGGTCCAGCTATGTCCATAGCAATTCGCTCAAATGGAGCACCCACGGTGTATTGGTGCATTTTACCACGACTTTTCTTAGTGGGACCTTTGGCCATTGCACATTGCTTACACTTCCGAATCCAATCAGCGACATGGTCATGACATCCAACCCAATAGAATCGTTTCTTTATTTTCTCGACGGTTTTGGTGATTCCCAAATGCCCTCCACTGGAGGCATTGTGATACTCAGCTATCACTTCATTTATTCTTGCCTTGGGTACCACTAAAAGATCATTAGTGATTTTTCCATCTTCACTTTCCCATGATCTGAATAAACATCCGTCTCGTAAGTGCAGGCTTTGCCGCTGCGCCCAGTATGCCTTTGCTATTGGACTCTCATTAGCCATTTCTTGCCAATCTGGACGTATGCCCTGCTCCTTGTATTCCATAATCTTTGCGAGATCTGAGTCGTTCCGCTGATCTTCTTGCACTCGTTCGGTGGTCCATGACTCCTCCGGCAATATATTTGTAAGTCGTATGTCGACCATGTGCTCCTTGCTTTCCACTCGAGAACAATGTTTACATTCCATTTTGCAAGGACGACGAGATAGAGCATCCGCGTTGCCGTGATGTCCTCCTTTACGATGTTCGATGGTAAAATCATAACTCTGCAGCCTTTCAATCCAGCGCACCAATTGTCCTTCTGGGTTTTTAAATTGCAATAACCACCTTAGCGCTGAGTGGTCAGTTCGTAGATGAAATGACTGACCGTACAAGTATTTATGAAAATACTTTACACATTCCAGTATTGCGAGTAACTCTCTTCGAGTGACACAGTAGTTTCTTTCTGGCTTCGACACGATTTTACTGTAGTATGCTATTACTTTTTCTTGCCCATCTATGATCGGAGAGAGCACACCACCTATTCCATAGCCACTCGCATTTGTGTCCAACACAAACTTTTGACCAGGTACTGGATACGCTAATACTGGTGCTGAACAGAGTCTTTCTTTCAGCTGTTCGAATGCTTTCTGTTGTTCCTCGCCCCACACAAATGGTTTGTTCTTTCTTGTCAACTCATGCAGACTGCTGGCGATGTTTGCAAAATGGCCTATTCCGTCGAATCCAAGATCCAAGGCCATTCTTGTACTGCTGCTACTTTCTCCTCGTCGGTATGTAACCCTTCTGTTGTTACTTTATGACCAAGATATTTAACTTCTCGCCTGAAGAGTGAACACTTTTTCATATTCAGTTTAAGCCCTGCTGATTGCATACGCTCAAATACTTCTTTCAGCTTTTCCAGGTGGTCGCTAAAATCTTTTCCCATCACGATAATGTCATCGAGGTACACCAAGCACGTTTTCCAGTGTAGTCCTCTGAGTACACGCTCCATTAGACGTTCGAAAGTAGCTGGCGCATTGCATAAACCAAATGGCATGACTGTAAATTGCCATAGACCATCGCCAATACTGAAAGCTGTTTTCTACTTGTCTTCCTTACCAAGTTCCACTTGCCAGTAGCCACTTTGCAGATCAAGAGTTGAGAACCACTTCCCACCAGATAGTGTGTTCAGAGTATCATCGATTCTTGGCAGTGGATAGCTGTATTTTTTCGTAATATCATTCAGCTTTCTGTAATCCACACAGAATCGAGTACTTCCATCCTTCTTCTTTTGTAGCATAACTGGTGAACTCCAAAGACTCGCTGATTGTTCAATAACACCTTGTTTCTGCATATCGGTAACCAGCTTAATGACTTCATCTCTTTTGGCCAATGGAACTCGTCGTGGTGTTTGACGAATTGGTCTAGAATCACCGGTGTCAATGTGATGCTTCACGATGGATGTTCGTCCTCCAGTTTTTCCATTTGAAGAAAAGATTGAACTATACTTCTCCAATATTTGTAGAGCCTTTTCTTTTTGCTGGTTGGTAAGCACACCTGCCCATTCTTCCATCTGCGCTTTTAATTCTGCTCTATCAGTTCCTGATCTTCCACTTTTTATCGACGAACCCTTTTCGCAGTCTACTACGGCAGTAACTTCCTGGCAATAACCAATCACCATTCCTTTCTTCACAACTGTAGATGTATTAGTTGGATTTAATATTCGCACCGGTACTATTCCATTTTCTTTAGGTTCTACTAACGTCCTACCAAGTATGATGTTTTTATTTTGTATTTCTTTATCTGCTTCCACTAACCACAACTTGCCTGTCCCATCATCCACATTTATCTGTGCCCAAATCACCGCTTCTGATTTTGCTGGAACCTCTTGGCGTTGACATGCCAGTACTCGTTTGATGTTTCCACTCCTCTTGTAACCGATGTTCAATGGTAATTCGACATTTGCATAGCGCAGTATCCGTTGATTTAAATCTAACGTAAGTCCGTTGTCAATCATAAAATCAACACCAATTATTACGTCATCGATGATGTCAGCCACAATGAATTCATGTTCCCAAGTGCAATTTCCAATAGATACTCGTTTCTTTATCTTGCCCAGAATTTGTGCATCCTCACCCGTTGCTGTACGCAATTTTATTCCCATTAAAGGCTCAAACCTCTTTACCAAATCGCTCTTGATTATAGAATGTGATGCACCAGTATCCAGGGTTAACGTGAATTCCATATTGTCCAATTTTCCATCAATAGTCAAGCTGCTTGGCACACGCTGTAGTTGTGAAATGTGAATGATGGGGCAACCCACTTTTGGAGTCAGTTCACGCCCCGCTGAACTGACTCGATTTAGTTTAACGATGGATTTGTGTTAGTGGAGCGACCACTGTCCACTTTATTCTCCTTCTTTTGTCTTCCTGGAGAATTCGATCTTGATCGCTTTCGTCGTAGACGGCAGTCACGCGCCATGTGTCCTGGTTTGTCACAAATGAAGCACTTACCATTAAACTTGTTTTCGCGTCGACCTGTTGTTCTTCCTTCAGGCTGAACTACTGATTTACTGCCTGACGCACTGCTTCAACCGGATCTGTTGTTTTTGTTTCTAATTGGCGTACACGTGGCACTGGTCGACATATTAAACTGGCGGCTTCATATGTCAAGGCACTACTGACTGTTTCGGCATAAGTATTCCTGGGTGACATGACTAGGGCACGCTTTGTCTCTCCATCACGTATGCCATCTATGAATGCCTCTATTTTTATTTTTTCGACGAACTCTTCCGAATTACCGGAGAACGCTAGATGACATAAGCGCTCAATATCGGAAGCGAATTCCTGAAGGCTCTCATTACTCCGTTGCACTCGCGATCTCAATTCCACTCGATGTAATTGACTCTTGTATTCATTTCCATATTTTCGCTGGAGTGTATCCATCAGTGACTGATAGCTACCACGATCTTACTCTGGAATCATCTGTAACACCTCGGAAGCATTACCTTTTAATGCGACTATTAAAGCAGCAGTCTTGTCGCTATCATCCCATTGATTCTTCGAAGCTGTTGTCTCGAATTGAAGCTTGAAGATATTGCTTCCGTCAAATGTTGGTGGCTTTAATTTGATTGTACTTGAATCTCTAATCACTGATGTGGCTGGTCCATTTATTTTTAGTTGATTGAGTTCGTGCTGTAATTTCTCAAACTTATCTTCCAAGTCATCTACATGTTCCTTTAAATCCGTGACCTTTTCATTAATGGTTCCGGAAATTTCCTGAAATCTAAGTTCAATTCCTTTTTGTAGATTTTCGATGACGTGTTCTGTCGAGCCGAACCTTCTTGAATTTCCATACGCAATTCAGCCGAATGTTCTTGAAACTTGGAGTCAATGCGAGATGCATTTTCTTGTAACTTCGCATTAATTCCTTGCAGTTGCTGCTGCTGTTGTTGCATCATGGATTTTATGAGTTCCATTAGTTGACCACTCGAATCTATCTTGCTTTCTTCCTCAGCGTGTACGACTGCTTGTATATCGGCTTCCTCGAATAACTCATGTTCTTCTACATTAATTCCCTGGAGGCTAAGGGAATTAATGTAGAAGAACATGAGTTCTTTGAGGAAGACGATACACATGCAGTTGTGCACGCCGAGGAAGATAGTAAGGTAGATTCGAGTGGTCAACTCATGGAATTTATGAAATCCATGATGCAACAGCAGCAGCAGCAACTGCAAGGAATTAATGCGAAGCTACAAGAACATTCGGCTGAATTGCGTACGGAAATTCAAGGAAATGCGTCTCGCATTGACTCCAAGTTTCAAGAACATTCGGTACGTCAAGAAAACGCTATGGGAGAATTCCAGAAAACAATTGACTCCAAGCTTCAAGAACATTCGGCTCGTCAAGAACATGTCATCGAAAAACTACAAAAGGGAATTGAGATTAGATTTCAGGAAATTTCCGGAGCTATTAATGACAAAGTCACAGAGCTGAAAGAACATGTGGATGATTTGGATGATAAGCTGAAGGAACATGTAGACAGACATGATGACTTGGAAGAAAAGCTTGAGAAATTAGAGCGCGAATTAATAAAATAAAAATAAGTGGAGCAACCACATCAGTGATAAGAGAGTCAACTACAATTAAACTAAAGCCACCAACATTTGACGGAAGCACGCCATTCAACATCTTCAAGCTTCAATTCGAGACAACAGCTTCGAAGAATCAATGGGATGATAGCGACAAGACTGCCGCTTTAATAGTCGCATTAAAAGGTAATGCTTCCGAAGTGTTACAGATGATTCCAGAGAAAGATCGGGGTAGCTACCAATCACTGATGGACACACTCCAGCGAAAATATGGAAATGAATACAGGAGTCAATTACATCGAGTGGAATTGATATCGCGAGTGCAACGGAGTAATGAGAGCCTTCAGGAATTCGCTTCTGATATTGAGCGCTTATGTCATCTAGCGTTCTCTGGTAGTTCGGAAGAGTTCGTCGAAAAAATAAAAATAGAGGCATTCATAGATGGCATACGTGATGGAGAAACAAAGCGTGCCCTAGTCATGTCACCCAGAAATACATATGCCGAAACAGTCAGTAGTGCCTTGACATATGAAGCCGACAGTTTAATGTGTCGACCAATGCCACGGGTACGCCAACTAGAAACAGAAACAGCAGATCTGGTTGAAGCAGTGTGTCAGGCATTCAAATCTGTAGTGCAGCCTGAAGGAAGAACAACAGGTCGACGTGAAAACAAATTTAATGGTAAGTGCTTCATTTGCGACAAACGAGGGCATATAGCTCGTGATTGCAATCAATCGAGTATGAAGCCTAAAGGAATAACAAGGAATCAACACAAAAATAAATTTGCCGGTAAGTGCTTCATATGCGATCAAAGAGGACACATGGCGCGTAATTGCCGCCTACGACGCAAGCAACAAAGATCGAATTCACCAGGACAACGAAAGGAAGATCGTGATGTCATTCATTGTGGTAAAGCTGATACTCCACATCGTCGTACTTGCACCGTAGATAGTAAACATTGTTCTCGGGTAGGAAGCCAGAATCACATTGTTAACCTACGACTTACGAATGTATTATCGGAAGAGTCATGGACAACCGAACGAGTGCAAGAAGATCAGCGGAACGACCCAGATCTCGTAAAGATTATGGAATACAAGGAGCAGGGCATACGTCCAGATTGGCAAGAAATGGCTAATGAGAGTCCAATAGCAAAGGCATACTGGGCACAGTGGCAAAGCCTGCACTTACGAGACGGATGCTTATTCCGAACATGGGAAAGTGAAAATGGAAAAATCACTAATGATCTTCTAGTGGTACCCAACGCAAGAATAAATGAAGTGATAGCTGAGTATCACAATGCCTCTAGTGGAGGGCATTTGGGAATCACCAAAACCGTCGAGAAAATAAAGAAACGATTTTATTGGGTTGGATGTCATGACCATGTCGCTGATTGGATACGGAAGTGTAAGCAATGTGCAATGGCCAAAGGTCCCACTAAGAAAAGTCGAGGTAAGATGCACCAATACACCGTGGGTGCTCCATTTGAGTGAATTGCTATGGACATAGCTGGACCATTTCCAATAAGCAACGCAGGAAACAAGTATGTTCTGGTGGTTATAGATTACTTCAGTAAATGGCCTGAAGTATACCCCATTCCAAATCAGGAAGCTAGTACAGTTGCGGATGTATTCGTCAACCAATGGGTTACTCGTTTTGGTGTACCGATGGAGTTACACTCAGACCAAGGTCGAAATTTCGAATCAGTTGTATTCCAAGAGATATGCCGTCTGCTGGGTATATACAAAACTCGTACAACACCTTTGCATCCACAATCTGATGGCATGGTAGAACGATTTAACCGTACCTTGGAGGAATATTTGAGAAAAGTCGTAGATAAATACCAAAGAGACTGGGATGTACATATACCAATGTTCCTCATGGCATATCGATGCGCACAACATGATACGACGGCTACTACACCGGCAATGGCAATTTTTGGAAACGAGTTAAGACTGCCAGCTGATTTAAAATTTGGAGTCGTAACACCAACGAGATCAACCGAAGGTAATTATACTAGCGAAAAGCGGGAACAGTTGGATGAAGTACATCGGTTCATCAGAGAGCGGTCGCAGATGATAAGCGATAAGATGAAGGCCAGGTATGACTTGAAAGCAAATCCAAAAGGGTTCTATGAAGGAGAGCTTGTAATGCTTCATAATCCACAACGAAAGAAAGGCCTATCTCCTAAACTACAGACTCATTGGGAAGGACCATATGAGATCATAGCAAAGATAAATGACGTAGTGTATCGCATTCAACTTGCCTGGAATAAAAGAGCAAAGTTTAAAGTAGTGCACTTGGAGCGACTTGCGCCATATCGAGGGGAAGTATAAAAACTTGTTCGGGACGAACAAGGTTAGGAGGAGGGCAGTGTAACGAGTATCGATAGTTGATTACTCATCACTATTGTGACTGACTATTGGCAGCATCGAAACGAATGTCAACAAAAAGAAATAAGCGATAACCAGAACAAGCCAACGAGAAAGGAAGAGAAGAATCTCGATAAAGGAAGATTCTGGGGTGTTGCCAACAGAGTATAAATAGAGCCAGTGTTGAGAATTGACAATCAATCTAATTCCGAACGTGATTGCGAAAACATTGATACAGAGGCAAAAGTTGTTAGTACATTAAAGTGTTATTGTATATAGTTGATTATAAACAGAGTTGATTGTAAATAGTGTTTATTAAATAAATTGTTGCTGTATATAGTTGTATAAAATAAGTGTTGCAGTTATCATTAACAGAATCCAGTGATCGAACAAGGTAATTCAAATAGAATTAAACGTTCACAGAATAAAAACGTAACAATATGTACAGTTATTCCATACTGCGTTAAAAGAAAGAACACGAATACAATACTAGAAGTGTCAAAACAAAGCAAATGTGTTACTGTGACCGCATCAAACAGCAATCAACATGGCGTCCGATATCTTTAACATCTCAAAGGAAGGCCAGAAACACTGGATTTATTTATTAAGATATCGACGGTTTATTTAATTGTATTGAAGGTATTGATGATAATTTAAGAAATATTATTTGCTTACATGTAAGGCCTAAAATAATTGGCAAATCCAACATAGCACTTATTAACAATAATAATTCAGAGCAGTGGCTTGAAATTAAAAGTATTCTAATATGAACTTTTTATTTTGCAGATTCCATTAAAAATATTATAAAAAAAATAAAAATATTAGAAACTGAATTAAATAATGATTTTGATGGTATTATCGGATGCAACTTGGTTAAACCCTTGCATTTCAAAATCGATTTTAACAAATCATAATTAGTATCCAAAAATAGCATTCTGCCCTCAATATTTGACAGGTCGCAACTTAATCTATTTGACAATGAAATTAATAGTTTCACTAATGAAATACTGGAAATTACCTTCCATAGCCCTGAAATCGACAATTTAGAAGAGGAAAAAAGTTTAATGGAAATAATTAACAAGTTCAAAATGCATTCTATTTTCAAGGAGATAATCTATCATCCATAACAAAATATATGCATATAATTTTAACAAAAAATGATATTCCAGTATTTTCAAAGACATATTGATAGCTCCAGATACATAAACAAGAAGTTGAAATACAGATATCCGCTCCTATATGTATTGTTGAAAAAAAAATTGCTAATTCAGGATTGCAGAAATGGCAGCTTGTTTTGGACTACCGCAAAATAAATGCGATAACGATAAGCGAATGATGAATGAGGTTTTGCACTATTACATTAATAACATTTATCTGGACGACATATTGGTGTTTTCTACTTCTCTTCAGGAGCATAAGAATTCGCTTAATAAAGTATTTACAAAATTGGTCGAATATAATTTCAAAGTCCAAATAGATAAGTGTTGAATGAGACTGAGTATCTTGGTCATTTCAAAATTAAAATGGAATCATGCAAAAATCCTAATAAAATCAAAATTATTTGAAGTATCATACTACCACGAACTTCAAAAGAAATAAAATTGTTTCTTGGCATTACCTGCTATTACCGCAAGTTCATTAAGGAACTTTTCCAATAACCAAATTCCTACAAAAACACAAAAATTAATCCTTTTGATCGATCATACATAGAATCCTTTAACAAGCTTAAAGAACTTATATGTACTAGTCCAGTGTTACCCAGTGTTACCCAGCTTTCCCTGACTCTGAAAAATTATTTACACTAAAAGAGTTGCTGTGTATTGTTTGGTCCGTAAAACAATCTAGACCTTACCTGTTTGGCCGAAAATTCAAAATCCACACCGACCATCGTTCACTCGTTTGGCTAAATTCGTTAACAGAACCATATTCCAAACTCCAGAGATGGAGGACCCATTTGAATGAATACGTTTTTGAATTACGTAAATCAATCAAACACCGAAGAAATAACACTCGACGTAGCTACCATTCATTGTGGTATAGAAAATAATAACGAACATAATGGAAAATCCTTTAAATCCATAACGAACATAATGGAAAATCCTTTAAAAATTATTTTAGTAATCGGAAAATTAAATTTTGCACTAACAAAACTTTATTCCTTTTTGAATAAAGTTTTGTAAGTAAAGCGAAGAATAATTTTACACCTGAAAAAATGTAATGAAGAATAGTTATTAAAAATACTAAAAGAGATTTTTCCAATCAAAGGGACTGTAAACATTTTCTACAATGAATTCGAAATGTTCAAAAAATTTCAACATTTTGGCTAAAACTTATCTGATATATCTGATCTGATATACTCTTTTATATGGATGAGAGTTGTTTGAAGACTGTAGTAGTAAGTAGTAATAGTTAGATCATGTATCGATATATGCAAAAAGCATTTTCTCAATAACTTTGATTGACCTACTGAAATTGAGCTGTTTGGTTATGCTACATAGTGATACACAAAAAGGAGCCGAATTACTTGTTTGGTAAGCTACAGTTCTCATGCTCCACCAGACCATGCCAACTAACATCATTAAAACTTTCACGTCCGTAAGTCAATTATTTGTATTTGCCACACGTCATCGGAACGCTATACCTCTTAATATCAGGTTAAAGAGAAATGCATTGCATTTTAAAAAACTTTTGTTGAAGATAGTGCCATTATGTCGTAGATCAGCAGCTCGTATTATTTTCTCCATAATAAGATTGAAGAAGATGCACGATAAAGACTCAGCTTGTCTGAAACCCCGTTCGTTATTAAACGGTGGGTGGGTTTCCCAATTTTCACTGCACAACATGAGTTATGCAGTGTCATTCTACAAAGTCGAATAAGCTTTGCAGGAATACCGAACTCAGACATTGTTGCATAGAGGTAATCCCTCACCGGACTCTCGAAAGCGGCTTTGTATTCAACAAATAGGTGGTGTGTGTTGATCTGTTTTTCTTGATTCTTCTCCAGGATTTTGCGTAGTGTGAAAATCTGGTCGATGGTAGATTTACCAGGTCTGAAGCCACACTTTCACACAATACGCACGATAAGACCTTGTATGCGATGCTCAGGAGACTTATTCCACGGTAATTGGCGCAAATTGTGGGGTATCCTTTTTATGTACGGAACAGAGAACACTGAGCCTCCAATCATCAGGCATGCTTTCATCAGACCATATTCTGCTTATAAGCTGGTTCATACAGGCGAACAGCTCATCGCCTCCGGTCTTAAACAACTCGGCAGTCAGGCCATCAGAACCTGCAGCTTTGTTGTTCTTCAGCCTTAAAATGGCCGTTTCAACCTCGTCATAGTCGGGTGGTCTGTAATTGGGGTTATCGGGCAAACTCCTCCACTGGCGGAACTGTTCGTAGCATCGCCATTCAGTAACGTGGAGAAGTGTTCCCTCTATAGGCTCAGTACACTCTGGACATCTGTAACCAGATTATCATTACCATCACGACAAGAAGAGGCTCCGGGGTTTAAAACGCCACTCAGGCTCTTGATCTCTTCGAAAAATTTTGGAGTCTCATTCTTGTCGGTACACATCTCTATCTCCTCACACTCGCGTCTTTCCAACTCCCTCTTCTTGCGCCTGAAAAGACGTCTCTCTGCACTCCTTTTCACTCTGTACCACTCCTTAACAGCTCGCGTTGCGCCTGCACGCAGGGTTTTTCTGTAGGCAGCGTCTTTCTCTGCGGTAGCGTCGCGACACTCTTGATCATACCACTCATTCCTCAGAGTAGTAGTAGTCATGGAGTGGGATATATGTGTCCCGCGTGCGTATGTATCATCAAGTGGGGGAGTGTTCTGCATAAGCAGATCCGATAGTCGAGTGGCAAATGCATCTGCTGTCTCTGGTGACCGCAACTTACTGACGTCTAGCTTTCTCTGTGTGGGACTTATTTTGTTACTTGCCACACATAAACGTGTGTGCACCTTAGCTGCAACAAAATAGTGGTCCGAGTCGATGTTGGCACACTGGAAGTATGCCTTTCGTCAATCACCACATGATCAATTTGGTTTCTGGTACCACTAATTACCATGTTTCGTGCTGCGGCGAAGTTAATCAGCCTCATTCCGTTATCGGGTGGAGTTCTCGTGGAGGCTGAACTTTTCGACAGTTTCACCAAATTTACCTTCCTTGCCCACCCTGGCATTAAAGTCGCCAAGCACGATTTTGATATATTAGCGGGGGCAGCGGTCTTGAGCATCTTAGAGACGCTGAAAGAAGCTCTCCTTTGTCACATTGTCCTTCTCATCTGTCGGAGCGGATGCTAGAGAATTTGGTTCTGATGCGGATTGTGGCCAGCCGTTCGTTCACAGGAGTGAAATGTGAGACAAGGTGTCCGTAAATACGATAGGAACCTTGCAATTTAATATGTATGATAACGGAGACGCCTAGTCTACCTAATAAAGTTCTACTGATCAGCTGGTAGCGAGCGAGAATGCCGGTAGTGTTGCTGCGATTTGATGGCACACTTTTCGATGGTAGCTGGTAGAGCTGGTGACAGCAAAATTTCTCCTTTAAGGCTCTTTTTGCATTTATTTGTATTGTCTCGTGTAAAGTAATTAAATTAAATGATTTTTTCTTACTTTCTTCTATTTTCTTATCTTAAAATAACTATTTATAAAATTCATTTCAAACAAAACTTTATTTTTTTGTTGAATTCGAGATTAGAGAAAATTGAGCACGTGCTTTGCTAAGTTCTTATGACAATAATTAAAACAAAATCAACAACTTACTTACTTACTTATGTGGCCATAACAACCGAATATCGATTTAGGCCGAAAATAACATGCTTCGCCAGCCATCTCTGTTCTTCGCTAGCTGGCGCCAGTTAGAAATTCCAAGCGCCGTCAGGTTCTCCAGTACTTGGTCTTTCCACCGGAGGTTTGGTCTTCCTCTTTTGCGTCGTCCTCCAGCGGGTTCCGAATATAACACCTTCTTAGCTGGAGCGTGTTCTTCCATTCGCTCGACATGACCTAGCCAGCGCAGCCGCTGGATTTTGATGCGCTTTACTATGTCAATATCGGCATACAGCTCGTACAGCTCATGGTTGTACCTTATTCGGTACTCGCCACCAACGCAAATAGGTCCAAAGATCTTGCGTAGGACTTTTCTCTCGAAAACTCCAAGTATTCGCTCATCCGAGGTGGAAATTGTCCAGGCTTCAGCGCCATATGTTAGGACAGGCATGATGAGAGACTTGTAGAGTGTAGTTTTCGTTCTTCGAGAGAGGGCTCGACTTCTCAATTGCTTACCCAGCCCAAAGTAACACCTGTTAGCAAGAGTTATCCTACGCATGATCTCCAAGCTGACGTCATTACTGCTGTTAATGCTGGTTCCAAGATAGACAAAGTCCCTTACTACTTCAAAAGCGTAGTTGTCAACAGTGACGTGCTGTCCAAGACGCCGGGACTCTTTGTTTGTTGACACTAGATACTTCGTCTTGCCCTCGTTCACCGTGAGACCCATCCGACGCGACTCTCTTTCCAACTCTGAGAATGCTGCACTGACTGCTCGCGTGTTCATGCCGATTATGTCAATATCGTCGGCATACGCTAACAGCATGACACTTTTGTTGAAGATAGTGCCATTATGTCGTAGATCAGCAGCTCGTATTATTTTCTCCATAATAAGATTGAAGAAGTCGCACGATAACGAATCACCTTGTCTGAAACCCCGTTCGGTATTAAACGGTGCGGAGAGGTCCTTCCCAATTTTCACTGCACAAGTCGAATGAGCTTTGCAGGAATACCGAACTCAGACATTGTTGCGTAGAGGTAATCCCTTACCGGACTGTCGAAAGCGGCTTTATAATCAACAAATAGGTGGTGTGTGTCGATCTGTTTTTCTTGGGTCTTCTCCAAAATCAACAACACAAACAAGAAAAAGTAAAGCGCTCCTACTAGCTTTACTATAGGCCTAGTTAGTATCCTCTTAGCAGTACGGACATCAGCCCCTCAAACATGAGAATCGGGGCACATGTGTTTTGTTGACTCGACCTAGCTTCCATTCATTGGCTGGTAACATCTCGTTGGATATAACTACCAAGTCTCCTGCGCAAATTTCCTTTTCCGGATACTTCCACTTGGTGCGTTTATGCAATTCTTTGAGATACTCTTCCTTGCACCGTATGGAGAAGGATTGGTATATCACTTTAAGCCGTTGCCACCTGTTAAGTGCACTTAATAAGTGGCCTAAGATATCAGCTTCAGCGGGTGCCAATAACGGCGATCCTATCAAAAAGTGACCAGGTGTAAGTGGAGATAAGCCTGACGGGCTGTCAGACATGGGGCTTAAAGGCCTTGAGTTAAGACATGCTTCAACGCGTGAAAGTAGCGTGTTGAATTACTCCAGGGTGTATTTCTGATTCGGGGGAAACTTCTTTAGATGGGCTTTAAAACTTTTCACACCCGCTCCTCACAGACCGCCCATATGTGGGACCCCGGATGGAATGAATCGCCATTCAAGATTTTAATAACTCTGAGACGCCTTTACGCTATAACGTACATAACGCAAAAATTTGCTCAGCTCGTAGACCAAGAGATGCACCAACAAAAGATGTCCCATTATCAGAGTAAATGATTGCTGACGACGAGAGAAAAATCGGGAAAATGCTGCGAGAAATGTGGGCGTGGTCATATCACTTGTGACCTTTGAGTGTATCGCCTTCGTTGCAAAACATACGAATACACAAATATACCCCTCAGTGATGCGACATGCTCGGCCGATATATGCCTTAATGTCAAAAGGGTCGGTGAAATCCACACCAGTCGTAAAAAAATGCCTCGAGAGTGTTGTGCGTTCCGGAGGAAGCGCAGCCATTATTTGTGTATATTGCTTCCGTTTTTCAAGGACGCAGATTTTGCATTTGTGAATGGTAGTCTTCACTAAGTTCTTCGGCTTAGGGACCCAAAATTACAAGCGAACTAAACGTAGAAGCAGTTGATAAGCACCATGCACAGAGATAAGGTGTACAAAATCAAGTAGTAATTGAGTGAATCGGCCGGAATATGGGAGAACAATGGGGAATCCATCTTTGTAAGTAAGAACCGGGGAATGAATCAAGCGGCCATTGATACGCATTATGCCACTTGAGTCCACAAACGGGTTAAGCGTGAGTATATATATATCACTGTTACGGGGAATCGGGACTTTCTGCGCTAAATCAGCGTATTCCTGTGGGAAGTGACGCTTTTGACATAATATAATATGTTTATTGCGCGTGGAAACGATTTCTGCAGATGAAATGTTAAGAGACGTAAAGTGAGTATCACTTCATCTATCTACCTGAGAATTCCGGAAAAAACGAAATATGTACGATATAACGCGCAACGCACGAGAGAGAGAGAGAGATGAAAAACGGTCCAAGATATCATCTAATTCTTCAAGTCTTCGAAGATGAGACTTTATAACGCTGGTTTCGGGGATACCAATTAACTCATTATTCAATATTTTAGTTGGCCAACTAGATCGTGACATTCTTAACCACGCTGGCCCCTGCCACCATAACAAATGGCAGGTCAACTTCGTAGCTGCAGTTCCGCGTGTTGCAAAATCAACCGGGTTGTCGGAAGAACTCACTTGTGACCAAATTGAGTTTCCAATCTTTTCTAATATGGTCGAAATTCGATTCGCCACAAATGTTGTCATGACATGGGGGTTTTCGTCCAGGCAAACACCGTATATGTTTGGATTCGAAGTTGCGGTATTAAGGAATCTAGCATGTTGGCCAGTAAATCCGCTCCGCATAGTTCTAAACGAGGAAGAGATAAGGTTTTAACGGTGGCGACGCGTGTCTTGTCCGCTAGCTGATCGGTATAAATTTTACCCGTGGGAGCATCGCAATATCCGTGAAATTGCACGGTGCAGTCGGATGAGGATTGGAAAAAACAGAGTATGTGTATGTTAGTCAGATCGGGTAATCTGACACAAATTTCTGCCATTTGTAAAGTGTGAGTGGCTTAATCCCTTCATCCCAATCCGTATTTTCTAGCCACAATTGTTGCATCAACATCTTCGCAACAACAATTTTTGGTACCGAACAGCTTTGCAATTACTGAGAGAACCTTCCATTTAGTAAACGAAGCTTTGTTCGGGAGGGGGCCTGAAGAAAAGAAGAATCAATCGGAACTCGCATTCCATCTTAACCATAGAGTTTTCGCAGTACTCGTGTCAAAGATATTCAGGAACTCGTAATCCAAAAGGTGAATCGAAGGGAGGTCATCAGGAACAGCTTGGTGGTTCGAAGTCCATTTCCTCACCGAGAATCCTGCTATGTTTAACACAGAGCTCAGTTCATACCGTGCCATGATTGTGTCTTTCAACGTATGTCCTCCAGCAAGTATATTAATGTTTTCAAAATATCCGAAGCAATAGGATAAGCTACTTCATTATCTTGCGGAAGTTGCTAGAGAGTCCTTATGACGAAATAAGAAGCACAGGTAACTCCGAATGATTGAGCTCGCGCCAAATTGCGTGAATCTCCTATCGATAATTCTTCGGAAAATTCTGCTTGAATGGTAGCGATACTACAAATCGCCCATTTTTGTTTCGAAATGTTGTTTTCGTGAAAAGGTTTTCGCAGTAATTGTCCTCTGGCGATTTTTTCGTAGTCTTTGAGAACTCTTCGATCTCCCAGAATCAGAAATTTGTTTATCGAGGCTGATTTCATTATAAAATGACAACACTTTTCCGTGTGACGGTGCTTTCGCATATCGACCAATAATTATCCAGCCGAAAACGGGATTTTGCGCAATTAGAGATCTTAGAATGCCCTTTTTTTTGCCATCCAATATTAATGATGGGTAGATGTCACCACCCAATACCAAATCCATAGGCGATCTCCTGTGTAGATTTTCATCCTCCAACCGTAAACCAGAAAGTTCTTTAGTTTTTCTGTAAGTTTTTGCAGAACGAAAGAATCTACTTGCAATGACCACATTATAACGCTCACTCACCGATAACTTCACAAAGTCGGGGCAGTGGCGAAGAGGGTATATCATTCGGCACAATGTGCAATCATGACCTGAAACGTTGGTGTGATATGTGCTTACTTTTCGGGAGTTCATTGGAGGACTGTTGGGTCATTTGGGAGTGTCGAATCGACTAGGTTGTCGATTAAGTGGCTGGCTGAATGGCCGAAAACCACCTCAGATATCTGAGAGGGATTCGAGCGACTGATACCACTCAGTCAGGAAATCGTCGAAATCACTCCAATTAGGAATCTCACGCTTGTTCTTTAACGACTGTTCTCACAGGCAAAATGTAATATCTGGAAGCTTTGTGGAACATCAATATACAAAAATTGTCTCCCACTGGTATGTGTCAACGTCCAAGAGCTTCAAATTGGTAATCCAGTCATTAATGGTGCTCTGTAAGTGCTTCAGATTGGGACCGGTTTTGTAAGTTACCGACTGCAGGCTGAAAAGCGCTTTTAACTGGATATTTACAAGAATCCTCTTGTTCTCGTACTGCTCTTCAAGATTGTACCAAACGAGCGCGAAGCCATCATTAGTCAGGGGAGTTGACTTAATAATGCTATGCGTCTCTTCACGTGGTTTCGGAGTAAATGGTGCAATTTTTCGACTGGGGATAACCGGGGGTTATTCCGATATAAGGCCGTATACATATCTTTAAAGCTCGACTATGATACATAATCCCCGTAAAAACATGCCGTGTCACATGGCGGCAATTGAATAGAGGGAAATGAATGTTCCTTGTTTATTCTTTCAACGGGTAGATCGGGAATTGCGGGAGAGACCACCACAATGGTTAGATCATGTATGTGGGAATTTATATTTGAAAGGCATCGGATATATGATGTGTAACATTCTCTATATGTGTCCGTTATGGAACCAATATCAATGCCTTTATCCCCTCATCAGATAATAATGCTTTTTAAAATCATTCCAGAGGGTTTCAAACTCCTTCTTTAGGACCTCCAAGGCAAAACTACTATGGGTGTCGGTCTCAATCTCCTGGATATATAAGTCGAAATCGTTAATTTCCTCCGCGGCAGCCTTGAAACGGTCGAGAGCTGATATTTTGAATATTGATTATCTCGTCCAGTAGTCAATATAGCGTGATCGATTTTAAAAATGACCGTGAAATCAATTAATCAATATTAACTCTTAATCAAATTGACTGGTTGCACAACCGTAGCGAGAAAGAAGTAAAAACCCTTGTAATTCAATATGTAATATTTAATTTAATATGTAATATTTAATATCTAGGATTGTTGGATTTTAATAGCAATGGCTAATAAATAATTGGGGGCAGTAACAATTGTGTTTAATGCTTAAACATATATATGTAACAATTGTGTTTAATGCTTAAACATATATATGTAGTATAGCTCGTATTATTTTCTCCATAATAAGATTGAAGAAGTCGCACGGTAACGAATCACCTTGTCTGAAACCCCGTTCGGTATTAAACGGTGCAGAGAGGTCCTTTCCAATTTTCACTGAACAACGGGAGTTATGCAGTGTCATTCTACAAAGTCGAATGAGCTTTTCAGGAATACCGAACTCAGACATTGTTGCGTAGAGGTAATCCCTTACCGGACTGTCGAAAGCGGCTTTTTAATCAACAAATAGGTGGTGTGTGTTGATCTGTTTTTCTTGGGTCTTCTCCAGGATTTGGCGCAGTGTGAAAATCTGGTCGATGGTGGATTTACCAGGTCTGAAGCCACACTGATACGGTCCAATCAGGTTGCTGAGCATAGGCTTCAACCTTTCACACAGTACGCTCGATAGAACCTTGTATGCGATGCTCAGGAGACTTATTCCACGGTAGTTGGCACAAATTGTGGGGTCTCCTTTTTATGTACAGGACAGAGAACACTGAGCCTCCAATCATCAGGCATGCTTTCATCAGACCATATTCTGCTTATGAGCTGGTGCATGCGGGTGAGCAGCTCATCGCCTCCGGTCTTAAACAACTCGGCAGGCAGGCCATCAGAACCTGCAGCTTTGTTGTTCTTCAGCCTTAAAATGGCCGTTTCAACCTTGTCATAGGTGGGTGGTGGAACATCAACACCATCATCTGTAATTGGGGTTATCGGGCAATGTCCTCCACTGGCGGAATTGTTCGTAGCATCGCCATTATCGCCATTCAGTAACGTGGATAAGTGTTCCCTCCATAGGCTCAGTACACTCTGGACATCTGTAACCAGATTATCATTTCCACCACTACAAGAAGAGGCTTCGAGATTTAAACATCCACTCAGGCGCTTGATCTTTTCGAAGAATTTTCGAGTCTCATTATTGTCGGTACACATCTCTATCTCCTCACACTCGCGTCTTTCCTTTTCTCTTTTCTTGCGCCTGAAAAGACGTCTCTCTGCACTCCTTTTCTCTCTGTACAGCTCGGGTTGCACCTGCACGCAGGGATTTTTTGTAGATGCTGGAATCTGGTACCACCAATTACCATGTTTCGTGCTGCGGCGAAGTCGATCAACCTCATTCCGTTATCGGAGGTGTTCTGGTGAAGGCTGAATTTTCCGGCAGTTGGACCAAAGGTTCTTGGTCCTTGCCTACCCTGGCATTAAAGTCGCCAAGCACGATTTTGATATCGTGGCGGGGGCAGCGGTCATAAGCTTCTTCGAGGCGCTGAAAGAAGTTCTCCTTGGTCACATTGTCCTTCTCATCCGTCGGAGCGTTGGCACATATAAGGCTGATGTTGTAGAATTTTGCCTTGATGCGAATTGTGACCAGCCGCTCGTTCAAGGCGTGAAATGTGAGACAAGATGTCGTAGTCTCTTGCTGACCAAAAATCCACATCCTAATTCGTGCCTTTCATCATGGCAACTGTAGTAAATATCACAGGACGCTCTTTTGGAGCAGTCATGTCCCGTCCATGGCATTTCCTGGAGAGCGGTGATGTCAGCTCTGTATTTTTGAGGACATCAACCAGCTGGATAGAGGCACCCTCCCTATGAAGGGACCGAACATTCCAGGTGCATATCCGTAAATCATGGTCCTTTTTTCGTTTGCGGGGGTCATTAACAAAAGCGATAGTCCTTATCCAAGGCATTGCTGTTTTTTTCATTGTGGGGGGTTTTATGTGGCGGGTCCCAAACCCTACGCACAACCTCTAACCCAGCGGGAGCCAGAAAGACGTTGCCAGGTGGTCGCCACATGGAGGGCCCCCATTAATAATAATGAAGACGCCATCACATAGTAAGCAAAGCAAGCTACATGACTACCCCTCATTAACAAATAAAGGTATCATCACATAGCGCTCAGATCAAACTACATGACAGCCAGTGAGTTGACTTGCGATGAGTTCAACAAGGATTGCGCTAGCCCCACCCAGTTGAGGCAGTTAGACACGTTACCTTGCGAAAACACCACCAGACCACCATGTATTCATTAGTTGTAGATAATTATAATGTTCAGAATAAAGTGAAGGGTATCCCTAAAAATATTTCATCGCGGTTAACCATCAACGATTTCACAAGCATTTTATATAGTAGGGATATACTAACTCGCCCTATGCATACAGTAAGATATTATACTTAGTATTACGATTATTGTGAAAATAGAATAAACAATTTTGTATCTAATATTAAGATTACTAAATAAGTATATCATTATATATGTTACATATAATGAGTAAATAAATATAAAAAATATAAATTAATATGTTTTCATTTCAAAATTCAAAAATTTTCTTAAGGCTCTAACGTTGAGTAAAACACAGTTTTGATTATGAATTATAAAACCATCAAAATAACCATATTTTTCTCTAATTTCCCATCGGCGTTAAAAATTTTCACGTGTTCGTTTAGTGTAGAATACAGTCTTTCTACATCTGCGTTACCTGTTTTATTATAAGTTGTAGTTAGATGTAACTAACTACCGTTACTAAAGTTTGTGGCTTTCCCAGGTATTGAATTATTTGTTTGATTGCATCTATTATGGATATCAAGGTGCATTGCATTTTTTGTGGATACCAAATATCAAAGTGGACGATTTCATTAATTTGTGTTGGTGTTTTGGTAATATTTAGGATATGTTTAATAACTTCGCAGTTATTAATGTCTTGTAACTTGTGCTAATAATGTACTTTCTATATTTCCTCGAATACTTCGTTTATGCATCTATGGTTGTTTTCTAAATGTTTTTCTTCGATCAGTGCTAAAAGTTCCCGTCTATCTGTTATATCTCTTAGAATTATGTTCGAACTCATAACTTTTAACTTTCCATTACTTGTATAGCTCTTGAAAACGTAAGAATAATTTATCATCAGGACAATATATTACTGTCAAACATTTTTGAGGTATGTTTATTTTCATTATCTCTAGAACATCGCTTTCATATGTCAAGCTTATTATATTTCGTATTTTCACTCTGGTATAACACCTTTTTGATTATAAATTCTTTCTGGCCGTACTTTAATATTAATTGGTTTTTAAATATATTAATTGCATTTTCTGTTGTTTTTATGAAGATAGTACTGTCAGTTTCTGCACTGTATACAGTATTTAAATCATTTGCATATAACTCGTTTAAGTTGGCTTCCGCATCGACAGCGATTCTGCTTAAGCCGTCCGCCACATTTGCTTTTCCTTTAATGTATTTTATATTGAAATCATATTCATTCAATTTTTTGAAGTTTGGCACTTAGTTCTGATCTGATTTTGTGATCTGTTTTTATTGTAAAATCTCTGCCAAGCAAATATGTCCGGACATTTTGTTGCACATACAATTGCTGACAATTCTTTTTCGATAGTACTGTAGTATTCTCTCGACCATTGAATGCCCTGCTCGCGTTACAGATAACATTGTTATTTTGCATTAGAACTACTCCGAGAGCATAATTGCTGGCATCTGTGACTAGTGTAAACTCTTTTTTGAAATCTGGGAGTACTAAAACTGGGTCCTATTTGATTATAATTTTTAATTTCTTTTATGCTTCAATATGCCCTTGTCTTTTATATTTATTCTTATATTTTTGTACGAATATTTTATTATGTGATAGGCGATTTTGGAGTAATACTTAATAAACTTCCTGTAGTATCGTGTTATTCTCTTATTTCTTTTTGATTTTTGGGAAGTACAATCTTATACATTGCTTCCGCTTTTGTTGTGTTCGGCTTAATACCTTTTTTTGTAACTAAGTGTTCCAAGATTATGTTTCTTGTTTTAGAAAATCCACTTTTAAATTCATTTCATTCAGTCGACCTAGAATTTTATTGAACGATTCCAACTGTTCTTCTACGTTTGTAGAAAATATCAAGATGTCGTCTAAGTAAACGATACGATGCAGAATTTCCCTATGTATTCTTATAAGTCTTGGTTCATTAGTTGTTAGTCTCTGAAATGTTGCTGGGGCATTACGTAATCCGAAGGGCATTCTTAAGAACTCGTAATCTCAATTTTCTGTGGAGAGTGCTGTTTGGTGTATGTGTCGTTCATCATCGTTCATTTCTATCTGATGAAACCCTTTTGCTTAATCGAGCTTTGAAAAATTCTGACATCTTCCCAATTAATCAAATATTTTTTCTATATTTGGAATTGGAAATCTATCTCGGGCTACTTTGGGCTAAGTAAGCAATTTAGAAGTCCGGTCTTCTCTCGAGAAACGAAAACCACACTTTACAAGTGTGGTTTGGACAATTTACATCTCAGATGAGAGAATGCTCGAAGTTTTGGAGAGAAAAGTCCTACGCAAGATCTTTGGTGTAGTAAAAGGAAATCCATTATTTTTGCATTAAATTGAAGGTTTTATTTATTTAAATGGTTCCAAACTGTTTTTTGTGCAATGTTTACTTCCTGGACAATAGAAACAGTGCTTACACGACGGTCAGACCCGACGATTTCCATTATTTTATCGATATTTTCGACAGAGCGTGGTGCATCTTTGACATCAAAATTACCGGAATGGAATCAACGAAACGAAAATTGCACGTGATTGGCTGTTACAGTATCAGGACCATAAACTCTGTTCACAATTTCAGCCGTCTGGCTTGCGTTTTCACCTTTATCGAAGTAAAACTATAAAATATGGCGTATTTTCTCTTTATTGGTGTCCATCTTTGACGCGTGCTCAAACAATACTGAGCTAAGCAATCACACAACTGCCTGAAAAGTTTATTTAGTTCGAAATCCTTTCTTTCTAACGCTATCTAGGATAACCCGATCGCACTTATACAACGCGAGATACAGATTACTAAAGCCATCTATTGGAAAAGTAATAAACAAATAGGTGCATCTCAAGTTTACATGAGAAACAGTATATCAACTCGTTCACAGACGATAAAAAAAGAAAGATGTTATAATAATGAATAAGGCTAGATGTAAGAAAATTTGGAAATAACGTCAGTTTAAAAAAACCACAGAAATTAACAGAATTGCTTTAAAAATTTATTTATGGTAGAAACCCTGAAACTTTAGAAGAACCTTACAAAATAATTACGATTTTCATGAACCAAGTGGAAAAGGCACTGTTAATAATCATAGTCTCTCACAAAATATAATAGCGGACGACAATACAATGAAGGGCTTAATCAAAGGAGCGGATCTGCCTAAACTCGAATGCGAAAACAAGAGCTATATTCAGTCAAAGGAGACAAATGAACCGTAAAAACAAACCAGACCCTATGGACCTAAGAAACACCCATATTTGCGAGAGCGGCAGAAACAACTTCCGTATATAATAATTTAGACCCACGTAAGAAGACTTTATTTCCTTATCGATACTACAACAGAATTCAGCTTGATAAACGACAGAGTTTGCAACCTGAAGTGGGAAACTAGTATAGATATCAAAGCATCAAGTCAAAAAATTTAAAGAAAAAAATAGCACGTTCCAATTCTCCTTGAATTTAATTTTAATAGAAATTTAGACAAATTAATAGGAAATAACATCTTGAACAAAATTGATTGTATTATTGATTACTCTGGTAGGATATTGAAAACCAAACCAAACCAAACAAAATAAATTGACAAAAATATTAAAATAATATAAATGTGTTTTATAACGGCGGGTGTCGTAGCTCAGTGGTTAGTGCGTTCAATCCCCTACTCAAGCATAACAAATTAAATATCGGAAAGAATTTTCTTTCGAACGGTACCCACCTGTCGGCAAGCAATTGGCAATTCTTTCGGCGGTAACAATCTTCCATGAAAAAGCTTTTAAAAAGAACTCTGTGACAAAGTGATGTCGCAAGAGTTCTGCGGTTCGGAATCGACTAAAATAAGTAGGCCCCTTCTAATACTGCCCAAAATTTAACACGCACAGCAGTAATGGAAGAGAAGTTTGGCAAAAGAGCCCTTTGGGGTCTTAAGTGTCATTTATTTATTTATTCTTTTTATAACGGAAACGATAATTTGACATTTACGAACCAAATAAAACATAGAATAGCCACAAAATGATATTCTAGTTTATTCTATAATATATAGATACCCATATATAATATATAGATACCCCATCAGCCCTATTTGGATAATACCAAAGAAGCTGGATATGTAAAAAGAACAAAAATAGTGTTTTGTTATAGACTACAGAAAGTTTAACAGCGTGACCACCGAAGATAGATTACTTACTTACGTACTTATGTGGCCATTCAAACCGAAAATCGATTTAGGCCGAATGTAGAATGCTTCGCCAGCCAGCTCTTTCTATCGCTAGCTAGTGCCAGTTAGAAATTACAAGCGCTGACAAGCTCTGCAGTACTTGATCTTTCCACCGGAGGTTAGGTCTTCCTCTTTGCGTAGTCCACCAGCCGGTTCCGAATATAACATCTTCTTAGCTGGAGTGTGTTCTTCCGTTCGCTTTACATGACCTAGCCAACGCAGCCGCTGAATTTTAATGCGCTGTTCTATGTTGGTGTCGGCATACAGCTCATACAGGTCATGGTTGTACCATATTTGGAACACGCCACCAACGCAAATAAGTCCAAAGATCTTGCGTAGGACTTTTCTCTCCAAAACTTCGAGCATTCTCTCATCTGAGATGTAAATTGTCCAAACCACACTTGTAAAGTGTGGTTTTCGTTTCTCGAGAGAAGACCGGACTTCTAAATTGCTTACTTAGCCCAAAGTAGCCCGAGATAGATTTCCAATTCCAAATATAGAAAAAATATTTGATTAATTGGGAAGATGTCAGAATTTTTCAAAGCTCGATTAAGCAAAAGGGTTTCATCAGATAGAAATGAACGATGATGAACGACACATACACCAAACAGCACTCTCCACAGAAAATTGAGATTACGAGTTCTTAAGAATGCCCTTCGGATTACGTAATGCCCCAGCAACATTTCAGAGACTAACAACTAATGAACCAAGACTTATAAGAATACATAGGGAAATTCTGCATCGTATCGTTTACTTAGACGACATCTTGATATTTTCTACAAACGTAGAAGAACAGTTGGAATCGTTCAATAAAATTCTAGGTCGACTGAATGAAATGAATTTAAAAGTGGATTTTCTAAAACAAGAAACATAATCTTGGAACACTTAGTTACAAAAAAAGGTATTAAGCCGAACACAACAAAAGCGGAAGCAATGTATAAGATTGTACTTCCCAAAAATCAAAAAGAAATAAGAGAATAACACGATACTACAGGAAGTTTATTAAGTATTACTCCAAAATCGCCTATCACATAATAAAATATTCGTACAAAAATATAAGAATAAATATAAAAGACAAGGGCATATTGAAGCATAAAAGAAATTAAAAATTATAATCAAATAGGACCCAGTTTTAGTACTCCCAGATTTCAAAAAAGAGTTTACACTAGTCACAGATGCCAGCAATTATGCTCTCGGAGTAGTTCTAATGCAAAATAACAATGTTATCTGTAACGCGAGCAGGGCATTCAATGGTCGAGAGAATACTACAGTACTATCGAAAAAGAATTGTCAGCAATTGTATGTGCAACAAAATGTCCGGACATATTTGCTTGGCAGAGATTTTACAATAAAAACAGATCACAAAATCAGATCAGAACTAAGTGCCAAACTTCAAAAAATTGAATGAATATGATTTCAATATAAAATACATTAAAGGAAAAGAAAATGTGGCGGACGGCTTAAGCAGAATCGCTGTCGATGCGGAAGCCAACTTAAACGAGTTATATGCAAATGATTTAAATACTGTATACAGTGCAGAAACTGACAGTACTATCTTCATAAAAACAACAGAAAATGCAATTAATATATTTAAAAACCAATTAATATTAAAGTACGGCCAGAAAGAATTTATAATCAAAAAGGTGTTATACCAGAGTGAAAATACGAAATATAATAAGCTTGACATATGAAAGCGATGTTCTAGAGATAATGAAAATAAACATACCTCAAAAATGTTTGACAGTAATATATTGTCCTGATGATAAATTATTCTTACGTTTTCAAGAGCTATACAAGTAATGGAAAGTTAAAAGTTATGAGTTCGAACATAATTCTAAGAGATATAACAGATAGACGGGAACTTTTAGCACTGATCGAAGAAAAACATTTAGAAAACAACCATAGAGGCATAAACGAAGTATTCGAGGAAATATAGAAAGTACATTATTATCACAAGTTACAAGACATTAATAACTGCGAAGTTATTAAACATATCCTAAATATTACCAAAACACCAACACAAATTAATGAAATCGTCCACTTTGATATTTGGTATCCACAAAAAATGCAATGCACCTTGATATCCATAATAGATGCAATCAAACAAATAATTCAATACCTGGGAAAGCCACAAACTTTAGTAACGGTAGTTAGTTACATCTAACTACAACTTATAATAAAACAGGCAACGCAGATGTAGAAAGACTGTATTCTACACTAAACGAACACGTGAAAATTTTTAACGCCGATGGGAAATTAGAGAAAAATATGGTTATTTTGATGGTTTTATAATTCATAATCAAAACTGTGTTTTACTCAACGTTAGAGCCTTAAGAAAATTTTTGAATTTTGAAAAGAAAACATATTAATTTATATTTTTTATATTTATTTACTCATTATATGTAACATATATAATGATATACTTATTTAGTAATCTTAATATTAGATACAAAATTGTTTATTCTATTTTCACAATAATCGTAATACTAAGTATAATATCTTACTGTATGCATAGGGCGAGTTAGTATATCCCTACTATATAAAATGCTTGTGAAATCGTTGATGGTTAACCGCGATGAAATATTTTTAGGGATACCCTTCACTTTATTCTGAACATTATAATTATCTACAACTAATGAATACATGGTGGTCTGGTGGTGTTTTCGCAAGGTAACGTGTCTAACTGCCTCAACTGGGTGGGGCTAGCGCAATCCTTGTTGAACTCATCGCAAGTCAACTCACTGGCTGTCATGTAGTTTGATCTGAGCGCTATGTGATGATACCTTTATTTTTTAATGAGGGGTAGTCATGTAGCTTGCTTTGCTTACTATGTGATGGCGTCTTCATTATTATTAATGGGGGCCCTCCATGTGGCGACCACCTGGCAACGTCTTTCTGGCTCCCGCTGGGTTAGAGGTTGTGCGTAGGGTTTGGGACCCGCCACATAAAACCCCCCACAATGAAAAAAACAGCAATGCCTTGGATAAGGACTATCGCTTTTGTTAATGACCCCCGCAAACGAAAAAAGGACCATGATTTACGGATATGCAACTGGAATGTTCGGTCCCTTCATAGGGAGGGTGCCTCTATCCAGCTGGTTGATGTCCTCAAAAATACAAAGCTGACATCACCGCTCTCCAGGAAATGCCATGGACGGGACATGACTGCTCCAAAAGAGCGTCCTGTGATATTTACTACAGTTGCCATGCTGAAAGGCACGAATTAGGATGTGGATTTTTGGTCAGCAAGAGACTACGACATCTTGTCTCACATTTCACGCCTTGAACGAGCGGCTGGTCACAATCCGCATATATATATATATATATATATATCTATATATATATATATATATATATATATATATATATATATATATATATATATATATATAGATATATATATATATAGATATATATATATATATATATATATATATATATATATATATATATATATATATTCTATTTGAATTACCTGGTTCGATCACTGGATTCTGTTAATAATAACTGCAACACTTATTTTATACAACTATATACAGCAACAATTTATTTAATAAACACTATTTACAATCAACTCTGTTTATAATCAACTATTTACAATAACACTTTAATGTACTAGCAACTTTTGCCTCTGTATAGATGTTTGCGCAGTCACGTTCGGAATTCGATTGATTCTCACTTCTCAACACTCGCTCTATTTATACTCTGTTGGCAACACCCCAGAATCTTCCTTTATCGAGATTCTTCTCTTTCTTTCTCGTTGGCTTGTTCTGGTTATTACTTATTTCTTTTTGTTGACACTCATGAAACATGAAACGATGCTGCCAATAGTGTCAGTCACAATAGTGATGAGTAATCAACTATCGATACTCGTTACACTGCCCTCCTCTTAACCTTGTTCGTCCCGAACAAGTTTTTATACTTCCCCTCGATATGGCGCAAGTCGCTCCAAGTGCACTACTTTAAACTTTGCTCTTTTATTCCAGGCACGTTGAATACGATACACTACGTCATTTATCTTTGCTATAATCTCATATGGTCCTTCCCAATGAGTCTGTAGTTTAGGGGACAGGCCTTTCTTTCGTTGTGGATTATGAGGCATTACAAGCTCTCCTTTGAATTTGCTTTCAAGTCATACCTGGCCTTCATCTTATCGCTTATCATCTGCGACCGCTCTCTGATGAACTGATGTACTTCATCCAACTGTTCCCGCTTTTCGCTAATATAGTTACCTTCTGTTGATCTCGTTGGTAATACGACTCCAAATTTTAAATCAGCTGGCAATCTTAACTCGTTTCCAAAAATTGCCATTGCCGGTGTAGTAGCCGTCGTATCATGTTGTGCGCATCGATACGCCATGAGGAACATTGGTATATGTACATCCCAGTCTCAGTGGTATTTATCTACGACTTTTCTCAAATATTCCTCCAAGGTACGGTTAAATCGTTCTACCATGCCATCAGATTGTGGATGCAAAGGTGTGGTACGAGTTTTGTATATACCCAGCATACGGCATATCTCTTGGAATACAACTGATTCGAAATTTCGACCTTGGTCTGAGTGTAACTCCATCGGCACACCAAAACGAGTAACCCATTGGTTGACGAATACATCCGCAACTGTGCTAGCTTCTTGATTTGGAATGGGGTATACTTCAGGCCATTTACTGAAGTAATCCATAACCACCAGAATATACTTGTTTCCTGAGGTGCTTATTGGAAATGGTCCAGCTATGTCCATAGCAATTCGCTCAAATGGAGCACCCACGGTGTATTGGTGCATCCCACTTTTCTTAGTGGGACCTTTGGCCATTGCGCATTGCTTACACTTCCAAATCCAATCAGCGACATGGTCATGACATCCAACCCAATAAAATCGTTTCTTTATTTTCTCGACGGTTTTGGTGATTCCCAAATGCCCTCCACTAGAGGCATTGTGATACTCAGCTATCACTTCATTTATTCTTGCGTTGGGTACCACTAGAAGATCATTAGTGATTTTTCCATTTTCACTTTCCCATGGTCTGTATAAACATCCGTCTCGTAAGTGCAGGCTTTCCACTGCACCCAGTATGACTTTGCTATTGAACTCTCATTAGCCATTTCTTGCCAATCTGGACGTATGCCCTGCTCCTTGTATTCCATAATCTTTACGAGGTCCGGGTCGTTCCGCTGATCTTCTTGCACTCGTTCGGTGGTCCACGACTCCTCCGGCAATATATTCGTAAGTCATATGTCGACAATGTGCTCCTTGCTTTCCACTCGAGAACAATGTTTACATTCCATTTTGCAAGGACGACGAGATAGAGCATCCGCGTTGCCGTGATGTCCTCCTTTACGATGTTCGATGGTAAAATCATAACTCTGCAGCCTTTCAATCCAGCGCGCCCATTGTTCTTCTGGGTTTTTAAATTGTAATAACCACCTTAGCGCTGAGTGGTCAGTTCGTAGATGAAATGACTGACCGTACAAGTATTTATGGAAATACTTTACACATTCCAGTATTGCGAGCAACTCTCTTCGAGTGACACAGTAGTTTCTTTCTGGCTTCGACACGATTTTACTGTAGTATGCTATTACTTTTTCTTGCCCATCTATGATCGGAGAGAGCACACCACCTATCCCATAGCTACTCGCATCTGTGTCCAACACAAACTTTTGACCAGGTACTGTATACGCTAATACTGGTGCTGAACAGAGTCTTTCTTTCAGTTGTTCGAATGCTTTCTGTTGGTCTTCGCCCCATACAAATGGTTTGTTCTTTCTTGTTAACTCTTGCAGACTGCTGGCGATGTTTGCAAATCCAGGAACAAATCGTCTATAGTAGGTGCATAAGCCTAGGAAGCTTCTTAACTCTTGAAAATTCGACGGATTAGGCCATTCTTGTACTGCTGCTACTTTCTCCTAGTCAGTATGTACCCCTTCTGTTGTTACTTTATGACCAAGATATTTAACTTTTTGCCTGAAGAGTGAACACTTTTTCATATTCAGTTTAAGCCCTGCTGATTGTATACGCTCAAATACTTCTTTCAACTTTTCCAGGTGGTCGTTAAAATAAGTAAGTAATATATATATATATATATATATATATATATATATATATATATATATATATATATATATATATATATATATATATATATATATATATATATATATATATATATATATATATATATATATATATATATATATATATATATGGTTCAATACCCGGCTGATGCATAACAAATTTAATATCGAAAAGATTTTTCTTTCGAACGGTACCCACCTATCGGCAAGCAATTGGCAATTCTTCCGACAGTAACAAGTTGCCATGAAAAAGCTTCTAAAAAGAACTCTGTGACAAAGCAGAGAAAAAGTGATGTCACAAGTGTTCTGCCGTTCGGGACCGGCTAAAGTAAGTAGGTCCATTCTAATACTGTCCAAAATTTAAGACGCACAACAGTAATGGAAGAGAAGCTCGGCCAATGAGCCCTTTGGGGCTTTAAGTGCCACATATTTATTTTATTTATTTAGTGTGTGATTTCACAAAAGGTACATAAAATTTAGAGAAATGTATGAAATTTTTATTTGAGTCGATAGAACAATCTATATAATTCAATGTTTAAAGATGATTTCATGTTGACCGCGACTGCGCCTCAAATGGTTCATACGCTGGGTCCAATTTTGACTTACTCTCTTCAACGTATCGGCCGGTATCTCATGAATATATTATTCAATATTGGCTTCTTGTGCGTCAACCGTTGCAGGGTTGTCGCTATAACCATTAAAAATTTACATAGAACCACTAAAATGGTCTAAAGGCGTTAAATCGCACGATCTAGGCGGCCAATTGATCGGCCCCAAACGTAACGAAAAATGGTTCACCGAACTCGCCTCTCAATTAGGCTATTGTTTCGCGTACTGTGTGGGGTGTGGCATCTTTTTGTTGAAACCACATGTCAGATAAGTCCAGCTTTTTCATTTTGGGCGAAAAAAGATAGCAATCATTGCACGGTAGCGCTCGCCATTCACAGTAACGTTCTTGCCTTCGTCGTCTTTGAAAAAGTACGGTGCAATGATGCCACTGGCCCATAATCCACACGGAACAGCGAATTTTTAGGGATGCCTTGGCATTTCTTGCAATGATTTTTGCTGCTCTTCACACCAAATATGGCAATTCTGATTGATCACGTAGATTTGAGCAGCAACATACTCCTAAATACTTTATAGTGTCCACTCTAGTAATTTTAATATTTCTAAAATCAATTTCTGGTAGTTTAGTTAAGTTTGGAAACTTTTTATTATTGTTCTTATAAAATTGGATTTTTAAGTTAATCCTTAGTAAATTCTTATCAACACCATTCCTGCATTTTTGTTAAATTTATTCTTATATTTTATAGTTTTAATAACTCTTAATTTCGTATTTATAATTGTCTTATTGGTAATGTCTAGAATTCTGACATTATCTTCTAATAACGTATCCATTCAACCAGAAATGAGATAATAAAGTTCAATAATCTGCAAGCGTTGTTCGTTTGTAAGTCGATTCATGGTTAAATTATAGACCAAACTAAACATGTTTGGCAGTAACATGTTACACTAAAACAGCTGAGATGCCAAAAACAGAGTTGCCATAAAGAAAAAATCATCCTGTATATAAAATTTATTTATTTAGAATTTTTTTTAATTTAGAATGATAGCCACAATGATATATCGCTGTATATAAATATTAAGATATGTAATTATAATATATACATTAAAACAATATGGTTTGTATATAAATTTGAATTCACGAATGCGAAAATAGTAGCGTCGAATTGCTCGAAGGTTTGACCTTTAGGATCGAATTAGAAGTGATCGGTCAATTGTCGCACGAAAGGAGAAAAACTTAAAACATAAAAATGACTCGGCTGAGGCCGACCAAATTATACCCTGCATATGCGCATATCCATCTTTTTCATTTATTTCCACTACTTTGTATTCAAGCGACATTAAGAAATACGCGTGGCTCACCAGTTTTTAGAGTCACGCGTACACCTGACTTGGCTGACTTTGACGAAGTATTAAGTAAGTTAAGGGAGTCTTAAAGGTGATAATTTAAAGGTGATTTTTAAGATTTTAATATTTCCTCGGTTTTGTATTTGAGCCCCATTAAGAAGTGATCGTGGCATACTGGATTGATGCCACATTATTTCCGACTACGGTACTAATGTATGTGTCAATTATGGTTGTCCTAAACAGATGATTGTCGAAGTTACAGCTGTTTCAATTTAAAAGATATTGTCATTTCGTATGGGAGCTACTATAAAAAGTAGGCGTGGCTCGCCCATTTCTGGCTAGGTTATGTAGCAGTATAATGTAACTCTATGTGCCAAATATTGTTGACCTAAATGATATATTAAGTGAGTTATAGAAAGTTAAAGATTTTGAAAATTCCGAGGTTAGTCGCTTTGAATACTTAGTGTGGGCGTGGCTATTAACCAATAATGTTCAATATCAATCCCCTCTGTACCTTTTGGATCATAGGTTACTTATGCCAAATTTCGTTAAAATATCTCAATATTTGCTCAAGTTATCGTGCAAAGCAGCCAGGTGACGGACGGACGGACGTACGGATGTACGGACGGACATCGTTAAATCGAAAATTTAAGCAACGCTGATCTCGAATATATATATTTTTCTAAATCTCCGGAGATTCCTTCAAGTGGTTACAAGCATCTGACCGAAATGAATATACCTTGCATATTACATTATGCTGGGTATAAAAGGGAATTTATGTGGAGAGATGGGTGGCCATATGGTAAGTATGAAATAGGGTAAGGTAAATATAATTGTAATTCAGATGGAGGTAAGTAAAATAATAATTCGTATGAGCAAGTATAATTAATTCATATAAAGGTAATATTTCAGGGACCCACTATATGGCTTGTTTAAAGGGATTTAGATTTCCCAATTAAAAAAGCAGTCTTGTCGCTTTTTTTTATTTGGGAATTTCAGACAAGATTTAAGATTGAAGTAAGATTTAATCTTTAAGACTTGAACCAAATCAGAAAGCTAATTATATCAAGAAAGGACGTGTCATAGTATTTTTTAATATGCAAAAAATCAAGTATCGTGCGGTGATTGAATATTTATTTTTAGAAGGTGTAGAACTAAAACAGATTCATGAACGATTGTTAAAAGTGTAAAACGACTTTTTACCTTCTCTTGCAACAGTATACAATTAGGTTGTTGATTTTAAACGTGATCGTACCAGTTTTGAAGACCATCCACGTCCAAAAAGTGCATCAACACCAGAAATCATAGCCATAATTCAGGATATGATTTTGGAAGATCGTTAATTGACTGAGAGCGATGCTCAAGGCTTCTCATTAAGCAGTGTGAACCATATTTTTAGCGATATTTTGGGTTTCAAAAATTGTGCGCACAATGGGTGCCGCATTTGTTAACAATGGTTCAAAAACACTTTCAAATGCGACTTTCTCAGCAATATTTGGAGCATTTTAAAATGCTCCGTTGTCCACTAAAAAACTCCCTCCTCCTCTCCTGGATTCTTCACTTGCCCCTGGGCTAAGTACTATTGCATTACTTCGGGGCAGGAGATCCAAGATGGCGTCCTGAAAAGGACTTCAATTCTGTTACTCTCCCTGCGTCCAGGGTCGCCATTCTATTTTATCATATTTGTGTTCCTGATGTGCAGTTGTTGCAGGGTTATGTCATAGCAGTATTATGTTACGTGAGGATGATGTTCAGGAACTCTTTCAATTTCTCGCCGTTTCTTTTTAATCACCCCTTCGACAAAGTCTGCTACCACATTCCAATTTTCTTCGTTTGACATCATTTTCTCTATGATATTTTCAGTGTGTATGCTCCAATTACCCGTTCTAGCGCATATCTTTCATTACACCACCATTCACATTTAAGAAACATATGTTCTACGTCGTCAAATTCTGTGTCGCCATATACACATCGTGGTTGGTCTGCTTTCCCTATACGATGCAAATATTTTTTAAAGTAGCCATGACCTGATAGAAACTGGGTGAGGTAATAATTGCCTCCACCGTGCTTTCTTTGAGTCCATCCTCTAAGGTTGGGTATTAACTTCGCTGTATACCTTCCGCTTGGTTCGGTGTTCCATCTTGCTTGCCATAAATCTATGATTTGTCGTCTCGCTTCTTGGGGGCTTAGACCTCATCTTTTAGCTTCCCATTTTTGTCTGCGTTCCTCAGCGAATTATTCCGCTTATAACAAGACAGACATCGTTCGATATGAGTTGACTACTCTGAGTGCGCAGGTGCGTTGTAAAGAATGTAGCACTTTCCGGCGGCCTTTTGACTTTAGCGTGTCTGCCCACAGTTCGCTTCCGTATAGAAGGATCGACTTCGTCGTTTGAATTAGCAGTCTGTGCTTGGTTTGACTTGGACCTCCAATATTTGCCATCAATTTACTTAGCAATACCATTACTCACGCGGCATTTCCCGCGGCGCACCTAAACCTAAGCTTCTAAGTATTCTTCAAGACTATAACACTGATTAGCTGAAATAAAACAGGGTTAATTATACTTGTACTTTTAGGTCTTCACTTTATTCCTGGTACTTTTCACTTTTAGTTATAATTACTTCACACCTTTATACTAATATAATCTTACACTAATACCGAGGGTCTCGTAAGGATCGCAGTATTTTACAATTGCTGACACGCTAACACTTCATAACTCGGTACAACACTCACAACTGAAAAGCTTCAATAAGCTAGCAGCTTATATACCATTTTTCTAATGCTATCCACATATTGATCTTCCCATATACCAACATATAACATACAATAATATATTTAAAATTATGCTCATTTTGTAAAATTATGGATGCCGTAGCTCAGTGGTTAGTGTGCTGGCCTTCTGATCTGTAGTTCGTTTGTTCAATCCCCGGCTGAAGCATAAAAAATTTAATATCGAAACGATTTTTCTTTCAAACGGTACCCACCTGTCGGCAAGCAATTGGCAATTCTTTCGGCAGTAACAATTTGCCATGAAAAAGCTTCTAAAAGAAATATGTGACAAAGCTCAGAAAAAGTGATGCCACAAGAGTTCTGCCGTTCAGAACCGGCTAAAATAAGTACGTCCCTTCTAATACTGCCCAAAATTTAGCACGGACAACAGTAATGGAAGAGAAGCTTGGCCAAAGAGGCCTTCGGGTCTTTAAGAGCCATATATATATTTTTTTTTTGTAAAATTCAGAACAATTCAAAACCTATGAAATTTAAAAATAAAAAAAATAAATATGTGGCACTTAAAGCCCCAAAGGGCTCATTGGCCGAGCTTCTCTTCCATTACTGTTGTGCGTCTTAAATTTTGGACAGTATTAGAATGGATCTACTTATTTTAGCCGGTTCCGAACGGTTCCTATGAAATTTATATGGAATAAAATTCGAAGTGTTACATACATATATATAGTTACTGGTAATTCGATGATTATGGTGTCCCTGATGACGATATTCTTCTTGCTGGTTGTTGTGTGCTGTACTTAGCTTTTTTAATAGTTTTGTTGCAGCATTTGTTGTTGAAGTCTAGTGATGAAAACAGTAACTCCCTCTTTATCAAAGTTCGGTTTTTGTTTCAGCAATGAGAGCGAAATTATTTACATTGGGTTGATCTTTTGGCTGTTTTGTCATGGAAGCGTTATCTGGATTATTATTGTGGTTTAAGTGAAAGTTGGTTTGGTGTGCTTGTGGGTTGATGCTGGTGTCTAATGCGTCCAATGGTTTGATTCGAAAGAAATTTTTTTTTATGGAATGGTATAAACAATAGCTTGAATTGTGGGTTTTGTGTGTACCACACTGCTATGCAATATTCTCGATGTGAAAGTCTGTACTCCTGGTGTAAGTGTTTAATGATTGGAGCAATAATGAATATCTAATTTTGATTCTGTTGTTTGTTATTTTCTTCTGATGTGTATCAAAATCCATTGTCACTGATAAATACAGTAGCTGAAATATTTTATTTGGTTGTGGTTGCATAGCTATTATTGTTAATGTCTCTTTGCTACGTCGAGCTGGCTACGTATTCCAAATTTATTGGTTGTAAATTTTATTGTTTTGTAAGTTTCTATGGGTATTCGCTGTACTGGGCCAGCTTTGTTTTCTGCTCTCTGTTATTTACTACGTCAAGGATAGATTTGTGTCATCATTTTCTTGGTTGTTACTGTTGTTAAAGCTGTTAATGTTGCTGTGTTGGCATCTCTCAAAATTTCACTGTATGAGTTTATATTGGACATACTTGACTCTCTTGTGTTTGTAGGGGTATTACCATATTCTTTTTTAATAATAGTTCACTTACATCTACTATATATATTATAACTACTATATCTACTATATCACTTATTTAGTTAATTATAATATAATAATAATATAGTTATTATACCATATGAAAATAATTTTTTTGCAATATACATTTATTATATATACCTTATTTTCTAAAAGGTATTAAAAATGCATATAAAGAAAAATAAAATAAATATGTGGCACATAAACCCCCGAATGGCTCATTGGCCGAGCTTCTCTTCCATTACTGTTGTGCGTGTTAAATTTTGGACAGTATTAGAAGGGACCTACTTTTCTTAGCAGGTCCCGAACGGCAAAAGCCTTGTGACATCACTTTTTCTGAGTTTTGTCACAGAGCACTTTTAGATGCTTTTTCATGGCAAGTTGTTGCAGTCGAAAGAATTGCCAATTGCTTGCCGACAGGTAGGTACCATCCGAAAGAAAAATCCTTTCGATATTAAATTTGTTATGCATGAGCTGCGGATTGAACCACGACCTACAAATCAGAAGGTCAACACACTAACCACTGAGCTACGGCACCCACATATATATTTCATTTAATTTTTACGTATATATATATATATATATATATATATACATATATATATATATATATATACATATATATATATATATATATATATATAATATATATATATATATATATATATATATATATATACATATATATATATATATATATATATATATATATATATATATATATATATATATATATATATTTATATATATACGCAGAAGAGGAAGACCTAACCTGCGGTTAGCCAGAGATGGCTGGCGAAGCATGTTATTTTCGGCCTAAATCGATATTCGGTTGCTATGGCCACATAAGTAAGTAAGTAAGTATATATATATATGTCACAAGGGTTCTGCCGTTCGGATCCGGCATATATATATATATATATATATATATATATATATATATATATATATATATATAAATATATATATATACATATATATATATATATATATATATATATATATATATATATATATATATATGTATATATATATATATATATATATATATATATATATATATATATATATATATATATATATAGATATATATATATATGTTCGCGAATCGAAGTTCTAATTCCGCTGGTTCAAATAAATAACAAATTTCAGAGTAACATGGTATGTTTCCATAGAATAATGAGCTTTATTGATTTACTATAATTACTAAGAAGAACACATTGTGTGTGTTGCTGTCCAGTTACAGAACGGAAGTGAAGTGAAGAGTACGAATACTGATATGAATAATGACGAATAACAGTGAGAAATGTCATCTCATTTGCGTGCAGAGTTGCACCTTTAGGTAGTCGCCAACAATATATATATATATATATATATATATATAATATATATATATATATATATATATATATATATATATATATATATATATATATATATATAATATATATATATATATATATATATATATATATATATATATATATATATATATATATATATATATATATATATATATATATATATATATATATATATATATATATATATATATATATATATATACTAATAGATCTTTTGTGTCAGACTACATTTATATTTATGTGATCCACTTGATTGCAATTGTACTCTCTACTATACCCTATTGGTATAGTTGCCATTTATGTCATCTAGTCCTTATCTACCTAGATGTCCCTAGTCTAAAGAAAGGAAGCAACTGACACCCATGTCCTTCCAGGATCTTTTCGGCCTTGCGGATGAAGTTTAGAATGTCCCTAGCAGAGGTATTTTTTATTACTTCCGGATCCAAATGATCACGATGAAATATGCTCACCCTTGTTTTTTCTAACGCAATACTTACTTACTTATGTGGCCATAACAACCGAATATCGATTTATCCCGAAAATAACATGCTTCGCCAGCCATCTTTGTTCTTCGCTAGCTGGCGCCAGTTCGAAATTCCAAGCGCCGTCAGGTTCTCCAGTACTTGGTCTTTCCACTGGAGGTTTGGTCTTCCTCTTCTGCGTCGTCCTCTAGCGGGTTCAGAATATAACACCTTCTTAGCTGGAGCGTATTCTTCCATTCGCTCGACATGACCTAGCCAGCGCAGCCGCTGGATTTTGATGCGCTTTACTATGTCAATATCGGCATACAGCTCGTACAGCTCATGGTTGTACCTTATTCGGTACTCTCCACCAACGCAAATAGGTCCAAAGATCTTGCGTAGGACTTTGCTCTCGAAAACTCCAAGCATTCGCTCAACCGAGGTGGAAATTGTCCAGGCTTCAGCGCCATATGTTAGGACAGGCATGATGAGAGACTTGTAGAGTGTAGTTTTCGTTCTTCGAGAGAGGGTTCGACTTCTCAATTGCTTACTCAGCCCAAAGTAACACCTGTTAGCAAGAGTTATCCTACGCATGATCTCCAAGCTGACGTCATTACAGTTGTTGATGCTGGTTCCAAGATAGACAAAGTCCCTTACTACTTCAAAAGCGTAGTTGTCAACAGTGACGTGCTGTTCAAGACGCCGGGACTCTTTGTTTGTTGACACTAGATACTCCGTCTTGCCCTCGTTCACCGTGAGACCCATCCGACGCGACTCTCTTTCCAACTCTGAGAATGCTGCACTGACTGCTCGCGTGTTCATGCCGATTATGTCAATATCGTCGGCATACGCTAACAGCATGACACTTTTGTTGAAGATAGTGCCATTATGTCGTAAATCAGCAGCTCGTATTATTTTCTCCATAATAAGATTGAAGAAGTCGCACGATAACGAATCACCTTGTCTGAAACCCCGTTCGGTATTAAACGGTGCGGAGAGGTCCTTCCCAATTTTCACTGCACAACGGGAGTTATGCAGTGTCATTCTACAAAGTCGAATGAGCTTTGCAGGAATACCGACCTCAGACATTGTTGTTTAGAGGTAATCCCTTACCGGACTGTCGAAAGCGGCTTTATAATCAACAAATAGGTGGTGTGTGTCGATCTGTTTTTCTTGGGTCTTCTCCAGGATTTGGCGCAGTGTGAAAATCTGGTCGATGGTGGATTTACCAGGTCTGAAGCCACACTGATACGGTCCAATCAGGTTGCTGAGCATAGGCTTCAACCTTTCACACAGTACGCTCGATAGAACCTTGTATGCGATGCTCAGGAGACTTATTCCACGGTAGTTGGCGCAAAATGTGGGATCTCTTTTTTTATATACAGGACAGAGAACACTGAACCTCCAATCATCAGGCATGCTTTCATCCGACCATATTCTGCTTATGAGCTGGTGCATGCAGGCGAGCAGCTCATCGCCTCCGGTCTTAAACAACTCGGCAGGCAGGCCATCAGCACCTGCAGCTTTGTTGTTCTTCAGCCTTAAAATGGCCGTTTCAACCTCGTCATAGTCGGGTGGTGGAACATCAACACCATCATCTGTAATTGGGGTTATCGGGCATTCTCCTCCACTGGCGGAATTGTTCGTAGCATCGCCATTCAGTAACGTGGAGAAGTGTTCCCTCCATAGGCTCAGTACACTCTGGACATCTGTAACCAGATTCCCATTTCCATCACGACAAGAAGAGAGATTTAAACCTACATCAGGCGCTTGATCTTTTCGAAGAATTTTCGAGTCTCATTCTTGTCGATACACATCTCTATCTCCTCACACTCGCGTCTTTCCAACTCCCTCTTCTTGCGACTGAAAAGATGTCTCTCTGCACTCCTTTTCTCTCTGTACCGCTCCTTAACAGCTCGCGTTGCGCCTGCACGCAGGGTTTTTCTGTAGGCGACACTCCTGATCATACCACTCATTCCTCAGAGACCGGTAGTAACCGATTACCTCCTCGGCAGCAGTAGTCATGGAGTGGGAAATATGTGTCCACCGTGCGCATGTATCATCAAGTGGGGGAGTGTTCTGCATAAGCCGATCCGATAGTCGAGTGGAAAACGCTAACGCAATACAGTTACACAATACGTTTTCTGTGGTTTCACTCTCTTTAGACAGAGCCGGCACTCCATGTCGTCGAGTATGTGTAATATAGTGAGGTGGTACTTTAGGTAGTAGTTACCTGAGAGAAAACTTACAATTTTGCTAATATCTGCTTTATATACACGGTTCGACACTTATGTATTAAGACTGCCTCTGTAAAACACAATTAAAACACGATATCTGCTAATTTTTCGATAAATTTATTCGAAATATTCTCCTCCTGATTCAATACACTTGTTACATCGATTTAATAGTGATTCGAACGCGTGTTCCAGCTCATTTTTCGGAATTGCCTCCAGTACCCTCGTCGAAGCCCGTTGTATGGTCTGAATGTCATCAAAGAAGCATCTTTTCAACTTCAGTTTCAGTTTTGGGAACAAAAAGAGATCGCACGGTGCCAAATCAGGTGAATACGGCGGGTGATTCAACACACAGACCTGATTCCGAGCAAAAAATTGACGAACAGTGAGTGCTGTGTGTTAAATTTCATATTAAATTTCATATTAAAATTTCAACATCGCACGAACACGTGTTTTGTAAAATGAATGTCAATAAACATTAAATGTCAACCAAATGCCATGAAATTTTGACAGTTAGTAGAAGAAGGTTGAAGCTTCAAAACACATGTGCTCACACATAGATGGCGCGTTTGGTTGCTGAGATATGGTTTGAGTCTTAATACATATTTGTGGCACCGTGTATATTGCGCAGCTCCCTGTTGTAGGTAAAAGGCCCTTCCAATTGTTTGGCTTGGAGAAGTTGTTGTATTTCTTCCCAATGTGATACCCTAAGGTTATGTTCCCAGTTATTTATTCTTGATTTAGCCTCCGCCAGTTGATACTACAGTATGGCTCTGGGCCTATGAGGTTTGCTACTGAAATATATGCTTGCTTGCAATATGTGCGCCTTTGATGCCTCTTTTCAAATTTATCCTCTCACAGATTGAAATTGCTTGAATTTCAGCCTGAAAGACACTAGGCCATCTGCTCATTGGTTCTGAAATTTTGGTGTTGGGTCCGTACATTACCGCACCGACTCAAGAGTCTGTTTTTGACCTATCTGTGAACCATTTCAGACTTCTAGGATCGACCCAAGGTCCTCCAAAGTCTCATTCATCACGGTCTGAGATGATAATCTTCTATTCACGATCAAATTGTCGTTTTAAGATCAAAAAGTCTGTTATTGAACATATAATCTTTTGATCAGATATGTTTTTCAAAATATTCATATCTATTTGTATTCGATTTTAGTTTTGTTTGTTTTGTATTCAACCTAGCTAACCTATTGCTTATTTATCATATTCCGTCATATAAATCGTAACGTGTTCTTACTATACTGTATTTACTGTATATTTCTAACCCTCTAGTTGTCCTTTCCTTAAAATATTGTACTATTTTTGGATGCATCCTCTATACTTAGCCTCGCCCAGTGCACATGAGTATCCACTCATCGAATTACAATTCAACGCGATGAATTGCAACAGATGTCTTTATACGCATGAACCTGCTTCTTTCTAATTTGCAATATATTCTAAATTTTTACATTAATTCCATAACTTCTTGTGTTTCATATCTAAATATTTTAGTTCTTCTTTGCTATGACACTTATTGTCTCTTTCTATTTGTCTTAATCCCTTCGAAAAATTGCTGCATGATGCTGCATTTTATCCACAGTCTAGTACTTTCCAATTTCTACTTCAGCTATTTCTTTTGTGTACCTATATTTCATGAAGGACCCTATATTCTTATAGGACATTAATAGAGAAATTTTAAGTATTTTTGTATATATCAATATTTTATTTTATTGCTGTCAAAAATTAAGTAATAAATGAGAGAAAATTGAGCACGTGCTTTGCTAACTTCTTATGACAATAATTAAAACAAAATCAACAACACAAACAAGAAAAAGTAAAGCGCTCCTACTAGCTTTACTATAGGCCTAGTTAGTATCCTCTTAGCAGTACGGACATCAGCCCCTCAAACATGAGAATCGGGGCACATGTGTTTTGTTGACTCGACCTAGCTTCCATTCATTGGCTGGTAACATCTCGTTGGATATAACTACCAAGTCTCCTGCGCAAATTTCCTTTTCCGGATACTTCCACTTGGTGCGTTTATGCAATTCTTTGAGATACTCTTCCTTGCACCGTATGGAGAAGGATTGGTATATCACTTTAAGCCGTTGCCACCTGTTAAGTGCACTTAATAAGTGGCCTAAGATATCAGCTTCAGCGGGTGCCAATAACGGTGATCCTATCAAAAAGTGACCAGGTGTAAGTGGAGATAAGCCTGACGGGCTGTCAGACATGGGGCTTAAAGGCCTTGAGTTAAGACATGCTTCGACGCGTGAAAGTAGCGTGTTGAATTACTCCAGGGTGTATTTCTGATTCGGGGGAAACTTCTTTAGATGGGCTTTAAAACTTTTCACACCCGCTCCTCACAGACCGCCCATATGTGGGACCCCGGATGGAATGAATCGCCATTCAAGATTTTAATAACTCTGAGACGCCTTTACGCTATAACGTACATAACGCAAAAATTTGCTCAGCTCGTAGACCAAGAGATGCACCAACAAAAGATGTCCCATTATCAGAGTAAATGATTGCTGACGACGAGAGAAAAATCGGGAAAATGCTGCGAGAAATGTGGGCGTGGTCATATCACTTGTGACCTTTGAGTGTATCGCCTTCGTTGCAAAACATACGAATACACAAATATACCCCTCAGTGATGCGACATGCTCGGCCGATATATGCCTTAATGTCAAAAGGGTCGGCGAAATCCACACCAGTCGTAAAAAAATGCCTCGAGAGTGTTGTGCGTTCCGGAGGAAGCGCAGCCATTATTTGTGTATATTGCTTCCGTTTTTCAAGGACGCAGATTTTGCATTTGTGAATGGTAGTCTTCACTAAGTTCTTCGGCTTAGGGACCCAAAATTACAAGCGAACTAAACGTAGAAGCAGTTGATAAGCACCATGCACAGAGATAAGGTGTACAAAATCAAGTAGTAATTGAGTGAATCGGCCGGAATATGGGAGAACAATGGGGAATCCATCTTTGTAAGTGGATGATGCTAGCATGAAAAAATGCAGCAATTGTGGAGGTAATCACACCGCAAATTATAGAGGTTGCCCAGTATATACAACCCTAAAGCTAAATTTCTCCGCTAGCAATCAACCTCTAAAACCAGTTGAGCAAATTCAGATAGCCAACTCAAGTAAGAGACAAAATATTGATGCAACACAATTCTTCTCTGCAATCCCAAACAAGAATCAAACCAATTCATACGCTAGCGTGTTAAAACAAAACCCACACCAACAAAGCAATGTAAATAATGAGCAGAAACACTCACTGCCCACCCAACAACCAAGTACCCTTGAACATTTGCTTCAAACATTGATTCAGAATATGAACCAATTCATGAACTCAATGCAAACAATGATGCAAGAAATGATGAAAAATCAATCGATGTTACTCCAAACATTGCTATCCAGACCATGAGTTGTCTCAAGATATGCCACTGGAACGCCAACGGCTTAAGCCACCACCGTTTGGAGCTAATTCAATTCCTTGAATCCAGCCAAATCGACATAATGATGATATCTGAGACCCATTTCACTGACAAAAATTGCTACCAAATACCATATTACAAACTGTACACCACAAATCATCCGCATGGTAAGGCACGCGGAGGAACTGCCATATTGATAAAAAGCAGAATAAAACATCATGTTCTTGAAGATTTTAGTAGCGTTTACTTGCAAGCAACATCTATATGTCTGGAAGAATACATCTCTAAGCTAGTAATATCTGCGATATACTGTCCCCCAAGATACAGTATTACCGAACAGCAATATAAAGAATTTTTCTCAACTCTTGGTAGCAAATTCTTGGTTGCTGGCGATTTCAACGCCAAACACACTCACTGGGGCTCCCGATTAATAACTCCAAAAGGCAAAAGACTATGTTCAATCATCACTAACCACGGCTACGATGTTATTTCAAATGGTCAACCGACATATTGGCCGACGGACAAGAGGAAAATACCCGATCTCATAGACTTTGGAGTCGCCAAAGGTTTGCAGATGGAAAATATCTCCACAGAGTGTAATTATGATCTATCATCTGACCACTCACCCACGGTAATATCTATAAAATCACCAAGCCCCCAAAGCAATTGCGTTAGAAAGAAAATAGACTGGTTAAAATTCAAGAAATATATAAATTCCCATCTTCCTCTGAGTACTGTATTAAGAAATGGACACGATGTAGACTCAGCACTCGAAAAATTCAACCAGCTGCTCTCATTAGCTCTCAGCTCAGCCACCTGCACAAAGGTATGCAAGCAATCAAACTATAGCCCATACACACCAGCCGATATTGAATTGCTAGTAAGACAGAAAAGAAGACTCCGAAGACAATGGCAAGAATTCAGATCACCGAATCTGAAAACACAGCTACAGCACTGCACTCGAAAGTTAAAGCAAGCCTTAAAAAATAAAAACAACAAAGAGTTAGAAGAGCACATAGCGAAATTAACACCTGGTGAAGCGTCAGACTACTCTTTGTGGAAATCAGCAAAAAAATCAAATCGGCCAATTCTCACTGATTCCCCCATCCGTTTGAGTGACGGTAATTGGGCTAGAAGCAACTGTGAGAAGGGTTTGGCTTTTGCAAACCACCTAAAAAGTGTGTTTACACCCAATCCACCCTCTTCACAGTCCTCATTACCAATATTAACTTCTCAACCTTGCTCAATAACGCTCAAAATTAAAAAAAAGGACATATTCAAAGCAACTTATAAAGATTTAAATCCAAAAAAATCACCTGGTCCAGATAAAATTACTGGTAAAATGATAAAAGAGCTACCTCCGGCTTCAGTAATTCATCTCATGCACATTTTCAATGCTATCCTTCGTATTAAACACTATCCCAAATGCTGGAAAACTTCAAAAATTATTATGATAGCAAAACCAGGAAAAGACCCTACAAAAGTTGCATCGTACAGACCTATCAGCCTCCTGCCTCTACTTTCTAAAGTATTCGAAAAGCTACTTGTCATGAATATAACTCCATTTATTAATCTCAACCAACTGATTCCTCAACATCAGTTTGGATTTAGAAAACAGCACGGCACAATAGAACAAGTCCACCGCATTGTAACTCTGATAAGGAACACTTTTGAAGAAAAAAAGTATTGCTCAGCTGTCTTTCTTGATATCACTCAAGCTTTCGATAAAGTATGGCACGATGGCCTTATTTACAAACTCAAACTATTACTGCCTGCAAATGTCTCCTCATTGCTTAGTAGCTACCTCACGAAAAGACAATTTCTCGTACATCACAAGGATTACACAACAAATCCATTGGATATTCACGCTGGCGTTCCTCAAGGAAGCGTTTTGGGTCCCTTACTGTATCTCTTATACACTTCAGATATGCCCAACAATAACTATACATTCATATCGACCTTTGCTGATGATACGGCAATATTGTGCTCTCGCTCTAACCCCATAGAAGCTACTAAACTCCTGCAGACTCATGTCGATTCTCTCGAAATCTGGCTAGCAAAATGGCGTATAAAAGTCAATGAATCAAAGAGCGTACATGTAACCTTCACGCTAAGGCTAGATACATGTCCCCCACTTAAAATTAATGGCCAATCAGTTCCACAATGTTCCTCAACAAAGTACTTGGGTATTCACCTCGACAGAAGGCTGACATGGAAAAATCACATAGAGGCAAAGAAAACTCAGATCAAGCTTAAAATGAATCAGTTATGGTGGCTGTTACACAAAAGATCAAAGTTGAATCTTGAATACAAAGTGCTATTATATAAAGCAATCCTGAAACCAATCTGGACTTATGGTATTCAGTTTTGGGGCACCGCATCTCCCTCTAATATCGAAAAATTGCAGCGAATACAATCCAAGTGTCTGCGAATTATTGTAAACGCGCCTTGGTATATGAGGAACGTTAACATCCATCGAGATTTAAATGTATCCACAATTTCTGAGGAAGTTGCAATGTCCTGCAGAAGCTACATTCAAAAATTACACAATCATCCGAATCCCCTTGCTAGGCAATTGTTGCTGAGCAAGGGGCATCGTCGATTAAAAAGAAAAGACACACTGAATATGCTGTAAAATTGCTACATCTCGCGACTCACCAAATTGTGATGGAACGTAGGGGATATCACATAGTTTTATTTAGTTTGTAAGATTTTAATACTTATTGTTAGTTTCTTATATTTAAGAAAGATTCAATAAAAAAAAATAAGCTAACAAAAAAAAAAAAAAAAAAAAAAAAAATCTTTGTAAGTAAGAACCGGGGAATGAATCAAGCGGCCATTGATACGCATTATGCCACTTGAGTCCACAAACGGGTTAAGCGTGAGTATATATATCACTGTTACGGGGAATCGGGACTTTCTGCGCTAAATCAGCGTATTCCTGTGGGAAGTGACGCTTTTGACATAATATAATATGTTTATTGCGCGTGGAAACGATTTCTGCAGATGAAATGTTAAGAGACGTAAAGTGAGTATCACTTCATCTATCTACCTGAGAATTCCGGAAAAAACGAAATATGTACGATATAACGCGCAACGCACGAGAGAGAGAGAGAGATGAAAAACGGTCCAAGATATCATCTAATTCTTCAAGTCTTCGAAGATGAGACTTTATAACGCTGGTTTCGGGGATACCAATTAACTCATTATTCAATATTTTAGTTGGCCAACTAGATAGTGACATTCTTAACCACGCTGGCCCCTGCCACCATAACAAATGGCAGGTCAACTTCGTAGCTGCAGTTCCGCGTGTTGCAAAATCAACCGGGTTGTCGGAAGAACTCACTTGTGACCAAATTGAGTTTCCAATCTTTTCTAATATGGTCGAAATTCGATTCGCCACAAATGTTGTCATGACATGGGGGTTTTCGTCCAGGCAAACACCGTATATGTTTGGATTCGAAGTTGCGGTATTAAGGAATCTAGCATGTTGGCCAGTAAATCCGCTCCGCATAGTTCTAAACGAGGAAGAGATAAGGTTTTAACGGTGGCGACGCGTGTCTTGTCCGCTAGCTGATCGGTATAAATTTTACCCGTGGGAGCATCGCAATATCCGTGAAATTGCACGGTGCAGTCGGATGAGGATTGGAAAAAACAGAGTATGTGTATGTTAGTCAGATCGGGTAATCTGACACAAATTTCTGCCATTTGTAAAGTGTGAGTGGCTTAATCCCTTCATCCCAATCCGTATTTTCTAGCCACAATTGTTGCATCAACATCTTCGCAACAACAATTTTTGGTACCGAACAGCTTTGCAATTACTGAGAGAACCTTCCATTTAGTAAACGAAGCTTTGTTCGGGAGGGGGCCTGAAGAAAAGAAGAATCAATCGGAACTCGCATTCCATCTTAACCATAGAGTTTTCGCAGTACTCGTGTCAAAGATATTCAGGAACTCGTAATCCAAAAGGTGAATCGAAGGGAGGTCATCAGGAACAGCTTGGTGGTTCGAAGTCCATTTCCTCACCGAGAATCCTGCTATGTTTAACACAGAGCTCAGTTCATACCGTGCCATGATTGTGTCTTTCAACGTATGTCCTCCAGCAAGTATATTAATGTTTTCAAAATATCCGAAGCAATAGGATAAGCTACTTCATTATCTTGCGGAAGTTGCTAGAGAGTCCTTATGACGAAATAAGAAGCACAGGTAACTCCGAATGATTGAGCTCGCGCCGAATTGCGTGAATCTCCTATCGATAATTCTTCGGAAAATTCTGCTTGAATGGTAGCGATACTACAAATCGCCCATTTTTGCTTCGAAATGTTGTTTTCGTGAAAAGGTTTTCGCAGTAATTGTCCTCTGGCGATTTTTTCGTAGTCTTTGAGAACTCTTCGATCTCCCAGAATCAGAAATTTGTTTATCGAGGCTGATTTCATTATAAAATGACAACACTTTTCCGTGTGACGGTGCTTTCGCATATCGACCAATAATTATCCAGCCGAAAACGGGATTTTGCGCAATTAGAGATCTTAGAATGCCCTTTTTTTTGCCATCCAATATTAATGATGGGTAGATGTCACCACCCAATACCAAATCCATAGGCGATCTCCTGTGTAGATTTTCATCCTCCAACCGTAAACCAGAAAGTTCTTTAGTTTTTCTGTAAGTTTTTGCAGAACGAAAGAATCTACTTGCAATGACCACATTATAACGCTCACTCACCGATAACTTCACAAAGTCGGGGCAGTGGCGAAGAGGGTATATCATTCGGCACAATGTGCAATCATGACCTGAAACGTTGGTGTGATATGTGCTTACTTTTCGGGAGTTCATTGGAGGACTGTTGGGTCATTTGGGAGTGTCGAATCGACTAGGTTGTCGATTAAGTGGCTGGCTGAATGGCCGAAAACCACCTCAGATATCTGAGAGGGATTCGAGCGACTGATACCACTCAGTCAGGAAATCGTCGAAATCACTCCAATTAGGAATCTCACGCTTGTTCTTTAACGACTGTTCTCACAGGCAAAATGTAATATCTGGAAGCTTTGTGGAACATCAATATACAAAAATTGTCTCCCACTGGTATGTGTCAACGTCCAAGAGCTTCAAATTGGTAATCCAGTCATTAATGGTGCTCTGTAAGTGCTTCAGATTGGGACCGGTTTTGTAAGTTACCGACTGCAGGCTGAAAAGCGCTTTTAACTGGATATTTACAAGAATCCTCTTGTTCTCGTACTGCTCTTCAAGATTGTACCAAACGAGCGCGAAGCCATCATTAGTCAGGGGAGTTGACTTAATAATGCTATGCGTCTCTTCACGTGGTTTCGGAGTAAATGGTGCAATTTTTCGACTGGGGATAACCGGGGGCTATTCCGATATAAGGCCGTAGACATATCTTTAAAGCTCGACTATGATACATAATCCCCGTAAAAACATGCCGTGTCACATGGCGGCAATTGAATAGAGGGAAATGAATGTTCCTTGTTTATTCTTTCAACGGGTAGATCGGGAATTGCGGGAGAGACCACCACAATGGTTAGATCATGTATGTGGGAATTTATATTTGAAAGGCATCGGATATATGATGTGTAACATTCTCTATATGTGTCCGTTATGGAACCAATATCAATGCCTTTATCCCCTCATCAGATAATAATGCTTTTTAAAATCATTCCAGAGGGTTTCAAACTCCTTCTTTAGGACCTCCAAGGCAAAACTACTATGGGTGTCGGTCTCAATCTCCTGGATATATAAGTCGAAATCGTTAATTTCCTCCGCGGCAGCCTTGAAACGGTCGAGAGCTGATATTTTGAATATTGATTATCTCGTCCAGTAGTCAATATAGCGTGATCAATTTTAAAAATGACCGTGAAATCAATTAATCAATATTAACTCTTAATCAAATTGACTGGTTGCACAACCGTAGCGAGAAAGAAGTAAAAACCCTTGTAATTCAATATGTAATATTTAATTTAATATGTAATATTTAATATATAGGATTGTTGGATTTTAATAGCAATGGCTAATAAATAATTGGGGGCAATAACAATTGTGTTTAATGCTTAAACATATATATGTAGTATGTATCTAGTCTGTAAGGAATTATAACATGATTCGCCAGCCATCTCTGTTCTTCGCTAGCTGGCGCCAGTTAGAAATTCCAAGCGCCGTCAGGTTCTCTGGTGCTTGGTCCTTCCACCGCAGGTTAAGTCTTCCTCTTCTGCGTCGTCCTCTAGCGGGTTCCGAATATAACACCTTCTTAGCTGGATCGTGTTCTTCCATTCGCTCGACATCACCTAGCCAGCGCAGCCGCTGGATTTTGATACGCTTTACTATGTCAATATCGGCATACAGCTCGTACAGCTCATGGCTGTACTCGCCACCAACGCAAATAGGTCCAAAGATCTTGCGTAGGACTTTTCTCTCGAAAACTCCAAGCATTCGCTCATCCGAGGTGGAAATTGTCCAGGCTTCAGCGCCATATTTTAGGACGGGCATGATGAGAGACTTGTAGAGTATAGTGTTCGTTCTTCGAGAGAGGGCTCGACTTCTCAATTTCTTACTCAGCCCAAAGTAACACCTGTTAGCAAGGGTTATCCTACGCATGATCTCCAAGCTGACGTCATTACTGCTGTTAATGCTGGTTCCAAGATAGACAAAGTCCCTTACTACTTCAAAAGCGTAGTTATCAACAGTGACGTGGAAGTCCAAGACGTCTTGCCCTCGTTCACCGTGAGACCCATCCGACGCGACTCTCTTTCCAACTCTGAGAATGCTGCACTGACTGCTCGCGTGTTCATGTCGATTATGTCAATATCGTCGGCATACGCTAACAGCATGACACTTTTGTTGAAGATAGTGCCATTATGTCGTAGATCAGCAGCTCGTATTATTTTCTCCATAATAAGATTGAAGAAGTCGCACGGTAACGAATCACCTTGTCTGAAACCCCGTTCGGTATTAAACGGTGCAGAGAGGTCCTTTCCAATTTTCACTGCACAACGGGAGTTATGCAGTGTCATTCTACAAAGTCGAATGAGCTTTTCAGGAATACCGAACTCAGACATTGTTGCGTAGAGGTAATCCCTTACCGGACTGTCGAAAGCGGCTTTATAATCAACAAATAGGTGGTGTGTGTTGATCTGTTTTTCTTGGGTCTTCTCCAGGATTTGGCGCAGTGTGAAAATCTGGTCGATGGTGGATTTACCAGGTCTGAAGCCACACTGATACGGTCCAATCAGGTTGCTGAGCATAGGCTTCAACCTTTCACACAGTACGCTCGATAGAACCTTGTATGCGATGCTCAGGAGACTTATTCCACGGTAGTTGGCACAAATTGTGGGGTCTCCTTTTTATGTACAGGACAGAGAACACTGAGCCTCCAATCATCAGGCATGCTTTCATCCGACCAAATTCTGCTTATGAGCTGGTGCATGCGGGTGAGCAGCTCACCGCCTCCGGTCTTAAACAACTCGGCAGGCAGGCCATCAGAACCTGCAGCTTTGTTGTTCTTCAGCCTTAAAATGGCCGTTTCAACCTTGTCATAGGTGGGTGGTGGAACATCAACACCATCATCTGTAATTGGGGTTATCGGGCAATCTCCTCCACTGGCGGAATTGTTCGTAGCATCGCCATTTAGTAACGTGGAGAAGTGTTCCCTCCATAGGCTCAGTACACTCTGGACATCTGTAACCAGATTATCATTTCCACCACTACAAGAAGAGGCTTCGAGATTTAAACATCCACTCAGGCGCTTGATCTTTTCGAAGAATTTTCGAGTCTCATTATTGTCGCCAAGCACGATTTTGATATCGTGGCGGGGCAGCGGTCATAAGCTTCTTCGAGGCGCTGAAAGAAGTTCTCCTTGGTCACATTGTCCTTCTCATCCGTCGGAGCGTTGGCACATATAAGGCTGATGTTGTAGAATTTTGCCTTGATGCGAATTGTGACCAGCCGCTCGTTCAAGGCGTGAAATGTGAGACAAGATGTCGTAGTCTCTTGCTGACCAAAAATCCACATCCTAATTCGTGCCTTTCATCATGGCAACTGTAGTAAATATCACAGGACGCTCTTTTGGAGCAGTCATGTCCCGTCCATGGCATTTCCTGGAGAGCGGTGATGTCAGCTCTGTATTTTTGAGGACATCAACCAGCTGGATAGAGGCACCCTCCCTATGAAGGGACCGAACATTCCAGTTGCATATCCGTAAATCATGGTCCTTTTTTCGTTTGCGGGGGTCATTAACAAAAGCGATAGTCCTTATCCAAGGCATTGCTGTTTTTTTCATTGTGGGGGGTTTTATGTGGCGGGTCCCAAACCCTACGCACAACCTCTAACCCAGCGGGAGCCAGAAAGACGTTGCCAGGTGGTCGCCACATGGAGGGCCCCCATTAATAATAATGAAGACGCCATCATATAGTAAGCAGAGCAAGCTACATGACTACCCCTCATTAACAAATAAAGGTATCATCACATAGCGCTCAGATCAAACTACATGACAGCCAGTGAGTTGACTTGCGATGAGTTCAACAAGGATTGCGCTAGCCCCACCCAGTTGAGGCAGTTAGACACGTTACCTTGCGAAAACACCACCAGACCACCATGTATTCATTAGTTGTAGATAATTATAATGTTCAGAATAAAGTGAAGGGTATCCCTAAAAATATTTCATCGCGGTTAACCATCAACGATTTCACAAGCATTTTATATAGTGGGGATATACTAACTCGCCCTATGCATACATTAAGATATTATACTTAGTATTACGATTATTGTGAAAATAGAATAAACAATTTTGAGTCTAATATTAGGATTACTAAATAAGTATATCATTATATATGTTACATATAATGAGTAAATAAATATAAAAAATATAAATTAATATGTTTTCATTTCAAAATTCAAAAATTGTCTTAAGGCTCTAACGTTGAGTAAAGTTTTGATTATGAATTATAAAACCATCAAAATAACCATATTTTTCTCTAATTTTTTTTCAAATTTTCACATCCGTAATTATCTAAATTGAATATATTTGAAAGTTCAAACAATGACTCAAACCACTTCTTCTTATAACCCTTAACATAAACTTCACAATTAAATAAATTTCACGTATTGTTGAATATCTGTATATGGCAACACTACAATCCAATTGCATATTTGCTTTGAAGTATATTCTTATTTTTTTTTCTCATGGAATCATGACTCCATTTTTAATCACTCGAATAAAATCTATTAACGAAGCAGGTTGCGTTTTTAATTTGATGATCGGTCTACTCTGCCCTCAAGCATATTATTGCAATTTTTGCCAACAGTGGTTATGGGCCCAGGTGCACTGGCCTATGCGCGTGATAAGTTTGAAAAAAAATAAATCGCAATATGTTTTCGGTCGCACATGTTGAAAAGTTGAGCGGAGACAATTACTCGACTTGGTCGGTACAAGCTAAAAGTCTTTTGACTACGTTAGACTTGTGGAATGTCATCGTGACAAAATGTCCAGAGGAGCAAGCTGAAAAAGCAGCCTGGATCATTGCGGATCAAAAGGCACTTGCTACAATAAATTTGAGTGTGAGGCCCAGTGAACTTATTCACATAAAAAATTGCGTCAAGGCAAAGGATGCCTGGGACACTTTAAGCAATTTGTATGAGGCTAACACAGCGTGCCGAAAAGTGAATTTATTTAAAAAACTCGTTCGTTTTAAAATTAAACCAACAGAAAAAGTTTCGAGTCAAATAGGCGAATTTTGCGGTATAATTGATGACCTGAAAATTATTGGCATTGAATTAAACGACGACTTCGTATCAGTTTTATTGTTATGCACACTGCCTGATGAAATGGAGAATTTCGTTGTTGATGTTGAGAGTCGCGACAAATTGCCACCATTAGATCAACTCGTGTCGAAAATTCTTGAAGAAGAAAGACGACAAGGTGTAAGGGGTGTCGGGAACGATGAACATCTTTTATGGGCAAACACATCAAACAGCGAAAGTTTGCGAAATCGCAACAACAAAAATAACCGTTTTAATAAGAATAAGAACAATTGGAAAAAACTAAATCAGCAGACGAACAAAGGTAACGGAGATAACAAAAACAATTCTGTCAGTACCGTTGTTGGTTATCGATGCCGATTACGCGGACACGTGCGCGCTCAATGTCCGCAGGCTGCAGAGACGGCAGCGTCAGCGTTTAGCGCAATGAGCGGAGAACTGAGCACAAATACGTGGATTTTGGACAGCGGCGCTACTTGCCATATGTCACCGAATAAGGAGATGTTCGAATCAATTGAGTATTGGAAGCAAAAAATTTTATTAGCTTCTGGAGACAGCGTTCATTCGGAGGGAAGAGGAACAATAAAGGTGAAAACGGAACATGCGAATATAAGCCTTTTAAATGTTTTATTTGTTCCTAACTTGCATTGCAATTTTATATCGATGAGCAAAATGTTAAAAGCTGGAAATACGGTATATTTTTCAGAACGTGGCGCGAACGTGAAAAATAAACAACAACAAACTCTTTTTGTAGCAAATGAAAAAAATGACATATTTTTGATTGACTTTGAAACAGTAAAGCAAATAGAACAATGCAAAAGTGCGTATACAATAAAAAGTGATTGTGAAAAATGGCATTTACGTTATGGTCATCTAAACGCGAAAGATCTCAACAAACTATCGGACAAAAATATGATAAACGATTTACCGAATGCCGGAAAATTTCGATTGCATCACTTGTGCGCTGTGCAATATTAGTTCAAAGCCATACAAACATTATTCGAAAATAAACACAAAAGAAGCACTAGAGTTAGTGCATAGTGATTTGTGCGGACCTTTTAATGTTAAATCACTCGGCGGTTCGGTATACTTCATAACATTTATCGATGACTATACGCGTTTTATAAATGTTTTTTTTCTGAAGCAAAAATCAGAAGCGTTCGAGGTGTTCAAAATTTTTGCAGCTATGGTTGAAAATATGTTTGGACGTCAAATTAAATGCGTTAGAACGGACAACGGCAAGGAGTATGTGAACTCGCAATTTCGATCGTTTTTTCAGAACAAGGGTATAGCTCACCAAACAACAGTGGCATATTGCCCACAACAGAATGGTGTGGCAGAAAGAGCAAACAGAACTCTTTTGGAAATGGCAAGATGTTTGCTGCAATGTTCTGGTTTGCCAAAATTTCTATGGGCGGAAGCCATACATACCGCAACATACTTGCGCAACCGTTCTCCTACAAAGGTTTTGATGGATGTCACACCATACGAGCGTTGGTTTGGGCGAAAGCCTTCGGAATCACATCTACGTATATTTGGTTGTGATGCGGTCATGCTGAATAAAAACAAGAGCGGTAATAAATTTATGCCTAAAGGATCGAAATGTAAACTTGTTGGTTATGAAGCAGCAACGAAAGGTTATCGTCTATACGATGCGGCGAAACGTCAAATTGTTAAGGCGAAAGACGTGAAATTTTTTCAGAATTCATTTGAGGCGCTAGCAGAACAGCATAAGCTAGACGAAAACGAATCATTTTATATCGAAGTTCCAAACTACACAAAACCCCCTGTAAACAAGGCAAGTACGACCGTATGTGAAGCAGCATCTGATGATGTGGAGGAGAATTATGATACAGCAAGCAGCTTGCGTAGTGATTCAGACGTCGATAGAGATTATGAATCTGAAATAACAGAAAATCAGGTTGAACTCTCTAGACGGAAAACTCGTAGCCGTGCGAAGCAGCAGCAGAAGAGTTTATTTGCAGACAATCCGAGAACTATGGCAGAGGCGTTACAATCTGAAGACGCGGAAATGTGGAAAAGAGCAATGAACATCGAATACAATACATTGCGTAAAAATAACACCTGGATATTGGTCGATAAGCCTCAAGATAAGAATATTATCGGCTGTAGATGGGTTTTTACAGTGAAAAAGAAAGCAGATGGATCTATCGAGAAGTATAAAGCGAGATTAGTCGCAACAGGATGTTCGCAAAAACATAACGTTGATTAAACGGAAACCTTTTCACCCGTGGCGCGTCATTCTACGATCCGGTTATTACTTGCTTTAGCAGCGAAATACGAGATGTTGGTTAATCATGTTGACATAGTTGCAGCATATCTAAACGGGGATCTGTCGGATGAGATATACATGCGCCAACCACCTGAATGTAGAGATATTCACAATCAAGATAAGGTTTACAAGCTACAAAAACCATTATACAGCTTAAAACAAGCTGGGCGCGAGTGTAATAGGAAAGTTACAGATATCCTGGAATGTATTGGGTTTCAACGATGTCAAACGGACAGCTGTGTGTATTTTAAACGTCAAAACAATATTTTGAGTTCTATCGCGCTATATGTGGATGATATGATGCTTGCGTCAACAACTGAAGCTGAAATGAATTTTGTTATCAAGCAACTGAATCAACACGTCGAGGCTGATAATCGTGGACCAATTTCATTTTATCTGGGTATGGAAATTGAGCGTGATGGGCCTCGAGGCGACATAAGCATTCATCAAACGAAGTATACAAATGAATTGCTCAAACGATGGAATATGAGCGAATGTAAGCATGCATTGACGCCATGGTCTAATGGCACCGTACTTAAGAATTGTGAGAACAATTGCGAGGGACTGGTCACCAAAGAGTATCAGAGTCTGATAGGCGGCCTGATATACCTGGCCATCATTACGCGGCCGGACATCACACATGTTGTTTCGAGACTTTCGCAATTCAACGCACATCCGCATCAAGAGCATTTTCAAGCGACCAAACATGTGTTAAGATACCTGAAAAATAATCCTAAGGGTATGATATCTTATCGTCATAATCAGAACGAGTTTCTATCTTTTTCAGATGCAGATTGGGGTACGGACTCCACTGATCGGAAGTCCTACACAGGCTATGCGATTTTCATGGCTGGTGGTTTAGTAGCATGGGAGTCTAAAAAGCAACAATTGGTAGCTTTGAGCACAATGGAGGCCGAATATGTGTCGTTTTTCTGCGGAGCCTACTGCAAGAAATGGGTTTTACTGAATACGTGGCTACTCCCACCAAGATTTTATGTGATAATCAAAGCGCTCTATTTATGGTAAAAAACGCCAATATACAACCCCGAAGTAAACACATAGACATCAGATTTCATTATATACGTGAAAAATTCAGTGATGAGTCTATTGAAGCTGAGTACGTTCAATCTGAAGAAAACGCGGCTGATGTACTTACTAAAGTTTTGTCGAAAGAGAAACACATTAAATCTTGTAAATTGCTATGTTTAATATTCGATTAAATTTGTATTAATGAATTCATTTTGTTTTGTAAATGCATCTTGGATTGAACGGGAGAATGTTGAATATCTGTATATGGCAACCCTACAATCCAATTGCATATTTGCTTTGAAGTATATTCTTATTTTTTTTTCTCATGGAATCATGACTCCATTTTTAATCACTCGAATAAAATCTATTAACGAAGCAGGTTGCGTTTTTAATTTGATTATCGGTCTACTCTGCCCTCAAGCATATTATTGCAATTTTTGCCAACACGTATTGAATTTGATAAGCTCTGTAATGTGATTGATCCTGTATCCCATTTAATGTTGTGATATTTTGATGTAATCCAACGTGCTTGTTTTTGATAGAATGGTGGAAGATCATTGAAGGGGAACGGTGGTTTTACGATAAAATGCATATCCTCATTAATGCTAAAGGATATTGCCAGATCCTTTAAAATAAATTGTTTTTCGGGCCCCTTAAGTCCTTGAATATCAACAACTACTTTTTGTATATAATTAGAATGCATTTTTATACCCTGCATAATGCAATATGCAAGGTATATTCATTTCGGTCAGATGTTTGTGTCCACTTGAAGGAATCTGCGGAGATATAGACATAGATATATATTTGTGATCAGCTTCGCTTAAATTTTCGATTCAACGATGTCCGTCCGTCCGCCCGTCCGTCTGTCTGTCACCTGGCTGGTTCGCACGATAACTTGAGTAAATATTGAGCTATTTCGACGAAATTTGGCACAAGTAACCTATGATCCAAGGGTACGGAGGGGATTGATGTTGGGTATGATCGGTCAATAGCCACGCCCACACCAAGCATTCAAAGCGACTAACCTCGGAATTTTCAAAATCTTTAACTTGCTAGAACTCACATAATATACCACTTGGGACAACAATATTTGGCACGTAGAGTTATATTATAATACTATATAACCTCGCCACGCCTACTTTTTAGCGTAGCTCTCATACAAAGTGTCTGTACTTCTTTTGAATTGAAACAGCTGTAACTTCTACAATCTTCTGTCCAGAATAACCATAATTGATACTTAGATTAACATGGTAGTCGGAAATAATATGGCACAAAATCAGTGTGCCACACCCACTTCTTATTGGGGCTACCATACAAAGTTGCGGAAATTAAAAAAAAATGTCACCGGTTATAACTTGCAAACTATTCAGCGTAGAATAACGAGATTTAAGGTGTGGATTAGTATTGTTTATTGTAGCCCCCATACAAAATGACTAAAATTCTTTTAAATCGAAACAGCCGTTACTTCGGCAATCTTCTGTCTAGAACAACCATAATTGACACTTAGGTTAACATGGTAGTCGGAAATAATATGGCCCCAGCCAACTGTAAGGAGATTTTTATATATCTTTTTGGTATTTCAAATTGAAAATTCCGTAATAAATGTCTTCACTCTTTAAAGAATAAGATCATACTGAACATATTAAATCATTTTCTTAATTTCTCCAGTCATGGGGTTATAGCTAATAACCCGATCATGTATGAGAAAGGCATAAGCAGAAGTATTAAAAAAATAAATATGTGGCACTTAAAGCCCCAAAGGGCTCATTGGCCGAGCTTCTCTTCTATTACTGTTATGCGTCTTAAATTTTGGACAATATTAGAAGGGACCTACTTATTTTAGCCGGTTCCGAACGGCAGAACACATGTGACATCACTTTTTCTGAGCTTTGTCACAGAGTTCTTTAAGAAGCTTTTTCATGGCAAGTTGTTACTGTCGGAAGAATTGCCAATTGCTTGCCGACAAGTGGGTACCATTCGAAAGAAAAATCTTTTCGATATAAAATTTGTTATGCATCAGCCGGGTATTGAACTTTTCAAAGTGGTTCTGGAGCTATCGCCCCTGAAACTCTTTCCCGAGTTCTTCACCTCCAAGGTCGATTCATCTTGCAGAAGTCCACTGAGTTGGAACGAGAGCCACTTCATGGTCTTCTCCAACGACTTCATGGCCTTTTTACGTTGTCTCTTTCGCTTCTGCTTCTCCCGTTTCTTCAACAGGATTCTCTCTGCTCTGGAGACTTAGTCCTTTTCACTTATACCTGATAAAGCTAACGATTCCGCTACACTAGGAGCGTCTTCGTCTACACCATCAGATATTCTGCCCGATATTTTACGCTGCTTTCAAATCGGTTTTCCTGCCGACATGTTGACACCGCCTCCGACACCGACAGATGCCGTGGCTATCAGCACTACTTCGCATGAGGCAGTGTTGTCCGCTATTGCAGGAATTTCGTTCTGAGTTCCAGAGGTGGGAACGAGTGGTGTAGCTAACAGCTCGGCCTCTGGTGAAGCCTTATCGTCAACCGTTCCACCCGTTAACACCCCTGCAACCCCCAGATTCTTGGATCGAGAGTCGGTTTTTGGGTTTTTACAATCAATGTTGTTCCCAGGAGTTGCGAACAAGTAATTGTCCGCCTGCGCAAAGATTCGCAGTACGCAGGTAAGGCTACTTATTACGGAGGGCGCCAGGTATCCGTAAGCTCAAAGTTAGCGACTGGACTATTTGAAAAAGGGGCCCCAAGCCAGGCTGATTTTCGGCACGAATAGCATAGCACCTTAATCCAGCCCCTCACCTGCGACCATGTTAAGAGTACGTTGACGAATGCTGTATTATTGAAAAGTAACAAACACTCACCAACTTACCCTTATCTTAGCTAGATATATATATATAGCTATATATATATATATATATATATATATATATATATATATATAAATATATATATTTATATATATATATATATATATATATATATAAATATATATATTTATATATATATATATATATATATATATATATATATAAATATATATATTTATATATATATATATATATATATATATATATATAAATATATATATTTATATATATATATATATATATATATATATATAAATATATATATTTATATATATATATATATATATATATATATAAATATATATATTTATATATATATATATATATATATATATATATATATATATATATATATATATATATACTGTTCATATGTAAGATCAGTTCCAACATGAACTTGATTAAGTGATTTCCCATAAATATAAATATTTTCAAATTTTAATCCATTCGGACTTTCAATTAAACTTATCATAACATTAGTTTTCCCACAATTCGATGGTCCGATAATTGAACATCTGATTGTATTCGGTAGTAGGAGTCCATAACGAGGTTTTAAAGTATCATTTGTTTTAAAGTCTAAATTCCTCACAACAATTTTTTATCCTGTCTTATGAACTTCATTTTAACAACTGAATTACATTATATAATAAGCACATCCTCTTCACATAATTATATTAGTATATTGTCATCATTTCATGTAGCAGGAATAGGAAGCTATTAATAATGGGTTTATTAATTAAAAAAGGTTTCAGTCATAAAAAACAACTTCATGGTGGTGGACTTGTTGATGGGATAATTAATTCTTTACCAGTTGAATTACATTTACCTGGCTATCAATTTTGCGGTCCTGGTACTAAGCTTAAAATGCTTTTAAATAGAGGTGATAAGGGTGTAAATCCATTAGATGCTGCTTGTAGGGAACACAATATTGCATGTTCGCAAAACAAAGACTTAGATAGAAGACACATTGCTGATAAACAACTTGTTGAAAGAGCTCGGCAAAGAGTAACTTCAAAGGATAGTAGCATTGGTGAGAAGGCAAGAGCTTGGCTTGTGACATACGCGATGAAATCTAAAGTTAAATTAGGAATGGGTAATAACATGCAAAAAGTAAATGCCTTAAAAATTATTTACAACTGCCTTTGCAGAGACGCGCAAACTTTGAAACGTCAGAAGCCTGATAGCGTTTAAAAAGCTGTAATAATCGCACATAAATTAATCAGTAATACATTTAGGGGAAACAAAGAGAATATCAATATTCCTAGAGTCATACAAATCCCCAAGGTTGGGGGATTTCTTCCCTTGGTACCAATCCTAACCGCATTGGGTGCACTTGGTGGTTTAGCATCAGGCGGATCGCCTATCGTCAAGGCTGTCAACAGCGCCAAAGCAGCTAGAGAGCTGTTGGATGAAGCAAACCGTCATAATAAGACAATGGAACGGATTGCTATGGGAAAAGGTTTATATTTCAAGCCTTATCGGGGACTGCTTCTTTTATCGACCACAAGGAATAATATTTTAAGTATGTTACCCAAGAGAGCGCTCACTGACGTTGACATTATAAAATTCGCGAAAAATATACCACACTTTCGAGGAGTTTTCATGCGTGATACTCTTCCATGAAAACCACATGTGATCGAGTGCGGAATTGTGAACCTTGATAGTATACAAAGCAGTGGAACACATTGGGTAGCATACTATAAAAATAAAAATCATATTGAATATTATGATAGCTTCGGAAATTTACTTCCACCAAAAGAACTGATAAAATATTTGGAAACAAACAACAACTACAATTATAAACGTTATCAGAAATTCAACACACACACTTGTGGTCATCTATGTCTAAAATTTTTATATCAACTTGCTCACACGTTTTAAATAAATGAAATAAAAAAAAACATAATTTTTTTTCACATCTCCAAAAGCGAAAAATAATTTTATTTATTTATTTTTTATATAAGTAGCTGAATTATCTAAAACATTTAGAGCTTCGGTATATTTTAATTCTTTAAAAATAATTTGTAATTTTTCAAAGGCGTCAGGTCCTCGATGGGCTATCTTTGTGAATAGTTCTGCATGAAGCCTCCTTTCTCTATTATATTCATCAATATCGTCATCATCATCATCATTAAAGATGTTGGGAGATAATGGGATATATATAGCAAGTTCTTTATAATTTGTTAGCCAGATTAATTGTTCAATATTTCTTAAAATAATCTCTCGGTGTATATCGTCCATGATTATTTTATTGAAGCTTGCTTGATGTGCGCTTCACTCTATCCCTAACTCCGATTATCAATTCTTCAATCTTTTATCATCTTTTACTACCACCGCTACTATTGCTACTATTACTACCAATTGTAGTATTTAAATTAGAATCCATTGTCATCTACGTAAAACTTTATCAAAGACTAATGAGAATTCAAATCGATATAATCAATTTATATCAAAAAATTATTGAAAATTTTGCTTACTCAGCAGTGAAGTTTAAAAATAATATAAACAAAATGTATCGATTATTAGTATACGGAGTCTAAGTGTAAACAATAAACAAACAAAATAAAGAAATGTTTTGAAAAAAATTCATGAATGAACATGAATGATTGTGAATATTTGCATCATATACTTAAATTAGTATATTGACATTGTATACATGTTCAATAGGTTGCACATTTAAGATTTCAATATCAGATGTATAGTTTTCATCAGAATAACGAACTAATGCAACTTCACCATCAATAAGCTGTTCAGTTACAACTTCATGATATTCACTACATCGAATACTCATACTTCGTTTCTCGTAGTTTGAATAATAGGTGTATCGAATTGTTATGTATGTACCGGAATCATAAAGCTGTTTATAATGTCTGCAGTAAAGACGCTCACTTTGAATTATACCATTAATTTCTTGCTCTTTGTGTATCAAATCTTGCCTTAATGCTTCAATAGCTTCAGTCACGGTGAAAAAATGTTTTGTTGCTCCCTCCGTACTTGAAATTGATGGTGTCGTTTTAGTAGGTTCATCGCTAAATACTCTATCTTCATTTTTCGCAGTACTAAGCATAGAAAAAGCTATGTCGATGTTGACCACCTCATCATTTGGTAAAGTCAAACGAAATCCATATTTCCCCTTTCTTTCACCATCTGATGTAGACACCAAATTTATTGCAATTCGCTCAGCTGAAAGTATTTGCTTATACATTAAAGCAAATAAACTCTACAGGCTGTATATCTTCATAAATCTCATTTTACTAACTACATATATTGGAAAATATAGTACTAATCGCTTTGAAGTTAAAAGTTTAACTAGATATTCTCATCTGATAAACTATGCAAAAAAGCTCGCAAAAAAAAAATAGCAAACATTAATAATACATTTTTTTGTTTGTTTTGATCAATTACCTATCCCAATAACAAAACCGTAAAGCATGACCTAAGCAACTCAACATATATATATATATTTCAAGCATGTAGAAACACTTTCACTAATCTATTATTATGTTACCCATCCCCAATAAAACTCATATAATTTTTTTTTTTGGTGATCATGCTAGCTACATATATTAGGATATAAATAGTCTAATATATATGTAGCATACAGTGGCTCCCAGCTTATTTCGTACAGTGACAGTTTAAAAATTGCTGCAGTCGTAATTCCTAATATAGCAAAAATTTGAACAAAATATAAATGCCATTTTTGAAAGGAAGGTTTGTTTTTCATTTTCCAAAATTTACTTTTTCAAAATTTTAGTGTTTGACACTATAAAAAAATAAAATAAGAAAAAAATAGGAAAATTCATGTCACAGCTTATTTCGTACAGTCTCTTTAAGTTCAAACTAAAAACAAAGTAAGTTGATTTCAATATTTAGTTGACATCCCTTAGCGTTAATGACAGCCTGGAGTCTATTTGGCATTGAATCCACCAATTTTTGAGTGATGTTTGGTGTGATTTTTTTCCATTCTTCCATCAGTACCTTCTTTAGGTCTTGCTTATTAGAAATCTTGTGTGTTCTTATTTTATTGTCCAAAATAGACCAAAGATTTTCAATCACATTCATGTCAGGTGACTGTGGTGGTGGAGACATCAAGTGTGGGCAGTTCCAAATAAGCCAAGATTGCACAATCCCAGATTTATGTTTTGGGTCATTATCTTGGTAATACCGAAATTCTTCCCGCAAACCCAGTTTGTCTGCACTTTGAAGTAAATTGTTTTTCAGAATCTCGAGGTACTTCATTTTGTCCATTGTTCCCTCAATAAAAACCAATTCACCTACTCCGGCTGCTGACATACAGGCCCAAACCATCACGCTACCGCCACCATGCTTCACTGTGGGCTTAAGGTTCTCCTTGTTTAGCTCGGTATTCGCTTTACGCCAAACATATGACATTCCGTCCGAGCCAAAAATATTAAACTTAGACTCATCCGCGAAAATAACGGTATTCCAGAACGCAGGAGTATTAATAATATGCTCTTTGGCGAAGTCAAGTCGGCGTTGTATATTCATTTTCGAAATGAATGGTTTCTTTCGGGCTACTCGACCGTTCAAGTCATGATTGCGCAGCACACGTCGGACAGTTTCAGCACTGGATGATTTTCCTATTTCACGCTGAACCTCTGCAGCCAACTTCGGAGCGGATAACTTTGGTATTTTTCTTAATGTTTCGTACAATATAACGCTCGTCTGATGCGTTAAAAATCTTATTAGGTGCTTCTCTGCCCTTGTTCTCCAACCGATTTTCGCGAACGAAGCGTTGAATGATGTATTGGACAGTTGAGGCACTTAAATTTGTCATTTCAGCAATTTTTCGCACACTCTGACCTTTCCTAAAATGGTTAATTACCAGTTTACGCTGTTCCATCGTTGTACGACGACCCATAACGCTAAATGTTTAATTTACAGCACTTTAACTATTTAAAATAATAATAATAAAAATTGTTATAATAGTTAAAAAGGTCCAAAAACTCATACAATTCAAAAAAACTTTGTAACTGCGCGGCAGAATGAAACTTACTTACATTGAAGTTTGTGTACGAAATAAGATGTGAGCTGAAAATCAGCTGATCAATAGTTTTTCTCTCTTGCATGACAAAAAGAACAATTTTTGGGGTTCCCCGTTTTCTTATTAGGTTTACTAAACACATACACAGACATCTACATTCAAAACTTATCGATAAGTTTTTTAGTTTCGATGTTACAGCCATTTACATAAAAATATATACACTGTACGAAATAAGCTGTGAGCCACTGTATGTAGCTACAAGCTATAACCATATACATGCATTTACTATACCTACCGCATAACTAGCATAGCTGATAAGCTACCCTAATAGCCTAGACAGACGGCAGCCTAATTCCGGATTACCGAGTTAATTCGAATTAACTCGGGCATTAACTGCAGCTAATCCGCATAAACTCTATGAGTTAATTCTCACAATAAAAGAGGATTAGGGCAATTTGCGATGGCAACACTGCTGAAAATTGTCTATTGTGAATTTTTCTCCATCCATTTTACAAAATATTAGGTATGTTCGCTAAAAAAAACTTTCAACAATTGTTTACAGTTTTCAACATGAAAAGTGTTGGCGAACAAATAAATCCAGCTGTCAATTATGAACGGTGAATGTCAATTTACAAGTTTCTGATAGTTTTCAGTTCACGTACTTCTTGTAGATTTTCTCATATCGAGAGTGATAGATGACAGAAATTGATAGTGATAGTAATGTAAGTGGACAGACCTAATAAAACAGCAATCAGCCGTTTAGTTAATCCGCAATACTGCCGTCTGTCAGGTTATTATTTTATTCGGATTAAGTGTGCCGGTAATCCGGAATTAGGCTGCCGTGTGTCTAGGCTATTAGTGTTCCAGCGTTGATGCTTTATCCACAGTCTAGTACTTTCCAATTTCGAATTCAGCTATTTGTTTAGTGTACCTATATTCTTGAGGGACCCTATATTCTTGTAGAATATTAAAGTAGAAATTTTAAATATTTTTGTATATATCAATATTTTATTTTATAGTTGTCAAAATGAAGTAATAAAGGGAAGGAAAGGAGAAAGAAGGAATTAATAAATGTAATTCTCATACCATTCCCATAATTGTCAGTCGATTAAATTTATTTCCATACATCTACGGTCAGCATATTATAAAACGCCATTTGATTCGTGATGGTTTATTATTATTTTTTCTTGCATCTAAAGATTGTTTATTTTAATAAATATTTTTATATGTTGGAATTATTTTAATTATCATGTTTAGGAATTTTATACTTTCATGCCCAAAACCAAAATTTTCATAGTTGTGCATTTGCTTGTTATGTGCATTTTGTCTGTAATTTGATTCTTGTATATCTATATGCCTTATTATTTTGAGTGTCGTTCTCACGTTATTGTACAGGTGCTGCATTGTTGTGCATTTTGTTTAATATGGTCAAAGTGCTATTAATTTTATTATTTTTTTTTTTTCTTTTTTATGGAATTTTGTTTTTTGCATTTTTGTAGTATTATGTGTTTTGTTTAGTCAGAAAATTTAATTCTCTTGCATCTTTGTTTTGTAAATACATTTCGTTCTAATGCGCTTATACACACTCGGTATTATGTTATTGTAGGGTGTTTTTTGTAGAGGTTTGGATCATCGAATTTAATATTAATCTAATTTTGATGGAAAGGTTTTATTAAATTATTGTGTATAGTCGTTGTTACTGGACTGTTTATGTTTACTATTTCGTAGGGTCCAGTCCAAATGGGACTAAATTTATTTTTCCTCGTTTGATTTTTTAATAAAACCTCTTCTCCTACTCTAAAACTTATCGGGTGTATGTTGTTGTCGTACTGTGTCTTGGCGTTCTCCTTTGCCTTTTCTTGATTTTCCTTAATTAGTTCGTGGGACCACTGTATTTGATATTTTAATAACTTATTTTGGTCTTCTGCGTTGTACAATGGTGTTCTTTTGGTTTTTAGATTTGTTTGCATGTCGGTGTTAAAGCCGTAAAGTATGTTGAAAGGTGTTCGTTTGGTGGTAGTATGTACTGTATTGTTGTGAACATGCATTGCTGATGCTAACCACTGATCCCAATTTGAACCATCTTCTTTAACGAAACTCCTAACATATTCCGCTAATGGTCTATGACTTCTTTCTAAGGAACCGTTTGCTTGTGGGTGATATGGCGTTATATGTAAATTTTTAACACCTAATACATGCAAGATATCTGAGAACAATTTTGATGTAAAATTTGTACCATTATCTGTGACTAAAATTTTTGGTATGTTGTGTAATAACTTCGTTGTAAAAAAGTTTTGCTACTGTGCTGGATTCTGGATCAGAAATAGGTACACAAATGAAAAATTTTGAAAAATCATTTTGAAAAGTAAGAATGTACTTATTTCCCGATGTGGTTTCTAGGAGAATTCCCACCATATCCATAGAAACTTATTCAAATGGCTTAGATGGTGTATCGGTTGTAAGCTCATTTTTTACAATTTTTAACTAATTCTTTAATCTGGCTTCGCATACCTTTCTATCTATATTGTCTTCTAATCTTGAAATAAGTTTTCAAAGCACCCTGATGCCCTCATAAAGGTGAATCATGGAAGTTGCGAAATATCGTCGATATATCCTTTTCATCAGTGAGAAGTTCCGCGTTCTTGTTCTCCTGATTTTCTGCATTTTCATCTAGTTCTAATTCGTTATAGAGCTTTCTTCATGCTCTTCTTGGCTTTCGGTCTTGTCGACTTTATTCCTCGCCATAGAACGAGTCACAACCATTGTTGACTCCTGATTCGGTTGTCCAACTGTGCTGAGCGCATCCGCGTTCAAGTTCCTTTTTCCTGCTTTATAAATTATTTCAAAATCAAATTCAGATAATTTGTGCCTGAAACGTGTTAAACGTGATATCTGATCCTTTAGGTTTGCAATTCCTCCTAGTGGCTGGTGGTCGGTGTAGATTTTGAACGGTCTAGCGAGAAGATATGCTCGATAATTCTTCACAGCCCACACGATGGCCAGGAATTCCTTTTCGATGGTGGAATACCATTTCTCAGTGTCACTGAGTGCCCTGCTCGCAAAGGCTATTGGTCTATATTTTCCAATTACACCTTGTGATAGAATTGCACCTACACCCTCGTTGCTGGCATCTGTTGTTGACATAAAAGGTTTAGAAAAATCTGGTTAGGTAAAAATTGGCGGAGAGCAAATTGCTTGATTTAAATCTTCAAAAGCTTTCTGACATTTTTCTGTCCATTCAAATTTAGCGTCTTTTCTGAATAATTTGTTGATTGGCAGTGCCATACTAGCCATATTCTCAACAAATTTTCGGTAATAATTTACTAAACCTAGAAATGCCTGAATATCTTTCTTATTTTTTGGCACAGGAATATTTTTATCACATTCCACCTTACCAGAGTCTGGTAACGCTCCTTCTTGAGTGCATTTATGGCCTAGGTACATTATCTCTTTTCGTAGAAACTGGCACTTTTCTGTATTTAACTTCAACTTATACTTACGTAAGTGCAGAACTACGAATTGTGTGGGAAAGTGCTTTGTCAGTATTTGCAGATCTGCATTTTCTTTGAAGTGTTAGAATATGAGCAATACAGCTGTAGCTTTATATATGGAGCTAGCCTCTATCTAATCAAGTCCGCTAGTGCGAGACTCTCTGTCACTTCCTGCTCTAGGTGAACCTGTTAATTAACAGAACACTACCGATCTAGGCCTGGGAGTCAATAAAATCTTTCCCTCAAACCAGAGTGTTATGCGTTCCCATGCCCACTGGATAGTTTGCAGCAGGGGGGGCTATACTGGCGGTATTTTAACGGATAATCTCTGATACTTGTCCGCCTTAGGGAGTACCTGTGGACTTTTCGGAGTATAGGGTTCTGCTTCGAACTACCTCCAAGTCCCTCCTAAAAGATTAGACCGCGATGCCTGACACGTCGTGTAAGCGGTTGTATATGAATTATAGATAAACATTAAAAAACTGCATGGGAAAATTCCGCAAATCCAAAAAGGCTTCTTCTGGACGGTACGCCCACGTCCAAATCGGACAACACTGGGACTCGTCCAACAACTCCTTCGGTAGGCGGAGAGCATATGATACCAAATTCAGCACACAAGTTCTGGCCCCCGCTGCTGCTAAGGCACTAATTAAGGCTGCAACTCTCCTTTCAGCAGCCACATCCCCTTTTGACTCAGCTCCATCAACCTCAGTTGCTGCCTCCAATTTGAGGGTCCTGCTAAACCAATTAGCGGGCCCCTCCTTTCACATCGGAAATACGAGCCGCATTCAGGATTACTTGGCGTCCCCGCAACAGAATTCTCAGAAAAAGAATCTCAGGAGTGGACAAGAAGCATTATAGCTGAACGTGAAAATGTCCGTTCTTCTGGCCTTGCGTCTAAACGGCAACGTTCGCAAGAAGAGCAGCTGTACAAGCCAAAAAAGGCGAAAACTTCGGCTTCGGCCACATTTTACACATAAGCGTGTTCTTTCAGTAACGTGGCAAAGCACCACCTTATCCTTGCCGTCATTGATAGGAACCATGAAGTTGGAGCTCTGCCATTTGGGCAATGGCGTTTAGTGGAGATGAATCTCCTAAGGATATACAGAGATATCCTGGCCCAGTTGTTTGTTGCAGAGATGCCGAATGGCATCAAGGACGCATCAAATTAATGTCCTGCGCAGACCAGCGATCGGCAGATCTTTTTAGAGAGGCCATCGCGAATTTTGGGGATATCTGGCTTAACGCACGGCTTGAGGTCGTTCGTAGGGACCAGATCTCCAATAGACCCAGGTCACGCGCCTGGATTCCAGCAGAGCCGTCAGATCCTAAGGAAATCTTGGATCATATATGGCTCGCAAATCCATCCCTTCCCACATATGATTGGTGGGTAGTGAAGGTGGGAGAGGCCAAAGAGAACCCAAGACAGGTGGTTGTGATCTTGAATGAGCAATCCTGGGTCCTGGATGATTAAGGACTAAGTTCCGCAAATTATGGACTTTACTACGCTAAAAATGCAGGTAAGCCTCGATCATGTATTTTAGTGAAGAAATGCTACAAAGCATTCCTACTATCTGATTACAGCGACAAGGATACTGTTACCATTGCGTTAGATCATCAATCCCATATATATTGGCTGATGTCTGCGTACATGGCTCACGATCATACTGAGCCCCCACCTCACCCTATAATAAAGAAGGCAGTTCGGTAAGCGGAGAAACACAAAGCGAATCTGGTGATAGGAGCCGATGCCAACGCACACCATTATGTCTGGGGCAGCTCAGATAACAACGATCAAGGTGAATCACTTTTTGAATATATTATTAGTTCTAACTTGCACACATGGGTACAAAACCGACCTTTATTACCTGCAACAGGGAGGAGATTTTAAATATAACCCTTACAAACGACTCTTCGGACTGTCTAGTTAGGGAATGGAGGGTTGACAAAGAACACTCTTTCTCGGATCATAGGTATATTCGCTTCCGCCTTGATATAAGGCCACAAAAGCAGATACCATGTTTAAATAGGAAACGCACAAATTGGAATAAGTATAGGGCCACCCTAAATAAATCCCTCACTCACATGTCACTCAAGGAGCAGCTTGAGGACACTGTTCAACAAATTACAGAATATTGCAGGAAAGCTATTGTAGCGTCCTGTCCAATTAAAAGGACTAAAAAGAAGAAGAGACCTCCGTGGTGGTCGGTAGAGATCATCACTCTAAGGAAGGAGTGTCGACAGCAATTCAACCGAGCCAAAATCACTAATCAATGGCAACCCTATAAGGAGAGCCTACGAGTGTTTAAAAAGGCGATTAGGAGCCGCCTACGAAAGATTCTCGCAACAAATCCAGTTACACCCAGCTTCATTATGAAGAGGGATGGTGATTAGACCACTTCAAGTCTGGAAACTCTTCGGGTACTAATTGATACCCATTTTCCTGGCTGTTTGGAGGACAGCCCTGGGCGAACACCCAATGTTAATCCTAGAAGAATTATCTACGACGTCTCTCACAAAATAATCAATAAAACAAAGATTAATTGGGCAATAAAAAATTTTAAACCATTCAAGTCACCAGGACCTAAATGTATTATACCGGCGGACATGCAGAAGTGTGCGGATCTTCTAACACCTTTGTTGGCTATGCTATGTCCCCAAGACATATCTAAAAGTAAACGAGGTGTTTATCCCTAAAGGCGGAAAATCGTCTCACTCAAAGTCAAGTGATTTTACACCTATAAGTCTCCTTTTTAAAAACCCTTGAAAGACGACTTGATGTACAATTAAGGGGCTCCATAGATGCTAAGAATATCTCTTCATAGCAACATGCACATAACATAGCCAAATCCGTTGAGACAGACCTCCACTCACTAGCGCAGAAGATCGAAATATCTATGCACTGCTAAGAATATAGTCTGGTCATCTTTCTAGATATTGAGGTGGCCTTCAATAACATAAACCCAGAAGCAGTCGAAAACTCTCTTGCTATGCTTAAGGTAGATGAACTTATTATTGGATTCATTAGTCTGTTGCTAAAGCAAAGAGTGATAAACTCAAAATAAACTCATGTATTAGCAGATTTGCGATTAAGTGCTGTCGCCTCTTTTGTGGAACTTAACCATCAATGAAGTTCTCATATCTTTACAGGCCACGGGATGCAAAGCGGTGGCTTATGCAGATGACGTGGCACTTGTGGCATTGGGAAAATATTTAAATACAATCACAGAAGTGATGAACCATGCCTTATCAATCTTGTCCAGATGGGCCTCACGCTCTGGTCTGGCCATCAACCCTGCCAAAACTGAGCTAGTCCTCTTTACTAGAAAGCATAAAATACCTATTTTTACCTTACTTAGAATTGGGAGAACTAGTCTAAAGCTAACTGAACAGGCGAAGTACTTGGGTATAACTTTAGATAGGAAACCAAGTTGGAAACCAAACACGGAAGAAAGGGTTCGTAAAGCAACAGCAGCACTCTATTCCTGTAAGAAAGCCATAAGTAAAAGATGGGTGATGAGTCCTACAATCGTATCATGGCTATACTGCGCGGTCGTTAGACCAATTCTTTTTTACGGTGTGATAGTCTGGTGGGAATCCTTAAATAAGGAGGTACACAGACTGCTAATAGATAAGGTTCAAAGGACGTCTGCGGTGTTGACAACAGGTGCTCTAAGAACCCCGTGAAAAGCACTCTACTCGCTATTGCATCTACTCCCCGTAGATTTATTTGGCAAGCAGAGAGCGCCTATATCAGCAATTAGGCTAAACATAGCTTCACGCTGGGCTCAACCAGGATACGGGCATTCAAGGATCCTGGGGGAGTGCACTACAATTCCGAATGCCATCGACTATACCATCCGCATACCATGCTTTGACAATATATTCTCAACCCATGTACCCTCAAAGGAAGAATGGAATAGGGGTGTTGTCAACGAAACTGGAGTTCAATCGGTACAATTGTACACCGATGGCTCCAAATTGGAGGGTAGGGTAGGAGGTGACGTATATTATGATTCCTTACGCGTTAAGCTCAAGTTCCGATTACCCGACTTTTGCAGTGTTTTTCACGCTGAGATAATGGTTATAAAGCAGGCGGCAACGTGGCTTCGCTTTAATATAATATCTTTCGAAGATGTTTTTATCTACACAGACAGTCAAGCCGCCATTAAATCTCTCGCAGAAACGTTCGCCAAATGGGCACTTGCCCTTAAATGCCGCTCAGCTCTTAACGAGCTATCGGAGAACTACAATGTACACATTGTATGGGTGCCGGGGCATAGGGACATTCCAGCGAACTGTGAGGCAGATGAATTGGCTAGATCGGGCACTAGGTTGCGAGAGATCTATAAATCTCATCAAGCCGGAATTCCGCTTGCAACATGCAAGCTTCTTATCACACAACATTATCTTACCATAGCCAACAGAAGATGACGGGATGAGAGCTCTTGTGCTATCACTAGGAAAATCTGGCCAACTCTTGACAATAGAAGAACTCGTTTACTGTTGTCAATGAGTAGGAAAACTATCAGCAACGTAGTTTCCGTACTCACGGGCCCCTGGTTTGTGAGTAGGAATGCTGTAAGGCTCGGTTTGCCGGCCAACGTTTTTTGTCGCAGCTGCCAGGACGAGGAAGAGGAGGAAAGTGTTCACCACTTCCTCTGTAGATGCCCCGCCTTGGCACGCAGAAGGCACATTCTACTGGGGAGTGCCTTTTTTACAGATACCACTAAGCTTGCACCCATGGATGACAGGGACATTGCTCTATTCATTAGGAAATCCCAATGGTTCCGCTTAACAGAGGAGATAGGAGAGTAAGCATCAGTGATGCATGATGACACAATGGGCCAATTATTTGGCCTAAGTGTGCTAACTTTGGGGGCTTCCGCATTACCTAACCTAACCTTCTATGTCATTGTCAGTGTGTATTACTTTTCTTTCTAAAACTCTAAGCATTCTCTCATCTGAGATCAAAATTGTCCAATCTTCGGCGCCATATGTCAGGACAGGTATGATGAGAGACTTGTAGAGGGTGGTTTCAAGAGAGGGCTCGACTTTCAATTGCTTACTTAACCCAAATGAGCGCAATATCTCCAGGCTGATGGGTGCCGTAGCTCAGTGGTTAGTGTGTTCGCCTTCTGATCTGTAGGTCGTGGTTCAATACCCGGCTGATGCATAACAAATTAAATATCGAAAAGATTTTTCTTTCGAACGGTACCCACCTGTCGGCAAGCAATTGGCAATTCTTCCGACAGTAACAACTTGCCATGAAAAAGCTTCTAAAAAGAACTCTGTGACAAAGCTCAGAAAAAGTGATGTCACATGTGTTCTGCCGTTCGGAACCGGCTAAAATAAGTAGGTCCATTCTAATACTGTCCACAATTTAAGACGCACAACAGTAATGGAAGAGAAGCTCGGCCAATGAGCTTTAAGTGCCACATACATACATACATGGTATTATTTGTGTTGGTACTATTTCCAGGATAGACAAAGCCTCCGCTACTTCAGTTATCAACAGTGGCAGGGACGCTTTGTTTGTTGACAAGATATACTTCGTCTTGCCTTCGTTCACCGTAACACCGTAAGACCAGAGGTCTTTCCAACTCTGAGAATGCTACTCTGACTGCCCGCGTGTTCATGCCGATTAAGTCAATATCATTTGTATACGCTAACAGCAAGACACTTTTGTTGAAGATAGTGCCAATATGTCATACATCAGCAGCTCATATATTCTTATGCATAAAACCGTAAGATTGAAGAAGTCGCACTATAACAAATCATCGTGTCTGAAACCTCATTCAGTATTAAACGACGGGGATTGGTCCTTCCCAATTTTTGCTGCACAACGGAAGCTGAACAGTGTTATTCTGCAAAGACGGATGAGCTTCGCAGGAATACCGAACTCAGACATTGTTGTGTAGAGGTAATCCCTTACCGGGCTGCCGAAAGTGGCGGTTGTGTCTATCTATTTTTTTTTTTGTCTTTCCCAGAATTTGGCGATGTGTGATATTCAGATCGATGGTAGATTTACTAGGTCACACTGATAAGGTCCAATCAGGGTTTTGAGGATAGGCTTATTTATATTCGATGTTAATAAAACTTATACTACGGTAGTTGGTGCAGAGAACACTGAACCTCCAATAATCGTGCATGCTTTCATCCGACCATATTCTGCTTATGAGCTGGTGCGTGTTGGTGAGCAGCCTCCAGTCTTGAACGACTCAGCGGGCAAACCATCAGCACCTGCAGCTTTGTTGTTTTTCAGCCTAGAAATGGCCTATCTGACTTCGTCATTGTGGAACAGCTACACCAGCATCCGTGATTGAGGAGTTCGGGAAATCACCTCCACTGAAGGAATTGCTTGAAGCATTACCATCCAATAATGTGGAGAAGTCTTCCCTCCATGCTACGATAGCGCCTGGCAAATTCGCAAGATGGACCAAGCATTTAAAAAATTATAAATAAATAAATAATAATAAAATATAACCAGTCTAACCGAATGTCGACAAAAAATTCGGTAATATCTCAGCCCTTATTCTTAATTGAGACATACTCCTTAATCAAATATATATTACAATTACCGTATATAGAGTGCGAAAAATCCCTAAGAATTTCAGCAGGTGATTGATCGTATTCTGAAAAATTTACTATATGGTGAGCTTTATATGCTCAGCGCATAGTCATTCATTTTTTGAAAGAAGATTTTGACGGCTATACTATTTTACGAATTGATTCAGTGGATTGCCCTTCACGACCGTCTGATCAAATTCCAATGGAATGTAACTTAACCTAGTCTATTTAAACTATATGAAAGATCATAAATAAGATACAATGAGTCTAGTATTTGTTAGAAACCTTATATATACAAACTTTAATCCGCTGTTTTTCGCTAAAAAAAAACACATTTTTTTCACAGAAAACCACAAATTAATTTATTCAAAGTATTTTCCCTTACTAGCTATACATTTTTCTCATCTCTCGGGCAATTTGTGTATACCATGCCAAAAGAATTCTTCATTTTTCGAGGCAAACCACTCGTCAAGCCATTTTCCTACGTTTTCATACGAATCGAAGTGCTGTTCGGCGACCGCGTGACCCATCGACGAAAACAGGTAATAGTCGGAAGGGGCCAGGTCTGGTGAATAAACGTGATGAGGTAACACCTCCCAATTAAGTGTGTCCAAATAATTTTGGACCAGTTTTGACGTGTGCGATTTGGCGTTGTCGTGGAGAAAAATCAGCTTCTCATGTCTTTGTTGATAACCAGGTCTTTTTTCACTCAAAATACGGCGCAATTTCACTAGTTGTTGATGGTGGCGGTGAGCATTGACAGTTTTACCAGATTTCAACAACTCGTAGTAGATGACACCCTTCTGATCCCACCAAACGAACTGCATCGTGTTGCGTCCAAAACGATTTGGTCTTGGAGAAGAAGTTGCTGGTTGGCCGGGATCGACCCACGATTTTTTTCGTTTAGGATTCTCAAAATATATCCACTTTTCATCGCAAGTCACCACAAAATGCAGGAACGACTTTCTTTTTTATCTAGCAAGCACGATTTAGCACGTATTTTGGCGTCGCTCCATCTGCCTATGGTTCAATTCATGGGGTACCCATTTACCAAATTTTTGAACCTTGCCCATGGCTCGTAAACGTATGGCAATGGCTTGTTGAATAACACCTAACTGTTCGACAAGCATTTTTTGCGATTGGGTGTCGTCCTCATCCAAAAGCGCCTGCAAGTCATGGTCCTCAACTTTTATGGGTCTATTTTCACGCTCCACTCAAGTCAAAATGGCCCTCTCGCTGCAAGTGGTTTCCGATAGCGGACTGTATCCGCAAGCATTCGATGCGACTCAGCAGCAGATTTATTCAAATTGTAGCAAAAAAGTAGAGCTTCCCGCATATGCTCATTTTCTGTCACGAAACTAGACATGATTATTTTTTTTTTTTTGTTTTTATTTAAATAAGCTTTTTCTATTGAATCTTTCTAAAATACCTAGAAACTAACAATAAGTATTCAAATCTTACAAACTAACTAAAATTATGTGATATTCCCTACGTTCCATCACAATTTGTTGAGTCGCGAGGTATAGCAATTTCAGAGCATATTCAGTGTGTCTTTTCTTTTTAATCGACTATGCCCCGTGCTCAGCAACAATTGCCTAGCAAGGGGATTTGGATGATTGTGTATTTTTTGAATGCAGCTTCTGCAGGACATTGCAACTTCCTCAGAAATTGTGGGTACATTTAAATCTCGATGGATGTTAACATTCCTCATATACCAAGGCGCGTTTACAATAATTCGCAGACACTTGGATTGTATTCGTTGCAATTTTTCGATATTTGAGGGAGATGCGGTGCCCCAAAACTGAATACAATAAGTCCAAATTGGCTTCAGGATTGCTTTATATAATAGCACTTTGTATTCGAGATTCAACTTTGATATTTTGTGTAACAGCCACCATAACTGATTAATTTTAAGCTTGATCTGAGTTTTCTTTGCCCCTATGTGATTTTTCCAGGTCAGCCTTCTGTCGGGGTGAATACCGAAGTACTTTGTTGATTAAGATTGTGGAACTGATTGGCCATTAATTTTAAGTGGGGGACATGTATCTAGCCTTAGCGTGAAGGTTACATGTAAGCTCTTTGATTCATTGACTTTCATACGCCATTTTGCTAGCCAGATTTCGAGAAAATCGACATGAGTCTGCAGGAGTTTAGTAGTTTCTATGGGGTTAGAGCGAGAGCACAATATTGCCGTATCATCAGCAAAGGTCGATATGAATGTGTAGTTATTGTTGTGCATATCTGAAGTGTATAAGAGGTACAGTAAGGGGCCCAAAACGCTTCCTTGAGGAACGCCAGCGTGAATATCCAATGGATTTGTTGTGTAATCCTTCTAACTCTTTGTTGTTTTTATTTTTTAAGGCTTGCTTTAACTTTCGAGTGCAGTGCTGTAGCTGTGTTTTCAGATTCGGTGATCTGAATTCTTGCCATTGTCTTCGGAGTCTTCTTTTCTGTGTTACTAGCAATTCAATGTCAGCTGGTGTGTATGGGCTATAGTTTGATTGCTTGCATACTCTTGTGCAAGTGGCTGAGCTGAGAGCTAATGAGAGCAGCTGGTTGAATTTTTCGAGTGCTGAGTCTACATCGTGTCCATTTCTTAATACAGTACTTAGAGGAAGATGGGAATTTATATATTTCTTAAATTTCAACCAGTCTATTTTCTTTCTAACGCAATTACCTTGGGGGCTTGGTGATTTTATATATATTACCGTGGGTGAGTGGTCAGATGATAGATCATAATTACACTCTGTGGAGATATTTTCCATCTGCAGACCTTTGGCGACTCCAAAGTCTATGAGATCGGGTATCTTCCTCTTGTCCGTCGGCCAATATGTCGGTGGACCATTTGAAATAACATCGTAGCCGTGGTTAGTGATGATTGAACATAGTCTTCTGCCTTTTGGAGTTATTAAGTGGGAGCCCCAGTGAGTGTGTTTGGCGTTGAAATCGCCAGCAACCAAGAATTTGCTACCAAGAGTTGAGAAAAATGCTATATATTGCTGTTCGGTAATACTGTATCTTGGGGGACAGTATATCGCAGATAACACTAGCTTAGAAATGTATTCTTCCAGACATATAGATATTGCTTGCAAGTAGACGCTACTGAAATCTTCGAGAACATGATGTTTTATTCTGCTTTTTATCAATATGGCAGTTCCTCCGCGTGCCTTACCATGCGGATGATTTGTGGTGTACAGTTTGTAATATGGTATTTGGTAGCAATCTTTGTCAATGAAATGGTTCTCAGATATCATCATTATGTCGGTCTGGCTGGATTCAAGAAATTGAATTAGTTCCAAACGGTGCTGGCTTAAGGCGTTGGCATTCCAGTGACATATCTTGAGACGACTCATGGTATTTGTGGATAGCAATGTTTGGAGTAACATCGATTGATTTTTCATCATTTCCTACATCATTGTTTGCATTGAGTTCATGAATTGATTCATGTTCTAAACTGGTGTTTGAAGCAAATGTTCAAGAGTACTTGGCTGTTGGGTGAGCAGTGAGTGCTGCTGCTCATTATTTACATGGCTTTGTTGATGTGAGTTTTGTTTTAACACACTAGCGTATGAATTGGTTTGATTCTTGTTTGGGATTGCAGAGAAGAATTGTGTTGCATCAATATTTTGTCTCTTACTTGAGTTGGCTATCTGAGTTTGCTCAACTGGTTTTAGTGGTTGATTGCTAGCGCAGAAATTTAGCTTTAGGGTTGTATATACTGGGCAACCTCTATAATTTGCGGTGTGATTACCTCCACAATTGCTGCATTTTTTCATGCTAGCATCGCCTTTAGATTTTGAGCATATGTTTGATTTATGGAGATCTCCACAAATCACACAAACAGCTGGCAGGGTACAATATGTCTTAGTATGTCCATATTCTTGGCAGTTGCTGCACTGAGGAGGTCAAGTTATCTTATGGGGTTCTTCGAGTGTGATTTTGCAATGTAATTAATATCGAATTTTATATATGGGGTGTACTTCACCTTTTTTTTGGGGTTTTGTTTCAGGCTGAATCTCAATACGATATAACGGTTGAGATATATTGCTCTTGTTGAGAATGTTGAATACTGTTTCGGCTTGAAATCCTTCTTCCGTTGGGTTCGACCCCTTTGAGTACAACGATTAAGCCCTTACTACTTTTTAGCTGATATGTGTAGTAATTCTTTTTTCCAGCATCAAATTCCGCAATTACTTTGCGATAATGAGTTTCGCTGTAGATTTGCACTTTCGTTTCCTCAATTTGGCCTTTGCGAATAGGAACAACATGGAAATTTTTTGGTCCTAAAAGACTTGTAATTCTGGAAATCAACTTATCTGAGTTGCGTTCTCTTAAGAAAATAGGTGGGGGTTCGAAATTTTTCTTGGAGATAATATTTTTGTCACTTCCATCACCTGAAAGCACAGTTTATCTATTTTCCGAACTAATAGAGGCAGTGTTCTGCTTTTGAATTTTTGTTGAATTCATTTCTTTTGAATTGAGACATGATTATACGAGGAAAAGTGTATGTTGTTGTATGAAATCACTGATGATGTTTACTAATTGATGTAAAGAAGTGTCGAACTCATAAAAAAAGGATGCACAGTCGATAATAGCTCAATATGCTCACTAACGCCATCTACGAGCAAACAGCCGATTTAAGCTTGTACACCTGGTATATATTTGTATGTGTAAATAAGAGTGATTAATTTTTATCATTAATATTGCATTAAACAGAGGAACAACTGTCAACAATTAGATAACATGGCTTTCTCGTGTAGACAAACAACTTGACTACGTCACTGCGTCATTGGAATACGACGACAATTGGCGCTGTGGTCGACTTCTACCTATTTCTATTTTGACATCCAACAAAATGATGTGTAAGCAATTAGCAGTCGTGAAATAATTTCATACAGCTTCTTTTGATTTTGTGTTTTTTTAACTAAAAATGTATTGATTTTTAAATCGTTCAATTAAAGTTGATGTGTTTTATTTTTGGAAGATGTATTTTATTGCAAAGTTAATGTCGTCGTCACTGCGTTGCAGACAGCGTAACACTTTTTTCTGTAGACTCCATTTTGTCGTTGTGTTGCAATATTGCTGGCGCAGTGAATCTGTTTGGTGGTAGGGTCGCTGCCCATGCAAAAAAAAAGTTTCAGATGTCCACGTCTTCATTGATAATTTAATTTGAGACCATCTAGGCACCATTGAACAAATTTTGTTTGGATCGCGGAAAAACAGCCTAAAACTTTTTTTTTATCATATCTTTGGCATTTTTAGTTAAAAAGATCTCGGTGGTCACTATATTTTGTTTTCAGGTGTCATCGATGTCCGAAGTTCCATTCGGCTCAAGCCTCTGAAGATATATTGTATATAATATTATATTGTTTAATATCGCAACGTCCTGCTGAAAATTAACTTGGCATGCCACTACTCATACAATAAAAAACAACATACGAACATTTCAATTACATATGTATAGTAATCAATCCCGGTTGAAGCACAACTTGTATATCGAAAACATTTTTCTTTCAAACGGTGCAAACTTGTCGGCAAACAATTGTCAATACTTCCGGCAGTAACAATTTGCCATGGAAAAGTTTCTACAAGAACTCTGTGACAAAGCTGAGAAAAAGTGATGTCATAAGGGTTCTGCTGGAACCGACTAATATAATTAGATCCCTTCTAATACTGTCCAAAATTTATCATGCACAACAGTACTGCAAGAGCAGCTCAAGCAAAGAGCCCTTCGGGGCTTATAAGTGACACACATTTATTCTTTTTTTTTTGACATATGTTTTAAGGATAACTTGAAAACCATTTCGTCTATATTTTAATTTAAAGAGATCTATATGCTCTTATAACGGTATATAAATTTCTATATTCCAATAAAATATGGTAGAGTTATTATGGTTAGCATATCGAGAATCTCAGGTTTTTAATACATTATTTTATAGTATGCCATAATAATTTATATATAAAACTTTTAACTCCATTTAATTGCGCTTTCAAGAAGACTTCTTACTTTCTTAAATTCGTGAGAATACAACTAAGATATCAACATATAAAAATGCAGTTTTTCGAAACAATCTTGAAAAATAATCCTTCGATTTACAAAAAATGCTGAAGGACTTTGATATATAAGCTATAGGCTTATAAATGTAAATTCAATTATGTGAAATATCGCTGTTTTTAGCAAACAATGAATATATGATATATATAGATATGAGGTATGTGACAAAGATGAGCAAAGTGATGTTAAAAGAATTCTTCTATTTGGAATCGGTTGATATAAAATACGTCCTTTTAAAGACTGTCTAAATTTAAAACCCACTGCAAAAATAATTTAGTTAGTTTGACACAAAAAGTTGTAGTATATATATTACATTAAAAAATATATATTACATATCATATGTGAGCGAGGTATCGTTTCGACGATTTGACTGTTTTTGTTCTGTTTTTGTTCGTTGGACTGATAATTTTATTTCTTCGCTGCCACTATCGCAGCTACTTTTAAATTTAGTATTTTGTATTAATTTGTCGTTGCTGTTTTTGGTCTATTTCGCTGATTCATTTCCTCCTATTACCATTGTTGTTGTCGGTTTATAATTAAATTTTGATATTTTTCGACCGTTCTTGTTTTGTCGTATTTCAATTTTCCAAATATACACAGATACATATATTGTGAATGCTCTGCTTCACCGAAATAAATTAGTTGATGTTGTTGTTACTTTAATTACGTGAACATCTGAAGGAATTCAGATTTTGGTTTTTTAAACGTGCGTGTAGTGTTTTTTAACTCCCCTACTAAATGAAAGTACATTTTGAAGTGATGTTATTATAATTTTTTAAACTTTCATTTTTCAAAAATAATAATAATACTAATAATATTAATAATAATAATAACACTAATAATTGTAATCGTAACTGTAAATTCTACAATGTGAATACATAAATAATTTTAAAATTATAAAAATGAGATTTTCAGGTATGTAAATAATATCACATATGCGTATTTTTGTGCGTATATTTTTGGTTTTATATTTTGAATATCGGATTTTACTTTTAAATTTCGCTTCTACATTTTTCAAATACAAATTTAAAAAAGGAATGTTAAGTGAGAGCAATGAATTTGTTCAAAGTAGATTGGTAGGCAAGATGGCTGTATTATGGCGCACTTAGGTCAATTCAATGACCATAATGATATCAGTTAAAATATAAAAGAACTTTAAATACCTTTGGCAGCTTTGTAAGAGTTAAAGTTATAATCGTGATTTTCTTTAAGGTTCTAACAAATACTAGGCTCATTGTATCTTATTTATGATCTTTCATATAGTTTAAATAGACTAGGTTAAGTTACATTCCTTTGGAATTTGATCAGACGGTCGTGAAGGGCAATCCACTGAATCATTTCGTGAAATAGTATAGCCGTCAAAATCTTCTTTCAATAAATTAATGATTTTGGTGCAGTGTTTATGAGATGTGTCTTCATCTTGTTGAAACCATAACTATTTCAGATCGATGGTATGGAATTTTTGAGGCAAAAATTATTGATCTCCGATTTTACATCACTATTTTTAAAGATATAAGGACTGTTTATGCGCTGAGCATATAAACCTCACCATATAGTGAATTTGTGATCATACGATCAATCACCTGCTGAAATTCTTAGGGATTTTTCGCACTGTATATACGGTAATCTTAATATATATTTGATTAAGAAATATGTTTCAATTAAGAATAAGGGCTGAGATATTACCGAATTTTTTTGTCGACATTCGGTTAGACTGGTTATATTTTATTATTATTTATTTATTTATATTTTTTAATGCTTGGTCCATCTTGTCGAATTTGCCAGGCGCTATCGTAGCATGGAGGGAAGACTTCTCCACATTATTGAATGGTAATGCTCCGAGCAATTCCTTCAGTGGAGGAGATTTCCCAAACTCTCCAATCACGGATGATGGTGTAGTTGTTCCACAATGACGAAGTCAGATGGGCCATTTCTAGGCTGAAAAACAACAAAGCTGCAGGTGCTGATGGTTTGCACGCTGAGTCGTTTAAGACTGGAGGCTGCTTACCAACACGCACCAGCTCATAAGCAGAATATGGTCGGATGAAAGCATGCACGATAATTGGAGGTTCAGTGTTCTCTGCATCAACTACCGTAGTATAAGTTTTATTAACATCGAATATAAGCCTATCCTCAAAACCCTGATTGGACCTTATCAGTGTGACCTAGTAAATCTACAATCGATCAGAATATCACACATCGCCAAATTCTGGGAAAGACAAAAAAAAATAGATAGACACAACCGCCACTTTCGGCAGCCCGGTAAGGGATTACCTCTACACAACAATGTCTGAGTTCGGTATTCCTGCGAAGCTCATCAGTCTTTGCAGAATGACACTGTTCAACTCCCGTTGTGCAGCCAAAATTGGGAAGGACCAATCCCCGTCGTTTAATACTGAATGAGGTTTCAGACACGATGATTTGTTATCGTGCGACTTCTTCAATCTTACGGTTTTATGCATAAGAATATATGAGCTGCTGATGTATGACATATTGGCACTATCTTCAACAAAAGTGTGTTGCTGTTAGCGTATACAAATGATATTGACTTAATCGGCATGAACACGCGGGCAGTCAGAGTAGCATTCTCAGAGTTGGAAAGACCTCTGGTCTTACGGTGTTACGGTGAACGAAGGCAAGACGAAGTATACCTGCCCTGACGTATGGCGCCGAAGCTTGGACAATTTTTATCTCAGATGAGAGAATGTTTAGAGTTTTCGACAGAAAAGTCCTACGCACTGACAATGACATAGTAAGGCTCATAAAAATTTAGCGACTGCACCGGCAGGCACGACTGACTAGTCGTGTCGAGCTAAGAAGGTGTTATATTAAAAACCAGCAGGTCGACAAACTTGTAATATTAAATTTGTGATTGCACATAAGCGTTCAACTTTGAGCGTTACGGTTTTCGTGGTATGGTACGGTATGACAACAGTACATGATGTTACGATTAGTGATATAAAAAGCATTCTCGCCTATGACAACAAATAAATTAATGCGGTAGTGATATTATAGTAAGTGACTACTACACTCGCATCAATAAAAAAATGTAAAAATTGTAAAAACAAAAAGAAATAATAAACATACAATAATAAAGTTGAAATTAGTAAACAAACGTACCATAATGTAAATAGCGTTCCTAGTCTCAAATATTTAATTAAGTTACGAAATTGTCTGCAGTACCGTCTATCAGGTATAAAATGTATTGAGAAATAAAAAAAAAAACTGCAAAAAATTGAACGTAACGTAGCAAGGAAGTTTGAGAAATCATATTTCATTAAATTGTTTAGCAAGTAGTTGTGAAATTCAACTGAGGTACATTCCATTACATTCATCATGGATTAAACCCGGAGTTGACGAAATTTGCACTCTTTCATTAGGTAAGTTAAACTTTAAATAAATGTGTCAAAGTTTGTAGCTTGTACTAAAAGGCAATTGAAATATATGGAGAAAACAGGCATGCTCAAAACTCACCAAAAAAGGTGCTATTTTTAAAACGATTGAATATGACTGCAAACACACAATTCTAAAAACTTTGTTGCAGTGCTGAGTAAATATTTGTTTTTTTTTTGTTTTTTTTTTAACAAGCTATTTTATTGGATCTTTCTAAAATTATTTAGAAACTAACAATATGTAAACAAATCTTACAAACTAAATAAAATTATGTGATATTCCCAACGTTCCATCTCAATTTGTTGAGTCACGAGGTATAGCAATTTCACAGCATATTCAGTGTGTCTTTTCTTTTTTAACGACGATGCCCCGTGCTCAGCAACAATTGCCTAGCAAGGGGATTCGGATGACTGTGTAATTTTTGAATGTAGCTTCTGCAAGACATTGCAACTTCCTCAGAAATTGTGGGTACATTTAAATCTCGATGGATGTTAACATTCCTCATATACCAAGGCGCGTTTACAATAATTCGCAGACACTTGGATTGTATTCGCTGCAATTTTTCGATATTTGAGGGAGATGCGGTGCCCCAAAACTGAATACCATAAGTCCAGATTGGCTTCAGGATTGCTTTATATAATAGCACTTTGTATTCGAGATTCAACTTTGATCTTTTGTGTATCAGCCACCATAACTGATTAATTTTAAGCTTGATCTGAGTTTTCTTTGCCTCTATGTGATTTTTCCAGGTCAGCCTTCTGTCGGGGTGAATACCGAAGTACTTTGTTGAGGAACATTGTGGAACTGATTGGCCATTAATTTTAAGTGGGGGACATGTATCTAGCCTTAGCGTGAAGGTTACATGTACGCTCTTTGATTCATTGACTTTTATACGCCATTTTGCTAGCCAGATTTCGAGAGAATCGACATGAGTCTGCAGGAGTTTAGTAACTTCTATGGGGTTAGAGCGGAGCACAACATTGCCGTATCATCAGCAAAGGTCGATATGAATGTATAGTTATTGTTGGGCATATCTGAAGTGTATAAGAGATACAGTAAGGGACCCAAAACGCTTCCTTGAGGAACGCCAGCGTGAATATCCAATGGATTTGTTGTGTAATCCTTGTGATGTACGAGAAATTGTCTTTTCGTGAGGTAGCTACTAAGCAATGAGGAGACATTTGCAGGCAGTAATAGTTTGAGTTTGTAAATAAGGCCATGGTGCCATACTTTATCGAAAGCTTGAGTGATATCAAGAAAGACAGCTGAGCAATACTTTTTTTCTTCAAAAGTGTTCCTTATCAGAGTTACAATGCGGTGAACTTGTTCTATTGTGTCGTGCTGTTTTCTAAATCCAAACTGATGTTGAGGAATCAGTTGGTTGAGATTAATAAATGGAGTTATATTCATGACTAGTAGCTTTTCGAATACTTTAGAAAGTAGAGGCAGGAGGCTGATAGGTCTGTACGATGCAACTTTTGTAGGGTCTTTTCCTGGTTTTGCTATCATAATAATTTTTGAAGTTTTCCAGCATTTGGGATAGTGTTTAATACGAAGGATAGCATTGAAAATGTGCATCAGATGAATTACTGAAGCCGGAGGTAGCTCTTTTATCATTTTGCCGGTAATTTTATCTGGACCAGGTGATTTTTTTGGGTTTAAATCTTTATAAATTGCTTTGAATATGTCCTTTTTTTTAATTTTTAACATTATTGAGCAAGGTTGAGAAGTTAATTTTGGTAATGAGGACTGTGAAGAGGGTGGATTGGGTGTAAACACACTTTTTAGGTGGTTTGCAAAAGCCAAACCCTTCTGACAGTTGCTTCTAGCCCAATTACCGTCACTCAAACGGATGGGGGAATCAGTGAGAATTGGCCGATTTGAGTTTTTTGCTGATTTCCACAAAGAGTAGTCTGACGCTTCACCAGGTGTTAATTTCGCTATGTGCTCTTCTAACTCTTTGTTGTTTTTATTTTTTAAGGCTTGCTTTAACTTTCGAGTGCAGTGCTGTAGCTGTGTTTTCAGATTCGGTGATCTGAATTCTTGCCATTGTCTTCGGAGTCTTCTTTTCTGTCTTACTAGCAATTCAATATCGGCTGGTGTGTATGGGCTATAGTTTGATTGCTTGCATACCTTTGTGCAGGTGGCTGAGCTGAGAGCTAATGAGAGCAGCTGGTTGAATTTTTCGAGTGCTGAGTCTACATCGTGTCCATTTCTTAATACAGTACTCAGAGGAAGATGGGAATTTATATATTTCTTGAATTTTAACCAATCCTTTTTCTTTCTAACGCAATCACCTTGGGGGCTTGGTGATTTTATATATATTACCGTGGGTGAGTGGTCAGATGATAGATCATAATTACACTCTGTGGAGATATTTTCCATCTGCAAACCTTTGGCGACTCCAAAGTCTATGAGATCGGGTATTTTCCTCTTGTCCGTCGGCCAATATGTCGGTTGACCATTTGAAATAACATCGTAGCCGTGGTTAGTGATGATTGAACATAGTCTTCTGCCTTTTGGAGTTATTAAGCGGGAGCCCTAGTGAGTGTGTTTGGCCTTGAAATCGCCAGCAACCAAGAATTTGCTACCAAGAGTTGAGAAAAATGATATATATTGCTGTTCGGTAATACTTTATCTTGGGGGACAGTATATCGCAGATAACACTAGCTTAGAGATGTATTCTTCCAGACATATAGATGTTGCTTGCAAGTAGACGCTACTGAAATCTTCGAGAACATGATGTTTTATTCTGCTTTTTATCAATATGGCAGTTCCTCCGCGTGCCTTACAATGCGGATGATTTGTGGTGTACAGTTTGTAATATGGTATTTGGTAGCAATTTTTGTCAGTGAAATGGTTCTCAGATATCATCATTATGTCGATTTGGCTGGATTCAAGGAATTGAATTAGCTCCAAACGGTGCTGGCTTAAGCCGTTGGCGTTCCAGTGGCATATCTTGAGACAACTCATGGTCTGGATAGCAATGTTTGGAGTAACATCGATTGATTTTTCATCATTTCTTGCATCATTGTTTGCATTGAGTTCATGAATTGGTTCATATTCTGAATTAATGTTTGAAGCAAATGTTCAAGGGTACTTGGCTGTTGGGTGGGCAGTGAGTGTTTCTGCTCATTATTTACATTGCTTTGTTGGTGTGTGTTTTGTTTTAACACGCTAGCGTATGAATTGGTTTGATTCTTGTTTGGGATTGCAGAGAAGAATTGTGTTGCATCAATATTTTGTCTCTTACTTGAGTTGGCTATCTGAGTTTGCTCAACTGGTTTTAGTGGTTGATTGCTAGCGGAAAAATTTAGCTTTAGGGTTGTATATACTGGGCAACCTCTATAATTTGCGGTGTGATTACCTCCACAATTGCTGCATTTTTTCATGCTAGCATCACCTTTAGATTTTGGGCATATGTTTGATTTATGGAGATCTCCACAAATCACACAAACAGCTGGCAGGGTACAATATGTCTTAGTATGTCCATATTCTTGGCAGTTACTGCACTGAGGAGGACCAGTTCTCTTATGGAGTTCTTCGATTGTGATTTTGCGATGCAATAAATATCGAATTTTATATATGGGGTGTACTTCACCTTTTTTTAGGGGTTTTGTTTCAGGCTGAAGCTCAATACGATATAACGGTTGAGGTATATTGCTCTTGTTGAGAATGTTGAATACTGTTTTGGCTTGAAACCCTTCTTCCTGAAGGGCAAGTTTGATTTCGTTAATGTCAACGTTGGGTTCGACGCCTTTGAGTACAACGATTAAGCCCTTACTACTTTTTAGCTGATATGTGTAGTAATTCTTTTTTACAGCATCAAATTCCGCAATTACTTTGCGATAATGAGTTTCACTGTAGATTTGCACTTTCGTTTCCTCAATTTGGCCTTTGCGAACAACGTGGAAATTCTTTGGTCCTATAAGACTTGTAATTCTAGAAATCAACTTATCTGAGTTGCGTTCTCTTAAGAAAATGGGTGGGGGTTTGAAATTTTTCTTGGAGATAATATTTTCGTCACTTTCATCACCTGAAAGCAAAGCGTATCTATTTTCCGAACTAATAGGGGCAGTGTTCTGCTTTTGAATTTTTGTTGAATTCATTTGTTTTGAATTTTGTGGACTTCTTTTGCGCTTTACTACAGTATTGTAGCGATCAATTCCAGTTTGAACAGCAACTGGTTCTTTATTAGTCATCGCACTAGTTGCTTTAACTACTGGGTCATGCACTTCAGTAGAAAGGCCGTTATTTGTTTGCTTTGATGTTGTAGCTGTTGGTGTTACAGCAGGAGAAGCGCATTGTACACTCCACGGTATAGAGGGAGATAGTATATCACGAGAGAACAAATTATTTTTTTTGTCTGTATTTATTGTTGTTGCAAATTTTGATGTAGTGTTAGAGTGAGGAATATGTACAGGCAAAAGATTTACACTGTTACTTTCACTTGTGGAGTGTGTATCAACTGTTTTTTTTGATAATGCACTTATCGGGGGGGTTTGTGCGGGTGATTGCAAATTATTGTTTACACACACATTAACAGGCGATTGCCGTTGCCGAAGAGGAGAGCGCTGAACACTCATATTATAAACAAAATGTTTATTTTATTTATTTTTTTTTTTCTAAAAAAAAAAAAAAAAATAATCACCGAAATAACTCCTTGAGTTTGAAAATATTGAAAACGTTTAATGGAATAAAAAGAAATTCAAATTTTATTTTTAAATGTTTTTCCAAACTAGCAAATTATTTTTTTAAATGTATATAAGTATATTAATTAATATAATTATAAAATAATTTGTCTCATATTTCATTGATTATTAAGGTATTACACTTTCTGCAATGCCAAGCGATATAAGGAATATAACGGGGGTTTTTTAAGAGCTTGTGAATTCTGAACCAAAATAAAAGAAAGAAGTGTTATTGGAATGACATTTTTTTTCATCCATTAGATAATTTCATGACTATTCAATGACATCTTGAGGATTACCTTCGCTCCATATACGACAATTTTGTTTATTAAGGTAACTATTTAACCAAAAACTATGCCGAATAAAATTGACGAATTGTTCTATGAACTTCGCCAACAGAATTATTTTTTTGAAAATACAATTCCACAATTTGGAAGCGTTGTTCTGGAGTTAAACAATTCATGAATTCATAAAATGGCAAATTTTACTGAACACTAATATCAATACAGTTTGACAATTCTTATCTGTCAAACCACAAATATTCCTATCGAAAAAAACGCCCGTTACCTCAACTACAGTTTAGTACAACATTTCTCTGATTGATATTGTTTAGCTAGCAAGCTCTTTTGGTAGTATGAATAGCAAAAAAACAAAATAAATTTCGGTTTAATTTTAACTACATTTGTACTAACAATTTAAATTGTACGTGGGCGTGTGCTCCACTGTACACAATTTACAATGCGTATGTATGATAGGGTGGATCACGAAAAAAAGAATCAAAATTTCACACCTAGTGTGAAGGATTATGTGTAACGTTCTCGGAATTTAGAACCGCCAAAAAGGTTTTTATTATAATACACAGTTGTTGATTATCCGATTTTAAAAAATAATAAGTTTGTTGAAAAGCTATCAAAGAGGGCTATAATTCCTTAATATTGTATATGACTTTAGAATTGAACGAGCTCCTAAAAAATAATATTCTGTTCCCTTGATTTTACGCCCATAATCAAACATTTTTCCATTAGAAAATTAAAGCCCTTTAAAAACCACAAATCTTTTCCATTTATAGTGTCAAGCTAGCTCTAAAACTAACTAATTTTAAAAATTTGCAACACCGTCTGCTCCAGTAATGATTTTGATGACACGCGCTAAAGGCCATTTGAGAGGTGCCGAATTTTCATCTTTGATACATACAACGTCATTACAGTATTCTGAGTGTATGATGCTAAAAGCAAACCGACATGTTGGCTAAATGTTTGAAAAAATTTGTAGAGATATTAATTATAATGAAATTACTTCTCAAATAAGCGACAAAGTTACACAGTGGTTAAATCGTGGCCTAAATTGTAAAATCCTAATTAAAAAAGGAAGACAAGAGCTAGTTTCCAGTTCACCACATGGTTGTCCACGCAGTTCATATGAGGAAAAATCTGCCAGGGGAAAATGGCGTGAAGCTGGATAGCTAGCAACAGCAGCGGGTAACCAGTCATCGTTATTTGTTCTTGCAGCAACAATGGCAGCTGGAAAAGAATATCAGGTTGACTTAACAGGTGTTTTAAAAATGTTTTAGAAAGTCCATCAAGGCCATCTAAAATATGAACACTGTGTAGATCCTATAACCAACGGATGAACTGTCATTTTTACTGGAGCAAAATTTTGCAATTCGGCCAAGAAGTAAAGTGAAGAATTGCGATATTTATCCCCACTATAAAAATGTTGCAGTTGCTAAATTGAAATATAGACTTGCGGATTTTGTAGTTAATGAAACTTTTGCAAATACCCCTTTGCAGTTACTTCTCACACACACTGCACATATAATTATGAAGTATTCATCATGAATAAAGAAAAAATTTCTAATTTGGAAGGTGAACTTATACTAAATTAAGTTTTTAATAGCAGCTCTGGACATACCCAATATAAGCAAGGATTTCAGGATTCGAGTTGTTCACAAACTTCCGACTCATAAATTGTGGTCACAAGAACTATACCTTTGAGATGATTAATATCAATCGAAGCATTCTCTGAAATAATTGTTCGCCTAAATTAATTCGGTTTTGACGCCTTTTCAAAATTGGACTTTACGAATGAAACAGAGGAAGCAATTATAAAAAATTATTTTAAAAACAAAAAAGTGGTGCGGTTATTGGCTTGTAGAGGGTTAATTTTTATATTTTTTCTGAAGTAGACAATTGATTTTTATTTATTTTTTAGTCAATTGACTACATTAACAAATAATTTTCTGTTGTTAAAATATTATATTTCGGTGTTTAATAATTTTTGCCAAACAATCCCGGGATCCCGGGATTGTAACAACTTGCCATGAAAAAGCTTTTTAAAGAACTCTGTGACAAAGCTCAGAAAAAGTGATGTCACAAGTGTTCTGCCGTTCGGTACCGGCTAAAATAAGTAGGTCCCTTCTAATATTGTCCAAAATTTAAGACGCACAACAGTAATGGAAGAGAAGCTCGGCCAATGAGCCCTTTGGGGCTTTATGTGGCCACATATTTATTTATTTTTTTTAATCAGAAATATCCCTCTTTTAAGGACACACGCTGCATGTCCAGTAAAATATTTATTGGGTGCACAACCTTAAAATTTCGGGTTTTTATTCAAAAATGTATATATATTTGAAGCACATTTTACATGGTAATATTAATCAAACAATACTTTATCGGAAGCTATGACATTTGCCCATATTTTAAGCAATTTGCTAATCCATCTCTATAGAAGTGATTGTCTTTCGATGCAATCTATCTCCCACTCCAGATTTTGATATTACTATAGGAATCAAAGCGTTCAAATAGTAATCTGATGGAGCAACGTCTGGTGAGCATGGCAGATGGTGTAGTACTTCCCAATTCTGTCCTTCTGAATAGTTTTTAACCGGTTGAGAAAGGTGTGGTCTGGCGTTGTAATTTGTTGTGTCTATTCACCCATTCTGGTCTTTTTTTTCAATAGCTCACTTCACACGTATTCGTTATCGACTGTAAGTAATGAGATCGACAGAAACAGTTTCAGATGGTTGGAGCAACCCATGGTACATAATACCTTTCAAATCCCACAAAATGAAGAGCATAACCTCAGCATATTGAATGTCTCGTTTGGAATGTGATAGACATGGTGGACCATACTTTACCCGTACTTTTGTACGATTAGGATTCACGTAATATATCTATTTTGCAACTCCAGGGACAATTCGATCTAAAAACCATTTTTTCATTGCCTTTGAAGAATATTTTCACTAATGATTTTAGGGTTTTCATAACATGTAAAAGAAGTGAATCTGAATTGATCAAAAGATGTCGTCACGACCAATGCTGCGCGCACGATGGTGAAAGAGGGGGATTGGTAGAGCCATACCACCAACTATGCCTTGCACATGGTCATGGTACAGTTTATGTTGATATTTTGTATAAAACAGAACAGAACAGAAAAACTCCGAAAATTGACATCCGTAAGTGCAATGAGAAAATACCCGATTTTCAGTACATCAATATTTTCTGGATTTTCTGAAAATGGTACAGGAGTTCGAGAATTAATGACAGCTGCGGTTTGACATACCAATTCTTCAAAACAATGAATCGATGAGCCTACAGAACGATAAAAGTGCTGCTTCACCATTTTTACTTCAGCCTCCCACAAACCATCGAAATGTGGCTACGATGATTCGCGCTTCGGTTATATTACCAATCAATTAACGCCATAAAAAAAATTGTTGTTGGTTTCAATACAAAATGAAAAATGAACTCCAAAAATGAACATATTGTAACGAGTATCGATATTTGATTACTCATCACTATTGTCACTGACACTATTTGCAGCATCGAAACGAATGTCAACAAAAAGAAATAAGTGATAACCAGAACAAGCCAACGAGAAAGAAAGAGAAGAATCTCGATAAAGGAAGATTCTGGGGTGTTGCCAACAGAGTATAAATAGAGCCAGTGTTGAGAAGTGAGAATCAATCTAATTCCGAACGTGATTGCGAAAACATTGATACAGAGGCAAAAGTTGCAAGTACATTAGTGTTATTGTAAATAGTTGATTATAAACAGAGTTGATTGTAAACAGAGTTGATTGTACATAGAGATTATTAAATAAATTGTTGCTGTATATAGTTGTATAGAATAAGTGTTGCAGTCATTATTAACAGAATCCAGTGATCGAACAAGGTAATTCAAATAGAATTAAACGCTCACAGAATAAAAAGGTAACAATATGCATGTCAATCAGTTCTGCTTGCTGTTCTCGACGCCAATCAGACCAATTAAACCAGTGTTGCCTTATGCAATTTTATATAGAGAAAAAATATTTGTAAATAATGCAACGCTTCTTTACGGGTATTGCGTACATACGTGTTATTATGTACATGTTTATTATGTTGACACCTGAAGAATTATTAAATTTTTGACATTAGTCATATAAATTTCCTTTAAAGAAAGCTATTCGCTTTTGTTTATGTTCTGAGTATGACTTTGAATTTATTATTTTATTTCGAAATGGTGTTTTCGTTTAGCAGGCTTCTCACTGATGAAGTTATTACTCTGCTGCAAATTAATGAACGCTTCTGGGATAGCTTTCGTTAGCTTTAGAGCAAAGGAGGTGAAGGAGGTTTTCGTCCTTGATTGAACTAACGTAAATATAGGCACCGTATGCTTCCAGGCTGGCATCGCATAATGCGTGTATTTCTATTGTAGCTTCAAGCTACAGAACATAACGCAGGAATGAAGTGTGTCCTAGATCGACGATATCATTGCAAAAGGCTGACTTTGCCGTGTCCATGGAGTGGGGTAGGTTCCCATCCTCATCAGGCTTATTCCTTCATATTCGCTGCTTGAGAATCTTCGCCGTAGTCAAGGTACTGCCAGCTAAAATATGGAAACATGCTTATTTTGCCTCGCGACATATCTCTCAAAATAATAAAATACATATCTATCTATACCAAGAATGATCACAGTCGAGAAATGCACAAGCCATACGGGCCATATTCTCCGGGTGCACCAAAAATGTTGTGTATTCTTTATCCACAACACTTACTAAATACTTAACTGCTAGACTCAAAGATGTAATACACATTTATAATAGTGGTTAGCTGAAAATAAAACGGGGTTAATTGTACTTGCGTTTTTATGTCTTCATTATTATTCCTCGTTCATTTCACTTTACTTTTAATAATAATTTCTTATTTCACTAATGCTGGAGGGCCTCGTAATGATCCCACTATTCGAATTTTCACTATTGTTTGTCAACTGACAATTTAGCAGCCTTTAAGCAATTTATCCTAAAATTATTCGCATACAAATCTAAAACAAACCACCCTACAATCCACAATCAACAATCGATTCACACCAAATGAGTGTATGTATGTACTATGAAATATCACATTAGATTTAAATTACAAGAAAACACAGATGTTTTCTTTCCAAATTGTTTAAAATGTCGTGGTTTTGCAGCTTTTCTTCGAAGGCATTAAAATCTTCAGTGCTGCAAATCACTTCCTTTGTTGGTGTTGTTTCAGTCCTAGCTTTTTCGACCGACTCAATTTCCACTTTAGTACAATGACCTCTTCTGACATTCGAGCTATGTAGTTCATGATCTTCTCTTGAGTTTCTTCAATTGCTTGTAGTCGTTGTAGAAGAACGTCAAATTTTTTATCTGTACTTTTTTTTTATAACTAAATACAGACACCAAAAAATTTATGTATGTAATTATTTGTAGGAGAGTTGGACTAACTTTTACTTACTGACTGATACATCGCTGGAATCGCTGCTTACTACGCGTACTCTTTTCATTTCTAATGATTTTATTTTGAATGAAAAAGAAAATATTCAAATCGAAGTCATTATCATAGTCTTGCCGTACTTTGTTAATTATACTATGAGCTGTATGTTTAAGACGCGAAAACGTCGAAGCCGAACAAAAATAAACAAAGGGTATTATAGGAAGCGTCCGGATTGCTGGAGTGCTATTTTAAAGTTGATAGCTGTTTGGCTGTTTGGCTGTTTTGAATTTAGCACAACTAGCCAGCAACACATTTTTGAGGAACACAGATGTGTTGCAAGCATCGATTCTTTTGAGGTAATTTTCGACCACTTTTTGACACATATTGGGCGGTATCTCAGCCATAACATGACGAATGTTGGTTTTTAGGTGCTCAAGAGTTAAAGGTTTATCTACATAAACACGGTCTTTCGCGTAGCCCCACAAAAAAAAGTCAAGCGGTGTCAAATCGCATGATCTTGGTGGCCAATTGATATCGCCACGACGAGAAATTACGCGGCCAGAAAATTTCTCTTGCAATAAAGCCATATTCGCTCGAGTTGTGTGGCATGTGGCACCGTCTTGTTGAAACCACATATTCTCTAAGTCGTATTCTACAATAGCAGGCAAAAAAAAGTCGGTTATCATATGACCATAACGCTCCGAATTGACGGTGACAGTCGTTCCATCGTCGTTTTCGAAGAAGTAAGGTCCAATCACACCTCCGGACCAAAGAGCGCACCAAGCAGTGACTTTTTGTCGATGTAGTGGCCTCTTTTCAATTACTTGAGGATTCTCAGAACCCCAAATACGACAATTTTGTTTGTTAACATACCCACCGGGTGAGAAATGTGCTTCGTCGCTGAAGAAAATTTTGTTCGAAAAATCGCCGTCCACCGCCTGTTGTTCAAGCACCCATTCTACGTATCTACAATTTGTGAATGGTCAGCTGGCTTCAGTTGTTGTGTGAGCTGGATTTTATATGGATGTAGGTGTAGATCTGGTGGTGTTTTCGCAAGGTAACGTGTCTAACTGCCTCAACCGGGTGGGGCTAGCGCAATCCTTGTTGAACTCATCGCAAGTCAACTCACTGGCTGTCATGTAGTTTGATCTGAGCGCTATGTGATGATACCTTTATTTGTTAATGAGGGGTAGTCATATAGCTTGCTCTGCTTACTATGTGATGGCGCTTTCATTATTATTAATGGGGGCCTTCCATGTGGCGACAACCGGGCAACGTCTTCCCGGCACCCGCCGGGAGGCGGCTGAAGTGAGTGGCGAAAATCTCCTCGGTTAGAGGTTGTTCGTTGGGTTTGGGACCCGCCACATAAAAAAACCCCCCAATGAAAAAAACAAATATGCCTCGGATAAGGATTACCGCTTTTGTTGATGACCCCCGCAAACGAAAAAAGGACCATGATTTACGGATATGCACCTGGAATGTCCGATCCCTTTATAGGGAGGGTGCCTCCATCAAGCTGGTTGATGTCCTCGAAAAATACAGAGCTGACATCACCGCTCTCCAGGAAATGCGATGGACAGGACAGGGCTGCTCCAAAAGAGCGTCCTGTGACATCTACTACAGTTGCCATGCTGAAAGGCACGAATTAGGATGTGGATTTTTGGTCAGCAAAAGACTACGACATCTTGTCTCACATTTCACCCCTGTGAACGAGCGGCTGGCCACAATCCGCATCAAGGCAAAATTCTTCAACATCAGCCTTATATGTGCCCACGCTCCGACGGATGAGAAGGACAATGTGACCAAGGAGAGCTTCTTTCAGCGCCTCGAAGAAGCTTATGACCGCTGCCCCCGCCACGATATCAAAATCGTGCTTGGCGACTTTAATGCCAGGGTGGGCAAGGACCAAGGACCTTTGGTCGAACTGTCGGAAAATTCAACCTCCTCCACAACACCTCCGATAACGGAATGAGGCTGATCGACTTCGCCGCAACACGAAACATGGTAATTGATGGTACCAGATTCCAGCATCTCGACATCCACAAAGCGACATGGCTGTCTCCAGATCAACGTACAAGAAACCAAATTGATCATGTGGTGATCGACGGAAGGCATGCTTCCAGTGTGATGGACGTGAAATCGATCCGTGGTGCCAACATCGACTCGGATCACTACCTTGTTGCAGCTAAGGTGCGCACACGTTTATGTGTCGCAAATAACAAGAGAAGTCCCACACAGAGAATGCTCGACGTCAGTAAGCTGGGAATGTGGTTACAGATGTCCAGAGTGTACTGAGCCTATGGAGGGAACACTTCTCCACGTTACTGAATGGCGATAATGGCGATGCTACGAACAATTCCGCCAGTGGAGGACATTGCCCGATAACCCCAATTACAGATGATGGTGTGGATGTTCCACCACCCGACTATGACGAGGTTGAAACGGCCATTTTGAGGCTGAAGAACAACAAAGCTGTAGGTGCTGATGGCCTGCCTGCCGAGTTGTTTAAGACCGGAGGCGATCAGCATGCCTGAGCATGCCTGATGATTGGAAGCTTAGTGTTCTCTGTCCCGTACATAAAAAAGGAGACCCCACAATTTGCGCCAACTACCGTGGATTAAGTCTCCTGAGCATCGCATACAAGGTCCTATCGAGCGTATTGTGTGAAAGATTGAAGCCCATGCTCAACAACCTAATTGGACCCTATCAGTGTGGCTTCAGACCTGGTAAATCTACCATCGACCGAATTTTCACACTGCGCCAAATGCTGGAGAAGACCCAAGAAAAACAGATCGACACACACCACCTATTTGTTGATTATAAAGCCGCTTTCGACAGTCCGGTAAGAGATTACCTATACACAACAATGTCTGAGTTCGGTATTCCTGCAAAGCTCATTCGACTTTGTAGAATGACACTGCATAACTCCTGTTGTGCAGTGAAAATTGGGAAGGACCTCTCCGCACCGTTTAATACCGAACGGGGTTTCTGACAACGTGATTCGTTATCGTGCGACTTCTTCAATCTTATTATGGAGAAAATAATACGAACTGCGGATCTACCACATAATGGCACTATCTTCAACAAAAGTGTCATGCTATTAGCGTATGCCGACGATATTGACATAATCGGCATGAACCATATACAGTGGCTCCCAGCTTATTTCGTACAGTGACAGTTTAAAAATTGCTGCAGTCGTAATTCCTAATATAGCAAAAATTTGAACAAAATATAAATGCCATTTTAGAAAGGAAGGTTTGTTTTTTATTTTCCAAAATTTACTTTTTCAAAATTTTAGTGTTTGACACTATAAAAAAATAAAATAAGAAAAAAATAGGAAAATTCATGTCACAGCTTATTTCGTACAGTCTCTTTAAGTTCAAACTAAAAACAAAGTAAGTTGATTTTAATATTTAGTTGACATCCCTTAGCGTTAATGACAGCCTGGAGTCTATTTGGCATTGAATCCACCAATTTTTGAGTGATGTCTGGTGTGATTTTTTTCCATTCTTCCATCAGTACCTTTTTTAGGTCTTGCTTATTAGAAATCTTGTGTGTTCTTATTTTATTGTCCAAAATAGACCAAAGATTTTCAATCACATTCATGTCAGGTGACTGTGGTGGTGGAGACATCAAGTGTGGGCAGTTCCAAATAAGCCAAGATTGCACAATCCCAGATTTATGTTTTGGGTCATTATCTTGGTAGTACCGAAATTCTTCCCGCAAACCCAGTTTGTCTGCACTTTGAAGTAAATTGTTTTTCAGAATCTCGAGGTACTTCATTTTGTCCATTGTTTCCTCAATAAAAACCAATTCACCTACTCCGGCTGCTGACATACAGGCCCAAACCATCACGCTACCGCCACCATGCTTCACTGTGGGCTTAAGGTTCTCCTTGTTTAGCTCGGTATTCGCTTTACGCCAAACATATGACATTCCGTCCGAGCCAAAAATATTAAACTTAGACTCATCCGCGAAAATAACGGTATTCCAGAACGCAGGAGTATTAATAATATGCTCTTTGGCGAAGTCAAGTCGGCGTTGTATATTCATTTTCGAAATGAATGGTTTCTTTCGGGCTACTCGACCGTTCAAGTCATGATTGCGCAGCACACGTCGGACAGTTTCAGCACTGGATGATTTTCCTATTTCACGCTGAACCTCTGCAGCCAACTTCGGAGCGGATAACTTTGGATTTTTCTTAATTTTTCGTACAATATAACGCTCGTCTGAAGCGTTGAAAATCTTATTAGGTGCTTCTCTGCCCTTGTTCTCCAACCAATTTTCGCGAACGAAGCGTTGAATGATGTATTGGACAGCTGAGGCACTTAAATTTGTCATTTCAGCAATTTTTCGCACACTCTGACCTTTCCTAAAATGGTTAATTACCAGTTTACGCTGTTCCATCGTTGTACGACGACCCATAACGCTAAATGTTTAATTTACAGCACTTTAACTATTTAAAATAATAATAATAAAAATTGTTATAATAGTTAAAAAGGTCCAAAAACTCATACAATTCAAAAAAACTTTGTAACTGCGCGGCAGAATGAAACTTACTTACATTGAAGTTTGTGTACGAAATAAGATGTGAGCTGAAAATCAGCTGATCAATAGTTTTTCTCTCTTGCATGACAAAAAGAACAATTTTTGGGGCTCCCCGTTTTCTTATTAGGTTTACTAAACACATACATAGACATCTACATTCAAAACTTATTGATAAGTTTTTTAGTTTCGATGTTACAGCCATGTACATAAAAATATATACACTGTACGAAATAAGCTGTGAGCCACTGTATATTACATATATATATATATATATATATATATATATATATATAATATATATTATATATATATATATATATATATAATATATATATATATATATATATATATATATATTATATATATATATATATATATATATATATATATATATAAATATATATATAAAAAAATATATATATATATACATATATATATATATATATATATATATATATATATATATATATATATTGTATATATATATATATACCCCCACAATGTAATTTCTTCACATTTGCTGATTTTATTAATGTTTTCCTGGATATTGCCAATTAGAGAAACATTTCCATTTCTCTATTTCCATTAGAGAAACACTTCTGTGTTCCTCAAAAATGTGTTGCTGGCTAGTTGTGCTAAATTCAAAACAGCCAAACAGCTATCAACTTTAAAATAGCACTCCAGCAATCCGGACGCTTCCTTTAATACCCTTTGTTTATTTTTGTTCGGCTTCGACGTTTTCGCGTCTTAAACATACAGCTCATAGTATAATTAACAAAGTATGGCCAGACTATGATAATGACTTCGATTTGAATATTTTCTTTTTCATTCAAAATAAAATCATTAGAAATGAAAAGAGTACGCGTAGTAAGCAGCGATTCCAGCGATGTATCAGTCAGTAAGTAAAAGTTAGTCCAACTCTCCTACAAATAATTACATACATATATTTTTTGGTGTCTGTATTTATTTATAAAAAAAAAGTACAGATAAAAAATTTGACGTTCTTCTACAACGACTACAAGCAATTGATGAAACTCAAGAGAAGATCATGAACTACATAGCTCGAATGTCTGAAGAGGTCATTCTACTAAAGTGGAAATTGAGTCGGTCGAAAAAGGCTATCACCATAATCACTTACTTTTATGAAAGCATCAGCACCAGTCCTCATTCTCTATTCGCTTCAATTCGAATTCAGTTCTTCCCTATCGGTGGCAGAAAAACCATTGCACAAGCTCTATACTACTTGTGATATATTCGATGGGAAATATCCGGATATCCCATAAAACTAATAGGTTTTTTCGGTTAAATATTCATCACTAATTGTAAATAGCACGAATAATGATAACGTCGAAGCAAATGTCAACAAAAAGTAATAGGCTATAATAGGCTATAACCAAAAGAAAGAGAAGAAACTCGATTACGATAAAGGAAAATTCTGGAGTGTTGCCACAGAGTACAAATAGGGCAAACTAAAATTTGCAAGTACATTAAAGAGCAATTGTGAATAGAAATATGAATTAAATAAATTGTTGTTGGACATAATTTGTACAAAATAAGTGTTGCAATTATTATTGACAGAATCCAGTGATCGAACAGGGTTGATTCGAGTAGAATTAAACATTCACAAAAAGAGAACATAACAATAGTGTGGATGATATGTATAGTTTTAAATATGTATATGTGTTGTTGTTTTTATATATAGACAAACAGAATTGCTGTATGTGCATGGTATATAACACTACTTTACAAATTTCTTTGAACTATAACATCAAACAAATTCTACCACCATTCCTAGAGTAAAATTTTCCATAGAATTCGAAAAAAATTGTGGTTTTGCTCGATCAGGTCAAATTTTCGAGATAAGCTGACAAACTCGAAAAGATGCGTCCTAGCGGTACATCCACTGATAATAAATTCGGAAATACTCTGTTATCGACCCTGTTATTTATTTAAAATTTACTTAAAATTTTACTATAAAAATTTTAAGCATCTACTATCTACTCCAGAGTATGCCACGTACACTGTCTGTGTGTATCTTTACATTGTTTGTATAAAGGGAGGTTGAGGTTGATTTATTATTATTCTCGTATACATATACCACAACCGTGCACGAAATGTTTTTTTCCTCAAATTTTCTCTTTATACGTATTTACAATACTATAAATAAAGTGTTAATGTTAAATTCAAAAAGAACAAAAAATCGCGAGTTTTTATTCGTGAGTTTATATGTAATCAACCCCATCATCATATCATCATCATATAGAGTCAGCAGTCATATACAGTCATATGCATCAGCAGTCGCACAGCGTTTTTTCATCATTCAATTGCACCATCACACACCGAAGCAGAAATAAATATTTAAGCCGACATTAGAGCTCACCGGCAACCCCTCCCACTCATTCATTTTTTGGTCCTTCGATCCGGAAAGGCTCACAACGATCGGTAAGAACAGATCTTGCCAACGAGGTATGTGGAGATACTTTATTCATCTCGTATTGTGTAAACATATTACGTAAATGAAATTTATAAGGTAATTTACAAATGAAAATTGAAAAATATACGGTTTTACGAATATGTGCTTTAAAAGAATTTCGTGTTAACTACGCGCGATATTCGTGAAAGTCACCAATAAGAGTGGACGTGTTTGATAGAGTCGGAAAAGTTATTGTTTTCGGTATATAAAAAAAAAAAATTTTAATATTTTGCGAAAAGACGCTAAGAAACTCAAGGAGTTATTTCGGTGATTTGTTTTTTTTTTTAGAAAAAAAAAAATAAAATAATATCGTTTGCAAACAATTTGTTTATAATATGAGTGTTCAGCGCTCTCCTCCCCGGCAACGGCAATCGCCTGTTAATGTGTGTGTAAACAATAATTTGCAATCACCCGCGCAAACCCCCCCGATTAGTGCATTATCAAAAAAAACAGTTGATACACACTGCCCAAGTGAAAGTAACAGTGTTAATCTTTTGCCTGTACATATTCCTCACTCTAACACTACATCAAAATTTGCAACAACAATAAATACAGACAAAAAAAATAGTTTGTTCTCTCGTGATATACTATCTCCCTCTATACCGTGGAGTGTACAATGCGCTTCTCCTGCTGTAACACCAACAGCTACAACATCAAAGCAAACAAATAACGGCCTTTCTACTGAAGTGCATGACCCAGTAGTTAAAGCAACTAGTGCGATGACTAATAAAGAACCAGTTGCTGTTCAAACTGGAATTGATCGCTACATTACTGTAGTAAAGCGAAAAAGAAGTCCACAAAATTCAAAACAAATGAATTCAACAAAAATTCAAAAGCAGAACACTGCCCCTATTAGTTCGGAAAATAGATACGCTTTGCTTTCAGGTGATGGAAGTGACGAAAATATTATCTCCAAGAAAAATTTCAAACCCCCACCCATTTTCTTAAGAGAACGCAACTCAGATAAGTTGATTTCTAGAATTACAAGTCTTATAGGACCAAAGAATTTCCACGTTGTTCCTATTCGCAAAGGCCAAATTGAGGAAACGAAAGTGCAAATCTACAGCGAAACTCATTATCGCAAAGTAATTGCGGAATTTGATGCTGTAAAAAAGAATTACTACACATATCAGCTAAAAAGTAGTAAGGGCTTAATCGTTGTACTCAAAGGCGTCGAACCCAACGTTGACATTAACGAAATCAAACTTGCCCTTCAGGAAGAAGGGTTTCAAGCCAAAACAGTATTCAACATTCTCAACAAGAGCAATACACCTCAACCGTTATATCGTATTGAGCTTCAGCCTGAAACAAAACCCCTGAAAAAAGGTGAAGTACACCCCATATATAAAATTCGATATTTATTGCATCGCAAAATCACAATCGAAGAACCCCATAAGAGAACTGGACCTCCTCAGTGCAGTAACTGCCAAGAATATGGACATACTAAGACATATTGTACCCTGCCAGCTGTTTGTGTGATTTGTGGAGATCTCCATAAATCAAACATATGCCCAAAATCTAAAGGCGATGCTAGCATGAAAAAATGCAGCAATTGTGGAGGTAATCACACCGCAAATTATAGAGGTTGCCCAGTATATACAACCCTAAAGCTAAATTTCTCCGCTAGCAATCAACCTCTAAAACCAGTTGAGCAAACTCAGATAGCCAACTCAAGTAAGAGACAAAATATTGATGCAACACAATTCTTCTCTGCAATCCCAAACAAGAATCAAACCAATTCATACGCTAGCGTGTTAAAACAAAACACACACCAACAAAGCAATGTAAATAATGAGCAGAAACACTCACTGCCCACCCAACAGCCAAGTACCCTTGAACATTTGCTTCAAACATTAATTCAGAATATGAACCAATTCATGAACTCAATGCAAACAATGATGCAAGAAATGATGAAAAATCAATCGATGTTACTCCAAACATTGCTATCCAGACCATGAGTTGTCTCAAGATATGCCACTGGAACGCCAACGGCTTAAGCCAGCACCGTTTGGAGCTAATTCAATTCCTTGCATCCAACCAAATCGACATAATGATGATATCTGAGACCCATTTCACTGACAAAAAGTGCTAAGGCACGCGGAGGAACTGCCATATTGATAAAAAGCAGAATAAAACATCATGTTCTCGAAGATTTCAGTAGCGTCTACTTGCAAGCAACATCTATATGTCTGGAAGAATACATCTCTAAGCTAGTAATATCTGCGATATACTGTCCCCCAAGATACAGTATTACCGAACAGCAATATAAAGAATTTTTCTCAACTCTTGGTAGCAAATTCTTGGTTGCTGGCGATTTCAACGCCAAACACACTCACTGGGGCTCCCGCTTAATAACTCCAAAAGGCAGAAGACTATGTTCAATCATCACTAACCATGGCTACGATGTTATTTCAAACGGTCAACCGACATATTGGCCGACGGACAAGAGGAAAATACCCGATCTCATAGACTTTGGAGTCGCCAAAGGTTTGCAGATGGAAAATATCTCCACAGAGTGTAATTATGATCTATCATCTGACCACTCACCCACGGTAATATATATAAAATCACCAAGCCCCCAAGGTAATTGCGTTAGAAAGAAAATAGACTGGTTAAAATTCAAGAAATATATAAATTCCCATCTTCCTCTGAGTACTGTATTAAGAAATGGACACGATGTAGACTCAGCACTCGAAAAATTCAACCAGCTGCTCTCATTAGCTCTCAGCTCAGCCACCTGCACAAAGGTATGCAAGCAATCAAACTATAGCCCATACACACCAGCCGATATTGAATTGCTAGTAAGACAGAAAAGAAGACTCCGAAGACAATGGCAAGAATTCAGATCACCGAATCTGAAAACACAGCTACAGCACTGCACTCGAAAGTTAAAGCAAGCCTTAAAAAATAAAAACAACAAAGAGTTAGAAGAGCACATAGCGAAATTAACACCTGGTGAAGCGTCAGACTACTCTTTGTGGAAATCAGCAAAAAACTCAAATCGGCCAATTCTCACTGATTCCCCCATCCGTTTGAGTGACGGTAATTGGGCTAGAAGCAACTGTCAGAAGGGTTTGGCTTTTGCAAACCACCTAAAAAGTGTGTTTACACCCAATCCACCCTCTTCACAGTCCTCATTACCAAAATTAACTTCTCAACCTTGCTCAATAATGTTAAAAATTAAAAAAAAGGACATATTCAAAGCAATTTATAAAGATTTAAACCCAAAAAAATCACCTGGTCCAGATAAAATTACCGGCAAAATGATAAAAGAGCTACCTCCGGCTTCAGTAATTCATCTGATGCACATTTTCAATGCTATCCTTCGTATTAAACACTATCCCAAATGCTGGAAAACTTCAAAAATTATTATGATAGCAAAACCAGGAAAAGACCCTACAAAAGTTGCATCGTACAGACCTATCAGCCTCCTGCCTCTACTTTCTAAAGTATTCGAAAAGCTACTTGTCATGAATATAACTCCATTTATCAATCTCAACCAACTGATTCCTCAACATCAGTTTGGATTTAGAAAACAGCACGGCACAATAGAACAAGTCCACCGCATTGTAACTCTGATAAGGAACACTTTTGAAGAAAAAAAGTATTGCTCAGCTGTCTTTCTTGATATCACTCAAGCTTTCGATAAAGTATGGCACGATGGCCTTATTTACAAACTCAAACTATTACTGCCTGCAAACGTCTCCTCATTGCTTAGTAGCTACCTCACGAAAAGACAATTTCTGGTACATCACAAGGATTACACAACAAATCCATTGGATATTCACGCTGGCGTTCCTCAAGGAAGCGTTTTGGGCCCCTTACTGTATCTCTTATACACTACAGATATGCCCAGCAATAACCATACATTTATATCGACCTTTGCAGATGATACGGCAATATTGTGCTCTCGCTCTAACCCCATAGAAGCTACTAAACTCCTGCAGACTCATATCGATTCTCTCGAAATCTGGCTAGCAAAATGGCGTATAAAAGTCAATGAATCAAAGAGCGTACATGTAACCTTCACGCTAATGCCAGATACATGTCCCCCACTTAAAATTAATGGCCAATCAGTTCCACAATGTTCCTCAACAAAGTACTTGGGTATTCACCTCGACAGAAGGCTGACCTGGAAAAATCACATAGAGGCAAAGAAAACTCAGATCAAGCTTAAAATTAATCAGTTATGGTGGCTGTTACACAAAATATCAAAGTTGAATCTCGAATACAAAGTGCTATTATATAAAGCAATCCTGAAGCCAATCTGGACTTATGGTATTCAGTTTTGGGGCACCGCATCTCCCTCAAATATCGAAAAATTGCAGCGAATACAATCCAAGTGTCTGCGAATTATTGTAAACGCGCCTTGGTATATGAGGAACGTTAACATCCATCGAGATTTAAATGTACCCACAATTTCTGAGGAAGTTGCAATGTCTTGCAGAAGCTACATTCAAAAATTACACAGTCATCCGAATCCCCTTGCTAGGCAATTGTTGCTGAGTACGGGGCATCGTCGATTAAAAAGAAAAGACACACTGAATATGCTGTGAAATTGATATACCTCGTGACTCAACAAATTGTGATGGAACGTTGGGAATATCACATAATTTTATTTAGTTTGTAAGATTTGATTACATATTGTTAGTTTCTAAGTAATTTTAGAAAGATTCAATAAAAAAGCTTGTTAAAAAAAAAAAAAAAAAAAAAAAAAAAAACTACGCGCTTATTTGATTAATGCTGCAACTAGCCACCGACGTAAAAACGTAGAACGTGTCAGCTGACACGACCTATCTTATGGGAATGTCGTGTAAACGAAAACTCACCACCGTATGACGGTGACGTAGACGTTGCTCGTAGCGGAGAAAATCAATGCAATTTTGTATGTTCTTACGTACGGGCGCTACGTACGTACGCTACGTCGGTGGCTAGTTGCAGTATAAGATTGTGGCGTGACGTGAAAGTTCCGTTTTGTTTCTTTGCAATTTTTATATATATTCTATACATGGATTAGTGTATGTTATAAGTTTTGAATGTGAGAACGTATGAGAGACGAAATGAATACCGAATTGTGTTTTCACCGTGACACGTCTAACTTGTCCGTCACTCGCTACCACTGTATCGATCATTTTTCCCTTGGGCCAGCAATTTCTCAAAAGATCAGGGTCGACAATTATAACGATGTCTCCCGTATGGATAGCCGGCTAAAAAGCACTTGCTCCGTCTGGAAATTTTAGCCATCTTGTCCAAAACTGGTTCGCAAATTTTTGTGCCAACGGTGTCGCAAATTCTTATCATCATTAACTAAAGGTTTATAGCCATCTGAAGACCCGATTAATAAATGGTCCGGAGTTATAGCCTCATCGTCATCAAACTCCAAGGAGACGAATGTGAGTGGACGTGAATTAATTATAAACTCTATTTCCCATAAGGCACTCCTCAAGCTTTCGTCGTTGAATTGCATAGATGGGCATATAGCATATAACACCGTTTTCACTTTCTTATTAATCTCACCCAGACTCCGCCCATATGTGGTGCTCCAGAAGGGTTGAACTTCCACCTAATGCAGCCAAATGTGCAACAAACTGATTGCTGATCAATGTTTTTAAACTCATCAAGTAAGACCTTCTCTGCCGCTTTGAAGTTTGTCCCATTATCAGAAAAGACTTCTCTTGGTGTATATATAAGCCAAGCTATAAAATTTCGAAAGCACGTCATGCAGGAACTAGTATCGAGGCTATGAGCTACTTCGACGTGAATTGCTCTAATCGTGCGGCAGGTAAACACAACACCCCTTCGCTTTTCATGCCTGCGTCCGAAGGACACATAAATCAACGCCAACAAATGTAAAAGGTCGTTCAAATGTTGCTGGCCGAGCAGTTGGTAACACTGTCATTTGAGGAGGGCACGGCATCGCAGTGTGATTGTTGGCATAAGCGGCTCACCTTTTTGTACAAAACACGGAGATGCGGTATGTAGTAGAGACTTCTTATTACATTGATAGCAGTTTCGTGTGATTGGTGGTGTACATTTTCGTGAAACGAACGAACTATTAGAAATGTTATGTGACTAGGGTTGGGCAGCACGATAGCATCTTCATGATTATGAAGAAATTGCTCTCTTCCCCTGCTCCTTATAACATTATTTTCATCTAAGTAAATATTCAAACTGATAAGTTCACTTTTAGGTCCAATAGTCACACCCCTTTTTAGTTTTTTAATCTCCTGTTCATACTCAGTTCGCTGGGCGTATTGCATGAGAAAAGTTTGTGCCTTTTGTGTCATTATAGGGCCGACCGCTCGTGGGCAGACCTTGAGGCGGCTTCAAGCTTTTTAATATACAAAACACAAGTAACTACAGCACGGTATAAGCGCTTCCAATTGTAAAAGTATTCGACGTTCGGTGTCAAAACTCGTACATTAATTTTGTCTATCAACAACACCCGACGTTTGAGTTCTGTCTCATCTAAACTACAAAATTCATCACAAACTAGTCCATGAAACCAGATATGCATATCGGTTCGATGGTATGTTTTAGTTGCTAAATCTGCGATGTTCATTCGAGTAGGGACCCATTTTCACTGTGAAACATTCGATGAGTCACGAATCTCACCAACTCGGTACATAACAAACTGGTGGAAGTTTTTTTGGAAACGATACGTAGCCACTACAGAATCGTCTTAGAGTCGGTCCACCAAAACTGAAATCGTACACATATTCGGCGTGTTTTAAGGATGTTGTTGGCAAGCCTCACTCCAGCCACTGCAGCTTGCAACTCCAATCTTGCGATTGAGACTGGCTTTAAGGGTGTCATTCTGGATTTCGCTGCAACAAAGGCGATGTCTACGTTATTGTCGTGCTGGATGCGTAGGTAACTAACAACAGCGAATGCGGATGCGCTGGATTCCACGAAAGTGTGAAGTTCGACGTTACTCGTACTAAGGAGATTAATTGAGTAGCAAATAGGTACTTTTACATACATTATGAGAGGAATCGTTCATCTCCAATTGGACCATTTATCATATAATGTGTCGTTGAGTGGCTCGTCCCAACCAATGCCAGCACGCCATATATTCTGAAGAAGTATTTTCAGCCCTATGGTATGAACCGAAAGGAATCGCAGCGGGTCAAAAATAGACATCAAGTTTGAAGAGTTTCACGCTTTGTGGGGGTAATTGCTTCATTCAATACGTTCTTTGAGAAACTTTTTTTTAAGACACGTTAGTCGTCTGTAAGCATTTGCGTAACTTTCTGGCAAGGTAACATCTTCGTTTCGCCAAAGTAATCCAACTTCATAACGATTGCTTACTTTCTTACTAGAAGCATTTACAATAGCTAGCGCGTTGTTGTCGTCTGCAGACAGCAGCTGGCTTGGTTTTGGATCTTCAAGATTAAAATAGCTTTTCACAATATGATGCAATCTATCGCAGTCACAATTGTGAAAATTTATTATGAAGTCATTTGATTGCTTTGTGTGACATTCTTAAAGCGTCCAACCAAGTCTAATTTTCGATGCACGATCCCTCCCGAATTTTAAGTGGCACAGCTAGTTTCCAATTTTCTGTACCAATCAAAATAAATGGTCTGGCATTTTCATACGAAATAATTGGTAACCCAGCCAAATATGGATATTTTTGTGTCAATTCATCAGCATCGATCGCTTGAGCTGGAAGACTTAAACTTTCCACAGTGTGGGCATCAGTTAATTTGTATTTACGTCCGTTCATAACGCCTGAAATTTCTACAGTGGTTTTGAATGAATCATATTCCGTGCGTGTTGTATCACCGGCCCAACGTAGGCATAAAGGCTCCTGTACACCTTTGAGTTCCAACTTCTCGTACACACCTTTTTCAATTAATGTGATAGCACAGCCGTCATCCAAAAACGCAAATGCGTCATCACTTTACTCTGTGAGTGTATTCGAACGGGGATTATTCTGAAGTATGGACTCTTCTTCGTAGCACTGCTGCTCTGTGTAATCACTTGCATTTTAGTATCATCGTTCGGTGTATTGCTGCTGCGAACCATCTGTCTGAGCTTGGTATTACTATCTGCGCTGCTATTGGCTGTTTGCGATGTGTCTCTGTGTAATAACTGACGGTGCTTATATTTACATCCGCCGATACCGCATTCTTTGTTTAGGTAACATTTACGGCGATGTGAGTCGAGACGACGTTGCACAGATATTCTGTACGCACAATGAAAACTCAATTAAAAATTCGAACTTATCTTTAAATGGCGCCATATTTTTAGCTTTATTAATTAACAATAATTAATTAATAATAATAATAATAATAATAATAATAATAATAAGTAATTAATAATTAATTATTAATTTATTATTAATTACGCGTTCCAAAATATGTTCAGGTCGGCCACAACACATACGTAGGGTTTGGATAATCTTCGGTACCATGCCAGGTAAAAGTAGTTTATTTTTTTTACTAAATCACGTGCTCTACCTTTAAGCCGCATAAGATTTTCTGCATTCGAGTATCCTGCTACTGCTGTACTATTCTCAAATTGACTCATAAAGAGAGGCCATTCCTCCGGGTCGCCATTGAAACTAAACAATTGTTTTGGAATAGCTTGTCTGGCAGCAAGCTGTGCTGGTGTGGGACCCAGTTTCATCATTGGTATCCGATCGCTTGAATGTGCCAATTCACCAAATTGCGATAATATTTTGTATTTATTATCTAAATACTGTTGTTGCATGCGGATGTCCTCCTCTTCGATGCATCTAATTTCTGAGTATTCGTTGCGAATATTGACGAGTTTGTGGCCTTTATGCTACTTTGCAGCAAAGAAGGAGACACAGTTGTAGACATCGACGGATTTTGTTGCATCAAAAGTTCGGCAGTAAAATGGTTATTACTGTTTCGCGTGTACATTGTTGGATCACAACCTACTGCTCTCGGTAAGCTAGGTAACTGTGTTGTACCGCATAACGACTGAAGACGGACTTGATCATGTAAAGGTACTTTTAATGCTTTTGATGCATTCGCAGAATTTCGTAATCTTTGTTCTATAGTAGCTGTAATAGAGTAGTTAGGTACACTTGCCGACGTTGTCGAGAGCCTTGGGGTCGTGTATATAAATGGAACCATAACCGTTGACTGAATTGGCATTGATGTTAGAGCTTCCAAGAGGCTCTGTCGATGCTCTTGGTTGAACCGTAGGAAGTGAATCCGCTTTATTCGACCCGTATGTTTCTTTAAAAGCTGCTGCCGTTGAGACCGATGTGTGTTCGCATGATTCGCAGTTCCAACTAATATCGGCCACTTGGATGTCAACACCGACAAAGCTAAAGTGAAACCAATGGTCGCAGGAGTCACACTGCACCATTTGGTCGTTGTTTCTACCCTTAAAGCTTCGGTAATTATATTCCGCGTTTGTACCTTTTCCCCCAGGCATATTATAGTACACCGGCAATAGATTTAATGAACGAAATGAACTCGAAATACGAATTCTTTTAAAGAATTGTTGGCGTGATTGATTAAATATAACACGAACTTTTAATAGCGAATTTATTTTAATGAAATTTACAAGGTAATTTATAAATGAAAATTAAAAAATATACGCTTTTACGAATATGTGCTTTAAAAGAATTTCGTGTTAACTACGCGCCTATTTGATTAAGAATGTGGCATGACGTGCAAGTGCAGTTTTTTTTCTTTTCAATTTTTATATATATTCTATGCATGGACTAGTGTAGGGATATATAAGTGTTGAATGTGAGAACGTATGAGAGACGAAATGAATATGTGATAAAGGTTGCCAGGTTACTGCGGCTGACTGCGGTAACACATTCATTAACCTCTATGATTTTGATGTCGCCAATGCACATTATTGATATCACAGTAACGTAGTCTCTGCTACAGATTACTATAAGCACGGCATTTTGTTTTTAAATCGTCTATAAAATAAAAACAAAATTTACAAAGCATTGTCAAATACTTCATACATCAACCACTTGCTCGAAGTGCCTTTTTTCTCTACTTTTTACGAGAGTTATTGTTGCTATTCCCCGACATATGTTTTACCAAAACCAAAGGACTTACTACCTCCTTCATATGTTGTTTGGCAAAAACAATATCGCATATCAGTCCATATGGTTTAATGAATTTACTTGTTCTTACTAAACCATCGAACTAATCCAGCATACGTACTTATTACCATTTGTTTATGTACATCGATATTATTATCAACAACAAATGCAATACACACTAGCCTTTTCTTTTTTTTGTTTTGCTTATCTACATAAGCAAAAATAAAATTAAATTAGTTATAACATATCGATATCAAAACGCATTCTGCAACGGTATAAACAAATTTTAAACGAACCAAAAGGCGCCAGAAACAATTGCGTTGTGGTTATCTTTACATCTACGTCCATATATATTGTAACGAGTATCGATGGTTATTGGCACAAATAATGCCAGCATCGAAACGAATTTCAACAAAAAGAAATAGGCGATAACCAGAACAATCCAACGAGATAGAGAAGAATCTCGACTATGATAAAGAAAGATTATGGAGTCTTACCACAGAATATAAATAGATCCAGTTGTTGACAGATCAATTCAATTCGACTTCGAAAGTGATAGAAGCAACATAACACCATCAAGTGATCGCGGCAACATCATACGATAACAAGTTAAATGAAAGAGTGATTCTATATAGTTGATTAAATAAATTGTTGTTGGACATAGTTAGTACGAAATAAGTGTTGCAATTATTATTAACAGAATCCAGTGATACATATAGAGAATCCAACCAACAAAGAAAAGAGTGTCTGTGAAGTAATACTACTCTAAAGTGTTAATATATGAGATTTCAAAATTACTTCTGTGCTACACAACATATCTATAATTGAAGTTGTGGCAAATCGAAACCAAGCCTTAATTCCGGCCGAGCGCATATTCTTGTACATACTGTATAATTGCGCAATTTATATCGAATTTATATTAAATTACATATTCTATAAGGGAATTGCATAATTTAATAATAGTTTATACTATAATAACCACAGCTTTCGCCCGGGTGCTATCTTATACCTCGCTCTTCCAATGGAGCACTTAGTCTCTCTGAGAAAACACTTGCCAGACATTTTTTGGATATACAATTTAGCACTTGTGTTCAAAAACAGAAGATTTTCTCTCTATATTTTACATTAATTTATATCTCGACACTTTTTCTCACACTTGTTTTTTGCAATTATACGAATTACCTTTGCTTCTCTTACTGTATTTACTTGGGCATACTATTTATTGGTACTAATTTTCACTCTCAAACATAAACACGCCATTTCTGGTTTTAAGTTCAAGAAATCGTAATTCCTGCATTATTTTCCAGTGTGGTGATTCTACGAATCGTTTGAATTCCAAACCTCTCAATATATATCTCGCTGTTGTAGTTTATAACCCTACGAATTACATTTATTTCTTTTACTCTCGCTCGCTCTCACTTTTTCTCCCTCTTTAAATATTTCTGACATTTCTTTTAATTCTAAGAATTACCGTTATGTTCGCTGTCTCTTTAAAATCAACGCTCATATACACGAGCTCAGCGCTAAAGTGACACCCCCGTCTGCTTCCACTACTTCAGAAGATCGTAGTCAGCCAACTACGTTTCCAGCTATACACCTTCCTCTGTGTGACACTCCGTATTTCTCGGGTTATAATGTTTCATGGTGAAGTTTTCGAGATCTGTTCACGGCCTTGTATCAAAGCAGTCCCAGTTTATTTCCCATAGAAAAATTGTACCACTTGCTACAGAAAACCCGTGGTGAGACACACAGCATCATTAAGTCAACTCGGTATGAGAATAAACGTATTCTAGTCAGCATCCAATTGAAAATCCTTTTCAATTTACAACCGGTCGTTCATGAAACCGGTAGGAACATAAAGCGCATACAGCGTACAATAAAGGACTGACTAATTTACCTTCAGTTGTTAGATATTGGGACTCGGATGTCGTGTATCTATACTCTACGAAACTTCCAGATATAACCCTGTGTCTGTAGGAGCAGGCAATCAAGAATAATCCCTTCGTGGAGTGCCCCTCAGTTTTTTTTTTGACAGAGCGTTTTCAGACACTTGTGTCGGTGTCGGACATTCGAAGTGGTTCTTGGCAACCCAGCCAGCCACAGTATCGGCAACTCAGCCAACAGCATAATTGACAATACGGTCGATTCAATCCACCCGGGCGACAAAATAATATTAGAGTAGATGAGCGATTTCAATAATGAGGAAAAACAATCTTTGCACAAATTTTTTTGCCAATTCACACGTTTACAGCAAGTATACTAGCCTATTCTTATGCTCCGCATGCGGAAATACGTTTAGTACTAATCGACATCCAGTCGCCGCAGCACTCCGAACTGCGGCATCAGTTAAAATTTTTCGTCAGTCGCCTTATCTTCAGCCATAGCATACTTCGTCCACGACACGACAACCCGTAAATCAGACATCTCGTCGAAGGGTTTCATCATTCTACAATGAAATCAGCCGGTGAAAATTCACAAATAGTCCGTATCCGATCTCTGAAGATCCATGAAATGCGAGTCATATTGAAAGAAAATTCGAAAACGAATCGGATGTGACAAATCGTCCATTACGATGACGTGCTGCCTGCTGCAATCACCACCTGCGATAATGTGAGAAGCTCTCAAAACTTGCAGTTGATGAGATAATATCCCTTATATGAAAGCGAAATTTATGCGTCAACTGCTTGGCAACTTCGCATACTCTTACAGATTGCCAAACCAAGTTCTACCGTCGTATTTGTGGAACAAGACACCACTGCGTGCTCTATCGAATACCTCAAAACCCGAATATAAAGCACAATTGCCAGAATTTCCAAACTTCTTCTCTAAGAGAGAAGCTTCGATCTTACAGATCTTGGAAATCATAAATGCGATCCTCTTCAGAGAAGTCGATGTCACTATCTACCTCGTCGACAGAGGTATTCTCCACTCATCACTCTGGTTTCATCAATGAGATAAATCGTACACGAATGCTCATGTACTCGATTTCGCCTAATACTGGCCCAAAAAATTTATTGTCGCGGCAACGTTAATGTGATAATGATACTCGAACATATTGACAGAAGCTTTATTATGTAGCAATGTTTCGTCAGATTCTACGAATAGGTCCAACATACGCATCATTCTCTCATTGTGTTCTGCACACTCTAACTGAATTTTTCAGTTGACGGATTTGTACGAATCGTCTAACTAACTATGCAGTGGTATAGCGTACATACGTATGAAAAATCTCAGGTGCTAAATACACACTATTTGCTACATTTTCATGAACCAAGTTTACCATACGGTCATAAACCCGAAACTCTTTTGCATTTTAGCTTAGTCTAGACATCGTCAGACGCATTACCATCTCGTTCAATTCCGCCAATCTGGCATCCCCAATTGTTTACTTTCGTGCTCTACGAGCTGAGAATAGCTGAATTTCTTAACTGTACATGAAGTTCTCCCAGAGTCATAATGGGTTAAAGTAATATTTAATTGCTGCTAGAACTCAAATGGATCGTTAAAACAGCAAACGTTAAGAGCTTTGCATCTCATTTATGTGGAATCAATATCGGAGAGATTCACAGTCACCTGTGCTCTTTTATGTGAAGTACCTCAAACCGCGATCCTTCAGTTTGGCTAGACAAATACATTGATATGCCATTCGCTTATGTCTGGTTTACGAACATCCCTTATGCTGTTATACTCCTAACGAATAAGGAAGAGTACTTGAACAAGACACACCTTTGATATCTTCGAAACATCCAGAGGTGATGGTAATCATCGCGATTTATTCGTGAACTTATATTCGAACAACGCCATCATCAGATACAGCAGTCCAAATCACTCAATTACACTATCGTCCACACCAAATCAGCAAGGGTTAGAAAGATAGGATTTCGTAGTAAATAAACTTTTTAGGCAGTTTTGTGATTGCTTGACTCAGTATTGTTTGAGCACGAGTCAAAGATGGACACCAGTAAAGAGAAAATACGCCATATTTTGCAGTTTGTCTTTGATAAGCAAGCCAGACGGATCAAAATGTGAATAGTGTTTGTGGTCCTTATACTGTAACAGCCCATCACGTGCAATTTTGTTTTCGTAGATTTCATTCCGGTAATTTTGATGTCAAAGATGCACCACGCTCTGGAAGGCCAATTGTCGAAAATATCGATAAAATAGTAGAAATCGTTGAGTCTGTAAGCACTGTTTATATTGCCCAGGAGCTATACATTGCACAAAATCCGTTTGGATTCGTTTAAATAAGGTTGGATACAAAAGAAGCTCTATGTATGGGTGCCACATGAGTTAAGGCAGAAAACGTCATGGACCGAATTTCCATCGGCGAATCGCTGCTGAATCGCAACAAAATCGATCCATTTCTGAAGCGGATGGTTACTCGTGATAAAAAGTGGGTGACTTACTACAACGTCAAGCAAAAACGGTCGTGATCAAATCGTGATGAGCCTGCACAAACGGTGGCCAAGCCAGGATTGACGGCCAGGAAAGTTTTGCTATGTGTTTGGTGGGATTGGCAGGGAAACAGCTACTATGAGCTGCTCCTCTACGACCAAACTCTTAATTCGGACCTATACTGTCAACTATTGGACCGTCTGAAATAAGCAATAGTACAGAAGCGGCCAGCTTCGGCCAATAGGAAAGGAATTGTGTTCCATCAGGGCAACGCCAGGCCACACAGATCGATAGTGACTCGCCAGAAGCTCTGGGAGCTTAGTTGGGAGGTTCTTATGCATCCACCTTATAGCCCGGCCTATCACCAAGTGATAACTACCTGTTTCTGTCTATGGCGAATGATTTTCCTGGTGAAAAATTCGCCTCAAGAGAAGCTTGTGAAAATCGACTGTTCCAGTTTTTTGCAAATAGGGACGAGGATTTTGATGAGAGCATTATGAAATTACCCTCAAATTGGTTACAAGTTATCGAACAAAACGGTGCACATTTGACCTAAATGGGATCATTCTAACTATTATAAATAAAACCTCCCATTTAATGCAAAAATAATGGATTTCTTTTGGCTAGACCAGCTTCGCAAGTAGGCTCTCTCCTTCGCTAGTTTGCGCCAGTTAGAGATTCTAAGCGCTGACAAGTTCTTTTGTTCTTTCCGAATATAAAACCTTTTCAGCTAGAGCGTGTTTCTCCATTCAGCTCACAGATGTACCCTAATCGATACTCGCCACCAACGCAAAAATAGGTCTCATATGAGGTGGAAATTGTCCACCACATCGATTTAGGCCGAATATAATATGCTTCGCCAGCCATCTCTGTTCTTCGCTAGCTGGCGCCAGTTAGAAATTCCAAGCGCCGTCAGGTTCTCCAGTACTTGATCTTTCCACCGGAGGTTAGGTCTTCCTTATTTTCTCCATAATAAGATTGAAAAAGTCGCATGATAACGAATAACCTTGTTTGAAACCCCGTACGGTGTTAAACGGCGGGGAGAGGGCTTTTCAACGGGAGTTACATAGTGTCATTCTCCAAAGACGATTGAACTTTACAGGAATGCCGAACTGAGACATTGTTGTGTAGAGATAATCTCTTACTGGACTGTCGAGAGCGACTTCGAAATCAATAAATAGATTGTGTGTGTCAAACTGTTTTTCCTGGGTCTTCTCCAGGATTTGGAGCAGTGTGTAAATCGAGTCGATGGTAGATTTAGCAGGTCTGTAGCAACACTGATAAGGTTGCTGATAATTTTTTACACAGTACGCACGATAAAACCTTGTATGCGATGCTCAGGAGACTTATTTCACGGTAGTTGGCGCAAATTGTGGCGTAATCTTTCTTGTGTACGGGATAGAAAACACTGAGCCTCTAATCATTGGGCATGCTTTTATTCGACCATATTCTGTTTATGAGCTGGTGCATGCTTGTGAGCAGCTCATCGCCTCCGGTCTTAAACAACTCGGCAGGCAGGCCTTCAGCAACTGCAGGTTGTTGTTTTTCAACGTAGAAATGGCCTCTCTGACCTCGTCATGTTGGAACAGTTACACAATCATCCGTGATTTTAAAGTTCAGGAGATCTCCTTCACTGAAGGGATTGTTAGAGGCGTCGCCAATCAGTAACGTGAAAAAGTGTTCCCTTCATAAGCTCGATCGATAATTGGATAGTTCAGATACGGTACGCTGAACACAATAAGAGAAGGATGCGTATGTCGGTCAATAGGTACGAGCCACATTTTCACGTTATCGTTCCCATATAATAAATTCGTAGGGCCAGTATTAGGCGGAATCAAGAGCATTGGCATTCGTGTACGATTTATGTCATTGATGAAACCAGAGTGATGAGTGGAGAATATCTCTGCAGACCTTTCGGCGAGATGTCCGATTTACGAGAAGATGGGTTGTCTTGATGGACGATGTACACTGTTTGTCGTTTACAACAGAATGTCGCTGAGGATCAGCTGATCAGACCTTCCACAGATGCCACAGTTCAAGTTGCTGCGATTTTTGACTTTCTATTAGTGCTGGCTGTATTCTCCAGTCTATGGTTAAGCGAATGATGCCGTTTTCTACATGCGGAGCATGAGAAAAGGCTAGTGCAATTGCAGTAATTGTGTGAATTTGCAAAACAGTTTGTGCAGAATTTATTTTTTCTCACTGCTGGATAAGGCTCATCTATTGACAGTTTGGGGAATTCGGAACAAACACGTGGTGAATGTGCTTTCCTGCATAACGGACAATTGTTATGGGTAATTTTCGTGTGAAATTTATGAAATGTATTCATGGTTTGAGAATCCGTCGGAATAATATTTTAGCGCCTGGGTGGATTGAATCGACCGTGTTGTCAATTATACTGCTGCCTGAATTGCCGATTCTGTGGCGGGCTGGGTTGCCAAGAACCACTTCGAATGTCCGACACCGACTCAAGTATCTGAAAACGCTCTGTCAAAAAAAAAAACAGGGGCACTCCACGAAGGGATTTTTCATTTATTCTTTATTGCCTGCTCCCACAGACACAGGGTTATATCTGGAAGTTTCGTAGAGTATAGATACACGACATCCGAGTCCCAATATCTAACAACTGAAGGTAAATTAGTCAGTCCTTTATTGTACGCTGTATGCGCTCTATGCTGCTCCGGTTTCATGAGCGACCGGTTGTAAATTGAAAAGGGTTTTCAATTGGATGCTGACTAGAATACGTTTATTCTCATACTGCGTTGACTTAATGATGCTGTGTGCCTCACCACGGGTTTTCTGTAGCAAGTGGTACAATTTTTCTATGGGAAATAAACTGGGACTGTTTTGATAAAAGGCCGTGAACAGATCTCGAAAACTTCATCATGAAACATTATAACCCGAGAATCACGGAGTGTCACACAGAGGAAGGTGTATAGCCAGAAACGGAGTTGGCTGACTACGATCTTCTGAAGTAGTGGAAGCAGACGGGGGTGTCACTTTAGCGCTGAGCTCGTGTATATGAGCGTTGATTTTAAAGAGACAGCGACTATTGCGGACCGGCAAACTCTACCATATATCCCTCTTTGAATTGAACAATAAAGTATTTACCAAGTTCTGCTCTCTAAATGAAAAAATAGGCCTATCTGCACTCAATCCATAGGTCTTGAGACTCTTTCTTTTTTGCTTCCAATAGAAATGTGTTGTTAACTTTCGGATTAGTAGCGTGAAAGTAAATATCAAAAACGATAACCTTCTCTGCGGCTTTTTTAAACGAGTATCATAACTGTAATTCTTAGAATTACAAGAAATGTCAAAAATATTTAAAGAGGGAGAAAAAGTGAGAACGAGCGAGTAAAAGAAATAAATGTAATTCGTAGGGTTATAAACTACAACAGCGAGATATATATTGAGAGGTTTGGAATTCAAACGATTCGTAGAATCACCACACTGGAAAATAATGCAGGAATTACGCTTTCTTGAACTTAAAACCAGAAATGGCGTGTTTATGTTTGAGAGTGAAAATTAGTACCAATAAGTAGTATGCCTGGGTGCCGTAGCTCAGTGGTTAGTGTGTTTGCCTTCTGATCTGTAGGTCGTGGTTCAATACCCGGCTGATGCATTTAAAAATTTAATAGCGAAAAGATTTTTCTTTCGAACGGTACCCACCTGTCGGCAAGCAATTGGCAATTCTTCCGACAGTAACAACTTGCCATGAAAAAGCTTCTAAAAAGAACTCTGTGACAAAGCTCAGAAAAAGTGATGTCACAAGTGTTCTGCCGTTTGGAACCGGCTAAAATAAGTAGGTCCATTCTAATACTGTCAAAAATTTAAGACGCACAACAGTAATGGAAGAGAAGCTCGGCCAATGAGCCCTTTGGGGCTTTAAGTGCCACATATTTATTTTTTTTTTTTTAAGTAGTATGCCCAAGCAAATACAGTGAGAGAAGCAAAGGAAATTCGTATAATTGCAAAGAACAAGTGTGAGAAAAAGTGTCGAGATATAAATTAATGTAAAATATAGATAGAAAATCTTCTGTTTTTGAACACAAGTGCTAAATTGTATATCCAAAAAATGTCTGGCAAGTGTTTTCTCAGAGAGACTAAGTGCTCCATTGGAAGATAGCACCCGGGCGAAAGCTGTGGTTATTATAGTATAAACTATTATTAAATTATGCAATTCCCTTATAGAATATGTAATTTAATATAAATTCGATATAAATTGCGCAATTATACAGTATGTACAAGAATATGCGCTCGGCCGGAACTAAGGCTTGGTTTCGATTTGCCACAACATGTATCACTGGATTCTGTTAATAATAATTGCAACACTTATTTCGTACTAACTATGTCCAACAACAATTTATTTAATCAACTATATACAATCACTTTTTCATTTAACTTGTTATCGTATGATGTTGCCGCGATTACTTGATGGTGTTATGTTGCTTCTATCACTTTCGAAGTCGAATTGAATTGATCTATCAACAACTGGATCTATTTATATTCTGTGGCAAGACTCCATAATCTTTCTTTATCATAGTCGAGATTCTTCTCTATCTCGTTGGATTGTTCTGGTTATCGCCTATTTCTTTTTGTTTAGTCCGAAGTCCTTTCTAACACCATCCAGCGTAACCCGATCGCACTTATATGATGCGAGATACAGATTACTTAAGCCATCTATTGTGGAAAATAATGGATTACTATTTACTACATCATATATATATATATATATATATATATATATATATATATATATATATATATATATATATATATATATATATATATATATATATATATATATATATATATATATATATATATATATATATATATATATATATATATATATATATATATATATATATATATATATATATATGTGTGTGTGTACTTACTACTTACTTGGTCTGGTGGTGTTTTCGCAAGGTAACGTGTCTAACTGCCTCAACTGGGTGGGGCTAGCGCAATCCTTGTTGAACTCATCGCAAGTCAACTCACTGGCTGTCATGTAGTTTGATCTGAGCGCTATGTGATGATACGTTTATTTGTTAATGAGGGGTAGTCATATAGCTTGCTCTGCTTACTATGTGACGGCGCTTTCATTATTATTAATGGGGGCCCTCCATGTGGCGACCACCGGGCAACGTCTTCCTGGCACCCGCTGGGAGGCGGCTGAAGTGAGTGGGGCAAATCTCCTCGGTTAGAGGTTGTGCGTTGGATTTGGGACCCGCCAAATATATATATATATATATATATATATATATATATATATATATATATATATAAGGCAACTACGTATATATATATATATATATATATATATATATATATATATATGTATATATATATATATATATATATATATATATATGTATATATATATATATATATATATATATATATATATATATATGTATATATATATGTATATATATATATATATGTATATATATATATATATATATATATATATATATATATATATATATATATATACGTAGTTGCCTTTAGTTCCTCCATTTTCGCTACCTTCTAATTTAATTGTGTGTTGGAAGATGATCATTTCTTTTCTGAAGGAGTTTGAGGACTTTCTCAGGGTCAGTGTGTTCAGCAGGAATCCAAATCCAAATTCATAATCGGGGTCAGCTTGGAATTTCTTCTCTTGGGATAACCTCCAACTGCGCATTGGACCAACCCTTCGCGAATTTGGCCATAGTTAGCTGGTAGACTATCAGTGAGCTTTGGTCCGAAAATGCAGCAAGCTTTATGCGTGACTGGAGCCATCCGGCGTCACGAATTCATGGTGCTGGGCCTGGATGGTCATTCAGGATCCAGTTTTAATGCATGTTGTTCGTGGGCATAGGTTTAGAATTTTTTTTTATATATATAATATTGTTAGGGGTTAGGTAGTCGAACTTCTTATTGGGAAAGGGAAGTAGTATGGCAGCGCCCCTACCATGGCGCGGCTAGAAATACTGCTCGAGTTGATGCGGCGGCTCCGTTTAAATACAGTCTAATATTCCCCCTGGCTGAAGAACTCTGATCCAATAGTCAAGGAAACACATAACACCTTGGGTGGGTTTTGTAATACTGTAATAATAAATAAATATGTGGCACTTAAAGCTCCAAAGGGCTCATTGGCCGAGCTTCTCTTCCATTACTGTTGTGCGTCCTAAATTTGGACAGTATTAGAAGGGACCTACTTATTTTATCCGGTTCCGAACGGCAGAACACTTGTGACTTCACTTTTTCTGAGCTTTGTCACAGAGTTCTTCTAGAAGCTTTTTCATGGCAAGTTGTTACTGTCGGAAGAATTGCCAATTGCTTGCCGACAGGTGGGTACCATTCGAAAGAAAAATCGTATCGATATTAAATTTGTTATGCATCAGCAGGGGATTGAACCACGACCTACAGATCAGAAGGCGAACATACTAACCACTGAGCTACGGCACCCACCGTAATACTGTAATACAATTAACAAATCTACTGCTATTTACGGGCGAAGGATATATTTGGGATATTTTTGTAAATGGAAGGATCGAGAGAACAATGGGAAGAATTTCAGGTGACCTTTTTCAATACAAGTGTTTTCACTTGTAATTTGATATTGGAGTCATGAGATGAAATTAAACTGAGAAACCGGAAACCGGATTATTAATATCTTTTGAAACTGTTCTGTTACAAAACAGCCTTCAGAACCTGTGTCTATGAGTGCACGAGCATAAAGTACTGAATTTTTATGGCATATGGAATCCAGAGCTTTCCCCAGCAGAACATTTTTCGTACCTGATGCAAAACAGGTTTGCATTTGAGTAGCGTGTGAAGTAAAAGGATTCATTTGTTGTGTGGTATTATGTAAGTGCGAACTTTGTGATTGATGAGTGTTCGCTATACTAATGGGTGGATTAGGGTAATTTCCTACCAAGGGGCAAGGATAGAGTTTGTAGCTAAACACTTCACTCGCTCCCAGCTGAAACATTGGCTCTCCGAGCCGGATTGGCTCGCAACGTTCGGTAAGCTAGTCTTACCACCCAGGTACGTGATATTGATTTTCACCATATCGCTGGTTTTTTACTCGACAAAAATACATAAATTGCAATCCCGAAATAAAATTTCGATCATTATACTGAAGTATATATGTGTATTTATTTTCAAGTGAAAGGGTATATACTCATTTCCCGCGTATATAACTTTATAATTTTATATATAATATACATATAAGTTTATATACAGAAGGTGGTTAACCCCGTATATAAATCCAAAGTATTTTTTGGTTAATTGTACATAGAGAAAGAACATACATACGTACAACAAAGGAACCTTGCTTCCATATATCATTTGTGCTTCTTCCCGTTCCACCTGTTGTGTTATTGCCATTTACATGTAAGTACTTAGTACTTAAATTGGTAATAACAAAATCCCTAATCAATATAAATAACACATTTTGATATTTGTATTATACACAAACAACGCGACCGTGTGAGTAGTTTGTTTTGATATTTTTCTCGTTCTCGCTATATACTGCATATTATATTCAACGATATACATAAATTCCAATACACTAGGTAAAACAATCCCGCTAAAGAAAAAAGGCCTGCTGATCCCGTATTTTTTTCTCAAATAGAATTTTGAGAAAAGAAAAGAAAATAATTGTTACGCAATATATATTATCGCTTGATATTCAAGTTTAATTACGATTTTGAATCGCAATAAAGCGCGCGTACTGATTTTAACCCGAATTTACCCGAATAATAAAAAGATGTCTAACGTAAAGCGGTTTAAAGCTGTTGTGGAGGAAATCCACACATTTGACCGATATTTCCAAACCCTCAGTGAAGATACCCACAGCACTTTCACACTGGACATCCATAAAAAGAAGTTCGAGGCTCTATGGAATAGTTGCAGGTAGTGTCCGACCGAAACCGACTTTTTGGGCCGAAACCGAAACCGAAACCGAATATTCGGCTTTTTTCTAATATTCGGCCAAAACCGAAACCGAAACCGAAACTGAGGTGTAAATGAAAACGAAATTTAAATAGTACATTGAATTTTTTATTGCTAGTGCAAACGAAAACAAAACATATAAATGTATATTAAAATTCATTAATTCAAGTAAAAAACAATAAATTTATAATTAAGTAACATTTATATATAAATATGTATATAGTATATAAGAGATCAATTTTTGAAAATCACATTGTTAGTTACGTTTAATTTTTTTTTTAAATAACGGGGTAAGGACTTTTTATTAAACTCAAAAAAAAACTCTTTGTTCATTTACCCTTCTTAATATATATATTTAATATTCAAAGTTAAATAACTTTATATTATAATTTAAAAATAAAAGCTTGTCGACATTTTCCCCATGTAAATTAGATCGTCTGTCGCAGTATATTTGTCCTGCTGCACTAAAAAGTTGCTCACTTGCAACACTTGTAGGAGGAGCTGACAGATATCGTACTGAAAGTTTTTTTAAAAAAGAATAAGAGCTGCGGTGCCAATACTCATAAATATTACAATCTCTTGAAATAAGTGGTTCGCTTAGATACGACTGGAGTTGGTCTCGCAGCGATGGTTCTCTAAAAGAAGAGGTCGTTTCTGGTGATGCTACATCGGAATCATGTGACTCCCAGAGTGAATTACTTATATTCGAGAAAGAAGGTGTAGGCTGTGAAAATATTTCCTTGCCGTGATTAAACTCCATCAATTTTTCCACTTCTTTTTTAATTAATTTCTCACAGTGTTGAATTTCTTCATTTGAAAAATATTTACTTTTAAAGCGTGGATCAAGGAAAGTCGAAATTAAAATTTCAGAACGTGTGTTGATGTATTCAAATCGTTTATTTATAGAATTGTTCAGTCCTTCTTTCAACAATTTAATTTGATGCGAGTCATCTGAAGTTACCACAAGTTTGTTTCGTAGCATTGTTATTAATGGTATTATTATTGAAATAGACGAAGAATCTCCACAAAGATCCAATGTAGCTTGATAGAAGACTTTCAATACATTTATTATATTTCTAATAAATTGCCATTCTTTTGCCGTTGGAGCTTCAATCGAACCTCGTTCAGACATGTACAAGTTAATAGCAGATTTTTGTTCAAGCAACCTCTCTAGCATCAAGTAAGTGCTATTCCATCTTGTGGATATGTCTTGTATAAGAGCATGTTTTGCTACATCTAAAATGGCTTGATAATCATTCAGATGCCTGACGGCCTGCTCACTTTTTTTAAAATGTCCGACTACTTTTCGACATTTTTTAACAATCACTTCAATTTGAACATCTTTAAAAATTGAGTCATTAATGCAGAGCTGCAGTGTATGAGCTACACAGCCTACCGATGCGAACCCTCCAAAACGCATTGCCGCACCCATATTTGCAGCATTATCTCTAATCGATAAATGGATTCTGTTTTCAATTTTATATTCTTCAATTAGCCCAGTTAGTTTATTTGAAATATATTCACCCGTATGATCATCGTCAAGCTGCATAGCAGCTAATATTACCTTAAGTCTATATGGTCCATCAACAAAATGGGCAGTAAAGCTTAAAAGTGAACAGGTTTTCGACGGATTACTCCAAATATCGGTAGTAAAACTTATCCATTCAGCTTTAGAAACTATACCGATTACTTTGGCTTTGACCTTTTCATACGTAGCTGGCATCAAAGTAGTTCTAAAATACTTTTCACTTTTTTGCCGATACTTGCATGGGACGTCTGGATTACCAATATGAAGCCTTTTAAAAGCGCTACCCTCTACTATATTGTACGGCAGCATATCCACAAGTATGAGATCCATTATCGACTTGTCGATCTGAAGCGTGATTGTATGATCATCCGGCCAAAATTGTACTTGCTTACGGGCCAACGTTTCAGACAATGTTAGTTGCACTTTTTTATTTTGTACCGTCTTTTCTGCTACCAATTGCTGCTGTCTAGCTCCCTCTGTTTTCTCCTGAGATTTCTTGTACGCCTCCCACTCCACCGGATGACATTTTTCCAAATGTTTTTTTAAGCCTGCAACAGTTTGGCGTTTTGGCAGCTTATGGCCAAGCGACAACACTTTATTGCATGTAATGCAGACCGCTGTGCCTGTATTTTTATTGAAATACTCCCAAATTACATTCACCTCTGGCATTTTAGAACAACTAAAACAATTTAATTACATTATTATTATTTAGATTACTTAAAGAATTGTTTTCAATTTACCAAAAAAAACCTCGACAGCGACTAACAAATCATCCGGGCAGCAATATAAAGTAATTATTAAATTTATATTTATCAAAAACGGTGAGCTGCTTTTTTGGCGCAAAGTGAATTTGTTTACATTTTTCCATGTGTCTGTACAGGGATGCACAATTCATTGAATTGTCAGTACAGGGATGCACAATTCATTGAATTGTCAGTACAGGGATGCACAATCCATTGAATTTGAATTTTTGGGGTAATATTGGGGTATTATTTATCGGTTTCGGTTTCGGCCGAGGTGCCATTTTTTTCGCCGAAACCGAAACTCGGCCGAACCCTCGATATTCGGCCGAAACCGAAACCGAAACCGAATATTCGGTCGGACACTAGTTGCAGGACAGCGTGGGAATCGATCATCTCTGCGGAGGAAGATGTAGATGGAATAGAAGAGGTAAAGGAAGCATACCGAGAGTGCCAGGTGACTTATACTCGGTGCCTCTCTAGCATTAACTCCATTCTCCATGACCTGACCGTTATAGTGCTTCTCCGATCGCTGCTCATACTCCAACTACTCACAATTCCACGATTCGTAATATTGAGCATGCCTTCCCCTCCATTCAATTGCCTCCATGCGATACAGCCTGTTTTTCTGGCGATTATGTGTCATGGCCAAGTTTTCGCGACATGTTTACGGCATTATATCGTAATAAACCCCAGCTGTCGCCAGTGAAAAAATTATACCTTTCAGTCTACTCCCTTGACTAATGATGGCTTTGCACTAGCTTGGCACAATCTCGAGGAGAGATATGAAAATAGGAGGATTCTCGTCACCTTACAGTTGAAATCTCTTTTCAATCTCCAGGCGGTAACCCAAGAAACCGGCCCGTTGACGTTGTTGAAGATTGACACCTCTCATTGGGATGCAATTTTCGTCTATTTGTGTTCGACGAAGATTCCCGACACGTCTCTGTGTCTTTGCGAGCAGTCTCTGAAAAATAAACGAGAAATCCCGAAGTGGAGTGACTTCGACGCCTTTTTAACAGAACGGTATCAGACCTTGGAATCAGTCTCCGATATCAGAAGTGGTTCTCGGCAACTCAGCCAGCCAAAGGATCGGCCATTTAGCCAGCCAGCGAATCAACAACCCGGTCGGTTCGACCCCCCCAGGCGATCGTACAGTCCTCCAACGGCTTTCAAGATGGTCGGCATTTATCACAACAATGTTGTGACTCGCAATTGCCCACTATGCAAAAATTCACATTCTCTTCGCTCATGTCCCGATTTCTTAAAGTTGTTAATAGAAGAACGTTATAATGTTGTCAGAAGTCACAAGCTCTGTACCAATTGTTTTGCCAATTCTCACGATTTTAGTAAGTTCAAGAGCCCATTTACTTGCTTATCATGTAAAAAGAGGCATCATTCATTGCTTCATAGGTCAGCCGATCCCCTTGACTCCCGTCGCGACGCAACTCTTGTCGTTACTCCCACTACAAAGTCAGCGGAACAAGCTCACAATGCGTTTGCATCCCAATTACAACCTGCTACACAAGAAAAACACGAAAAGGCTTTGGATTCTACAAGCCACCCGACACACAACCATGCAGTGCTACTGGGAACAGCACTGGTACACATTCGGCACCACAACAACTCCGAGCGCTTATCGATTCCGGTTCGGAAGCTACGTTTATGTCTGAGCGGCTGCGAAATAGGTTGCGCCTCCCTATTTGCGAAGTACGGACGACAGTTACGGGCCTAAATGAGGTCGTTATAGCGCATTCGTCAAAAATGTGTTCGTTGGAGATCAGTTCCCCAGTTGACCCCAGCGTAACGATTAAAGTGGATGCCTTTGTATTAGCCAAACTCACAGGAAAATTACCTTCTAGTACCATATCTGCTAACTTACGTAAGGAACTAGCAGGCTTACGGTTAGCAGATGAAAATCTTCATAGAAGTTCCCCAGTAGACCTGATTTTAGGTGGACATCTACCCATCCATACTACAAGAAAGTATTCGCATGGGCATTCTTGGTACCCTGATTGCCCAAAATACAGTTTTCGGCTGGATTATCACTGGTCGTTATGCAAACCCCCAAAAGCATGGATCAGTTTTATCGTTTTATAATGAAATAAGTCTCGATCGTCAAATATCCCGATTCTAGGAGATAGAAGAACTCCCAAAAACTGTACTGTGAAAAATATTACCAGAAATCCACATTTCTTACTAAAGATGGCCGTTTCGTTGTGTCCTTGCCATTTAAAAGGGAATTCCCCGAGGAGTTGTCATTAGGAGAGTCGCGCAATTCTGCGCGAGCTCAGTTCTTTGGTAACGAAGATCGAATATGATCAAGTTATTGCCGAATATCTCGATCTTGGGCACATGAAGAGAATCGATTATAATAGCTAAATTCCCTATTTGTCATATTATCTTCCTCATCATGCGGTGGTGAAGCCCGACCGTACCAACACGAAACTTCGTGTGGTTTTCAATGCCTCTAGCCGTTCTTCTAGTTGCAAAAGTCTTAACGACGTATTATGTACCGGTCCCATACTTCAATCAGATTTGATGGTTCTGATTCTCAGGTGGAGGTTTTATCGGTTCGTTTTTAACGCTGATATTGAGAAAATGTACCGACAGATTCTCGTGCATCCCAAGCACACCCCATACCAACGCATATATTTTCGAAAATCCGTAGCTGAAAAACTTCAGGTGTTTGAGCTGCAAACTGTTACCTTCAACGTGAACTGTGCTCCATATTTAGCCATAAGAACTCTTTTGCAACTCGCGCATGAGAATGAAATGGATAACCCGCTTGCTTCCGATATTTTGAAGCATTCAATGCGCTTCGGTCAGTTTATACGCTGACCGAAGATATCACGTCACGAAATCAGCTGAATTCAACATTACAATCAGCTGGATTCTCCCTAAGAAAGTGGACGTCGAACCATCAAGACGTTCTAGCAAATATTCCCTCAAATCACATATTGGATTCAGAATTTTTGAATATCTCCGATAAGAGCACAGCTAAACCCTGGGGCTGCAAAGGAATGCCGGCTCTGACTGTTTCTTTTTTTCCCCCAATACCCCTCCCAAATAAAACTTCCTTTACAAAACGCGAGGTCTTATCAATGATTGCCAAATTATTTGACTCTGCCGGATGGTTGGCACCCACGATTATTGTTGCAAAAATATTGATGCAACAATTGTGGCTCGACAATACAGACTGGGATGAAGCGATTAAGCCCTTAACACTTCATAAGTGGCAGCAATTTTTGTCAGATTACCCGAATCTGACAGCCATACGCATTCTCCGACACGATAAATTTTCACCAGACTGCAGCTTGTAATTTCATGGCTTTTGCGATGCTTCTGAGAAATCTTACGCAGCAGCATTATACGTGCGTATAGGATATCCCACGGGTGAAGTTTACACCTATTCGTAAGCGGCAAAATCACGTGTCGCTCCCGTTAAAACCCTATCGCTTCCTCGTCTGGAACTGTGCGGAGCAGATTTACTCGCTCGTGTGATGGATTCCGTTATCCTGCAGCTACGAATTGAGACATACACTTTGTTCGCTTGGACTGACTCGACCATCGTGCTGTCATGGCTTAATAAACCACCATGTCACTGGACGACCTTCGTGGCAATTCGTGTTTCATCCATCGTTGAAAAGATGGTGAAAATCCCGCTGACCTGGTTACACGAGGAGCCACCGCAAAGGAACTTGCCGATAATGAACTATGGTGGCAGGGGCCATCGTGGTTAAAGATGCCACGCTCAAATTGGCCGAACACAACCCCAAATCTCGAATTGGTCAATGTTCCCGAAGGTAAACTGATTAAATCGCATTTCGTTAGATCAGTTGAAAACGATGATATTTTAGATCGGTTTTCCGCTCTCCCACGCGCACTTCGCGTAATATCATATATATTGCGATTTTATCACAATTGTCTCCCATTTAAACGAGGCCAATATTGTTTCAATTTCCTAAACATTTCGTCTGGAGAGATAGCTTCCACCCGCAATAAGCTCATTATGTTGTGCCAAATGCGGCATTTTTCCAATGAATACGCTGATTTGTCCAAAAAGATCGCAATTCCACGAAAGAGTGATCTACTCCCGCTTAATCCGTTTCTCGACTCTAGTGGAATAATGCGAATGAATGGACGATTGGTTCATTCCCCGGCTCTCTCTTACAGAGAGATTCCCTGTTATTCTCCCATATGCTGGACGTTTTACTCGATTGTTGCTCGAGTTTGTGCATTTGTCTAATCCGATTAGAGTATTGGGTTCCAAAAGTAAAGAACCTAGTGAAGACTACGGTACACAAGTGCAAAGTATGTGTACTTGAGAAGCAGATGCATTATTCACAGATAATGGCAGCGTTTCAACCCGAACGTACTTCTCTCTCAAGACCCTTTGCTACGACTGGTGTGGATTTCGCTGGTCCGTTTGATATTAAGGCATACATTGGTCTCGCATGCCGTATCACAAAAGGCTATGTTTGCATATTCGTGCGTTTTGCCACGAAAGCAATACATTTGGAGGCAACGAGTGACATGACCACGCCCACATTTCTTGCGGCATTTACCCGTTTCTTTTCCCGTCGTGGATGTCCGTCGATATTATTTTCCGACAACGGAACTTCTTTCGTTGGTGCTTCTCGTGCTCCACGAGCTGAGAACGAAAAGTTTCTACGTAACATACGTGAGCACGTAGAATCTTCCCATAGCCATTAGGATTTAGAATGGCGATTTATTCTTGCTGGAGCTCCCCATATGGGTGGGCTATGGGAAGCCGGTGTTAAAAGCTTCAAGGCCCATTTGAAGAAGCTTCCCCCCAATCTGAAATACACTCTTGAAGAATTTAGCACGTTACTCTCCCGCATCGAGGAATGTCTCAACTCGAGGCCTATAAGTCCTATGTCTGACAACGCTGCAGACTTAAACCCCCCTTACACCGGGTCACTTTTTGATCGGTTCGGCTTTATTGGCACCGGCCGAGCCTGATGTATCGGACCAACCCTTAAGTGTCGTTAATAGATGGCAACGCCTCAAGGTAATTCACCAATCCTTCTGCCTACGGTGGAAGGAGGAGTACCTTAAGGAACTGCATAAACGCACGAAATGGCAGTCCCAAAAGAATGACATTTGCATCGGCGATTTAGTAGTCATACGTAAAGAGCACTTACCTCCGAACGAATGGAGACTTGGACGAGTGCAAATACATATCTTGGTCCCGATTCCAATGTACGTGTCGCCGATATTTGCACCGCCAAGGGAATTGTAACTCGGCCAATAGTAAAGCTTGTCGCGCTTCCTATGTCCACTCCCTAAAATATTCCAATAACACGATTCTTATCCCGTTTTTTTTGTTTTGTTTTTTTTTTGTTCCAGTTTCCCATGACGCCCAAATCTAAAACCTCAAAACGACGCAGTCCTGTCCGACCTCCTCCCAAATTCCGAGACATAGTTGAAACGCAAAAACTTCCAGATTGTCGTATATGTGATAAGGATCACCCCCTGCGTTTATATTCGCGTTTCTTGGCAATGTCGGTGAAAAGGAGGAGTGATGTAGCGAAGCAATTCGGCTATTGCTTCAATTGTTTAGCATACACGCATGTGGTACGACGATGCCCAAGCGTATTGCGATGTCAGTTGTGTTCTGCGAAGCATCACACCTTGCTTCACGAAAGAGTGCAGCAGCGACCAAAGAAGGCCTCAAAAACATCACGGAAGCGCCGACCGGGCACTACAGAACCTGCAACGTCACAGTCGTGCCGATGTGCATTAGCGCAAAATATCACTCCTCCATGTATTAGTAGCTGCGCCTACACTCAAATAAGGCCTTCTACATCTGTGATGCCGTTTAGCATTGTGCCGATGTTGTCCAATGTTCCACCGATGTACCAAGTGCTGTCGCCGAATATGGTCTTGGGCAACATATCCCGTAACTTCTTCTGGCCAACATCCGTCACTCCCTCATTCCCTCCTCCAGAATGGATGCGCAGCCTATATTAAGAGATATAATGACATCAATTATAATATTCAAAGCATTTTTTTTATATTTATATTATATTTTTCCGATTTTCTCCTCTGTTTTAATAAATCATACTACTTTAAGGCTCTCTTTATAATTTTGAATTTATTTTATATTATATCTCCTTTTCTGTAATTTTTCTCTTTATAATCTTGAATTTATTTTATATTTACCTTGAATTGATTTCATATTATTTCTCTTTTTTTTATATATTATTGCCTGTATAATTTTAAATTTTATATTTTTTTCATATACTTTTAATTTTAAGTTACTCCTGGACGTGGATATTACGTCTCCTTTGCAGTAATCCTGCAAGGGGAGCGGAATGTCTACGCCAGCATAAGATACGCGCACTACCAAAGTGAACTGGAGTGAATGAGTGGATGGATGGTCTGGCAACCCTATCGATCCGCTTATTATTCCATGTTCACTTTATCCCTATTCCTATCCCTTCCAAGCAATTCCATTCGCTCATCAGTTTAGTCCACTTATTGCCTTCTCCTTTTCCCTTTACATTAGTTTTATTTTCCCATAAATCAACATAATCTCAATTTGATTTGGTTTTTTTCACGAGGAGTGCGCGCATTTTTTCTCTATTAAAAATTCTCTATTTAAAATTAATTAATTATCTATTAAATTATTATTATCTAACCGGCAACCACTCGCTCCCATCTGAAACAACATATTAAAAACTTTTTAGACTAAAAGCGTTAAATGTAATGTGATTTTGTTTCTTGTTAGATTGTGTGAATATATTTAACAACATAGGTGTTCCCTGGGCTATTTTTTTTATGTGGAATGGGTCTATTCTGGGTATATGGGTTTGAAATTTGTTTCATATGAATTTAAGAAAATTCCTAAATTTGATATTCAATTATATGGCGTAGCTCAGTGGTTAGCGTTTTGTCGTGGGTTCAATCCCCAGCTGAAGTATAAAAAATTTAATGTCGAAAAGATTTTACTTTCGAACGGTTCCCATCTGTCGGTGAGCAATTTGCAATTCTTCCGGCAGTAGCAATTTTCCATGGAAAAGCTTCGAAAAAACTCTGTGACTTCTAACACTGTCATAAATTTAACACGCACAACAGTAATGGAAGAGAAGCTTGGCCATAGAGCCCTTCGGGTCTTATAAGTGTCATATTTATTATTTATTATTAGCTATTATATTTCGTATTTATTAAGTTGAAAGTATGTAATTATAAAAAAAAACATGTTGCATGGCCTGTGCGTGTATGTTATAATGGTAAACCGTGGTAGAAACCTGCAATCGTATTTACCTCTTTCAACAATTCTTTTTGGATTTTCGTGGATTGTACCTCTTGAGATTCGACCGTATTCCATCTAATTCTGAATGTTTTCGTTGATATGACCCAACCCTATTCCATCTAATTCTGTTTGTTGTTGTAGATCTGCCCCAACCTTCTCCTGTTAATAGACGATTACTTTTCTGGCACTATGTCGTTTTGGAAATGCACTCTTTTTTTGGTATTGCATGCCGAAACTGTCGTCGAAAACAAATTTTCTTCAATTTAGTCATATATTTTTGCAAACATCATTGATAAAACCAAACTTGCTGAGAAAAGTTGCAAAAAATTGTCAAAATATTAATGAATTTCACCATCAAACACAAACAACTCCTACAAACTTATGCTAAGGGGTGCGAAAATGAGAAGAGCCAATGTTTATCCAACCTATGACGTTATACGATCTTCTAAAAAGAGATTCTGTCCTAATATGGTAAGAGTAAATGAATCTTCTGCTGAGGTGCAATGATTACAAGAATTGTCGAAGGTAATAAGAATGCCTTTAGTCACATCGTTGATGATCAAAAATATGAAACGCTTATGGCTGTATATAAATGGGGATGTGACGGCAGTAGTGGTCATTCAAAGTATCGGCAACATTTTTCCAATCCTGAGAATTACATAACTGATGAGCACATATTTGGTCTCTGCAAACACAACTAGGAACTTCAATTCGTTGGAAAATGAGGTACCTCCTTCGACTCGCTATTGCAGCCCAATCAAAATAATATCCGAAAAAGAGACTGCAGATTTGGTTCGTGCCGACATGGAAAATATGAAATATATATATATATATATACATGTATATATATATATACATATATATATATATACATATATATATATATATATATATACATATATATATATATATATATATATATATATATATATATATATATATATATTTGATATATGGGTACGATAAAGAAACGAGTATCTATTGGAAATAGTACGTGGGAACATGAATTCATTGTGGCCGACATCATCGATGATGTAATAATTGGTGTTGATTTTATGATTGACAATGGGTTTACGTTAGATTTAAATCAACGGATATTCCGTTATGCAAATGTCGAGTTACCATTGAACATCGGTTACAAGCGTAGTGGCAACATCACAGGAGTACTGGCATGTCAACGCCAAGAGGTTCCAGCAAAATCAGAAGCGGTGATTTGGGCACAGATAAATGTGGATGATGGGACAGGCAAGTTGTGGTTAGTGGAAGCAGATAAAGAAATACAAAATAAAAACATCATACTTGGTAGGACGTTAGTGGAACCTAAAGAAAATGGAATAGTATGTGCGAATATTAAATCCAACTAATACATCTACAGTTGTGAAGAAAGGAATGGTGATTGGTCATTGCCAGGAAGTTACTGCCGTAGTAGACTGCGAAAAGGGTTCGTCGATAAAAAGTGGAAGATCAGGAACTGTCGGAGCGGAAATAAAGCACAGATGGATGAATGGTCAGGTGTGCTTACCAAACAGCAAAAAGAAAAGGCTTTACAACTATTGGAAAAGTACAGTTCAATATTTTCTTCAAATGGAAAAACTGGAGGTCGAACAACCATCGTGAAGCATCACATTGACATCAGTGATTCTAGACCAATTCGTCAAACACCTCGACGAGTTCCATTGGCCAAAAGAGATGAAGCCATTAAGCTGATTACCGATATGCAGAAACAAGGTGTTATTGAACCATCAGCGATTCCATGGAGTTCACCAGTTGTGCTGGTAAAGAAGAAGGATGGAAGTACTCGATTCTGTGTGGATTACAGAAAGCTGAATGATATTACGAAAAAATACAGCTATCCACTGCCAAGAATCGATGATACTCTGGACACACTATCTGGTGCGAAGTGGTTCTCAACTCTTGATCTGCAAAGTGGCTACTGGCAAGTGGAACTTGGTAAGGAAGACAAGGAGAAAACAGCTTTCAGTATGTGCGATGGTCTATGGCAATTTACAGTCATGCCATTTGGATTATGCAATGCACCAGCTACTTTCGAACGTCTAATGGAGCGTGTACTCAGAGGACTACACTGGAAAACGTGCTTGGTGTACCTCGATGACATTATCGTGATGGGAAAAGATTTTAACGACCACCTGGAAAAGTTGAAAGAAGTATTTGAGTCTATACAATCAGCAGGGCTTAAACTGAATATGAAAAAGTGTTCACTCTTCAGGCAAAAAGTTAAATATCTTGGTCATAAAGTAACAACAGAAGAGGTACATACTGACGAGGAGAAAGTAGCAGCAGTACAAGAATGGCCTATTCCGTCGCATTTTCACGAGTTAAGAAGCTTCCTAGGCTTATGCACCTACTATAGACGATTTGTTCCTGGATTTGCAAACATCGCCAGCAGTCTGCATGAGTTAACAAGAAAGAACAAACCATTTGTATGGGGCGAAGACCAACAGAAAGCATTCGAACAACTGAAAGAAAGACTCTGTTCAGCACCAGTATTAGCGTATCCAGTACCTGGACAAAAGTTTGTGTTGGACACAGATGCGAGTAGCTATGGAATAGGTGGTGTGCTCTCTCAGATCATAGATGGGCAAGAAAAAGTAATAGCATACTACAGTAAAATCGTGTCGAAGCCAGAAAGAAACTACTGTGTCACTCGAAGAGAATATTTGAGAAAAGTCGTAGATAAATACCACTGAGACTGGGATGTACATATACCAATGTTCCTCATGGCGTATCGATGCGCACAACATGATACGACGGCTACTACACCGGCAATGGCAATTTTTGGAAACGAGTTAAGATTGCCAGCTGATTTAAAATTTCGCAATACTGGAATGTGCAAAGTATTTCCATAAATACTTGTACAGTCAGTCATTTCATCTACGAACTGACCTCTCAGCGCTAAGGTGGTTATTACAATTTAAAAACCCAGAAGGACAATGGGCGCGCTGGATTTAAAGGCTGCAGAGTTATGATTTTACCATCGAACATCGTAAAGGAGGACATCACGGCAACGCGGATGCTCTATCTCGTCGTCCTTGCAAAATGGAATGTAAACATTGTTCTCGAGTGGAAAGCAAGGAGCACATTGTCGACATACGACTTACGAATATATTGCCGGAGGAGTCGTGGACCACCGAACGAGTGCAAGAAGATCAGCGGAACGACCCAGACCTCGTAAAGATTATGGAATACAAGGAGCAGGGCATACGTCCAGATTGGGCGCAGTGGAAAGCCTGCACTTACGAGACGGATGTTTATACAGACCATGGGAAAGTGAAAATGGAAAAATCATTAATGATCTTCTAGTGGTACCCAACGCAAGAATAAATGAAGTGATAGCTGAGTATCACAATGCCTCTAGTGGAGGGCATTTGGGAATCACCAAAACCGTCGAGAAAATAAAGAAACGATTTTATTGGGTTGGATGTCATGACCATGTCGCTGATTGGATTCGGAAGTGTAAGCAATGCGCAATGGCCAAAGGTCCCACTAAGAAAAGTCGAGGTAAGATGCACCAAGACACCGTGGGTGCTCCATTTGAGCGAATTGCTATGGACATAGCTGGACCATTTCCAATAAGCACCTCAGGAAACAAGTATATTCTGGTGGTTATAGATTACTTCAGTAAATGGCCTGAAGTATACCCCATTCCAAATCAAGAAGCTAGTACTGTTGCGGATGTATTCGTCAACCAATGGGTTACTCGTTTTGGTGTACCGATGGAGTTACACTCAGACCAAGGTCGAAATTTCGAATCAGTTGTATTCCAAGAGATATGCCGTATGCTGGGTATATACAAAACTCGTACCACACCTTTGCATCCACAATCTGATGGCATGGTAGAACGATTTAACCGTACCTTGGAGGAATATTTGAGAAAAGTCGTAGATAAATACCACTGAGACAGGGATGTACATATACCAATGTTCCTCATGGCGTATCGATGCGCACAACATGATACGACGGCTACTACACCGGCAATGGCAATTTTTGGAAACGAGTTAAGATTGCCAGCTGATTTAAAATTTGGAGTCGTATCACCAACGAGATCAACCGAAGGTAACTATATTAGCGAAAAGCGGGAACAGTTGGATGAAGTACATCAGTTCATCAGAGAGCGGTCGCAGATGATAAGCGATAAGATGAAGGCCAGGTATGACTTGAAAGCAAATTCAAAGGAGAGCTTGTAATGCTTCATAATCCACAACGAAAGAAAGGCCTGTCCCCTAAAATACAGACTCATTGGGAAGGACCATATGAGATTATAGCAAAGATAAATGACGTAGTGTATCGTATTCAACGTGCCTGGAATAAAAGAGCAAAGTTTAAAGTAGTGCACTTGGTGCGACTTGCGCCATATCGAGGGGAAGTATAAAAACTTGTTCGGGACGAACAAGGTTAAGAGGAGGGCAGTGTAACGAGTATCGATAGTTGATTACTCATCACTATTGTCACTGACACTATTGGCAGCATCGAAACAAATGTCAACAAAAAGAAATAAGCGATAACCAGAACAAGCCAACGAGAAAGAAAGAGAAGAATCTCGATAAAGGAAGATTCTGGGGTGTTGCCAATAGAGTATAAATAGAGCCAGTGTTGAGAAGTGACAATCAATCGAATTTCATTTAAGTGTTATTGTAAATCGTTGATAGTAAGCAGAGTTAATTGTAAATAGAGATTATTAAATAAATTGTTGCTGTATATAGTTGTATAAAATAAGTGTTGCAGTTATTATTAACAGAATCCAGTGATCGAACAAGGAAATTCAAATAGAATTAAACGCTCACAGAATAAAAACGTAACAATATGTAGGTGTAATAATATGATCATACATGTATACCTAAAAAAAATAAGAAAAATACTAGATTAGTAATTATAACTAATTTAAATAAGATCAAATAAATGAATAATTTACGATCATATTGAATATGGTATACCTACATACACAAAAAACTGCATAAGGAGTCAAACAAAAATAAACTAACAATATGAAATTTTGAGTTTATTTATGGAACAAACTGTTTGCTTTATCGTTGCATCACATACCATACTGTTCGCTTCTCACATTTTCATCGCTAACAACGCAAAACAATTTCGTTTTCGGATATTTTTCAAACGTGCATCTGACATCCATCACAACAATAACTTAAAGTACTCAATCTCATTTTTCGTTTTCATTTTCGACAGCTGAGTACTTGTTTTTTGACGATGTTGTTTTCTCGTCATTTTCCGTTTTACGAATATCCCAACTTATGTGGCTATTAAGATAATAATGAAGTATTGAGACGTAATTAAACAGCACAAAAACATCCCTAAATCACAATTCTTAAATATTGTAACGAGTATCGATGGTTGGTTACTAATCACTATTTTGACTGTCACGAATGATGGCAGCATCGAAACGGATGTCAACAAAAAGAAATAAGCGATAACCAGAACAAGCAAACGAGAAAAAAAAGAAGAATGTCGATAAAGGAAGATTCTGGGGTGTTGCCAACGGAGTATAAATGGAGCCAGTGTTGACAAGTGCAAATCAATTTAATCCCAAACGTGATTGAGCAAACATCGATACAATTTCAGAGGCAAAAGTTACAAGTACATTAAAGTGTTATTGTAAATAGTTGATTGTAAATAGAGTTGATTAAGTAAATTGTTGCTGTATATAGTTGTATAAAATAACTGTTGCAGTTTTTATTAACAGAATCCAGTGATCGAAAAAGGTTGATTTAAATAGAATTAAACGCTCACAAAATAAAAACGTAACAATATATTGGAATTTTGTTTGAAAGGTAACAATTATTTTCGCTGGAATAACAACAAACACCCAAACATATGGGATGCCAATCGGCAATTGCCTCCTGCGATTACGGACATTGTTATTGATAATTTGTTTGATAACACTACTAGAACAACACAACATCAACAGGATTGCAGGATAATAATCTTGATAAAACATAAAATATAATAAAGGCGAATAGTTATCCTATATATCTTATTAGACATATATTGAAGAACCAGAAATCGATTTAGGCCGAATCTATCATGCTTCGCCAGCCAATTCTTTCCTTCGTTAGATGGAGCCATTTAAAGGTTCCAAGCGCTGACAGGTTCTCCAGTACTTGGTCTTTCCACCGGAGGTTGGGTCTACCTCTTCTGCGTCGTACACCAGCGGGTTCCGAATATAACACCTTCTTAGCTGGAGCTTGTTCTTTCATTCGCTCGATATGAACTAGCCAGCGCAGCCGCTGGATTTTAATGCAGTTAACTATGCCGGTGTCGACATACAGCTCATGGTTGTACCTTATTTGACACTTGGCACTAATGAAAATAGGTCCAAAGATCTTGTGTTGGGCTTTTCTATCGAAAACTCCGAGTATTCTCTCATCTGAGGTGGAAATTATCCAAGCTTCGACACCATATGTAAGGACAGGTATGATGAGAGACTTGTAAAGTGTGGTTTTCGTTGTTCAAAAGACGGCCCGATTTCTCAATTACTTAACCAAAGTAGCTCCAGTTAGCAAGAGTGATCCTTCGCAATATCTCCAGACTGACGTCATTATTGTTGTTAATGCTGGTTATAAGATATATAAAGTCCTTCACTACTTAAACAGCGTAGTTATCAACAATGACGTGCTGTCCAAGACGCTGCGACTCTTTGCTTGTTGATACTAGGTACTTCGTCTTGCCATCGTTCACCGTAAGACCTATTCGACATGACTGTCTTTCCAGCTCTGAGAATGATGCACTGACTGTTCGTGTATTCATACCGATTATGTCAATATCATCGGCAAATGCCAACAACATGACACTTTTGTTGAAGATAGTGCCATTATGTCGTAGACCAACAGCTCATATTATTTTCCCCATAATAAGATTGAAAAAGTTGCATGATAACGAATAACCTTGTTTGAAACCCCGTACGGTATTAAACGGCGGGGTTTCTCATTCTCCAAAGACGATTGAGCTTTACAGGAATGCCGAATTCAGACATTGTTGTGTAGAGATAATCTCTTACTGGACTGTCGAGAGCGGCTTCGAAATCAATAAATAGATTGTGTGTGTCAATCTGTTTTTCCTGGGTCTTCTCCAGGATTTGGCGCAGTGTGTAAATCTAGTCGATGGTAGATTTCGCAGGTCTGTAGCAACACTGATAAGGTCCAATCAAGTTTTTAAGCATAGACTTAAATTTTTTATACAGTACGCACGATAGAACCTTGTATGCGATGCTCAGGAGACTTATTTCACGGTAGTTGGCGCAAATTGTGGCGTCCTCTTTCTTGTGTACGGTATAGAAAACACTGAGCCTCTAATCATTGGGCATGCTTTCATCCGACCGTATTCTGTTTATGAGCTGGTGCATGCTTGTGAGCAGCTCATCGCCTCCGGTCTTAAACAACTCGGCAGGCAGGCCTTCAGCACCTGCAGGTTGTTGTTTTTCAACGTAGAAATGGCCTCTCTGACCTCATCATGGTGGAACAGTTACACAATCATCCGTGGTTGGGGAGTTCGGGAGATCTCTTCGACTGGCGGGATTGTTCGAGGTGTCGCCATTTAATAACTCTCCATAAGCTCAGTATACTCTGGACATCTCTGGCCGGTAGAAACCGATTACCTCCACGGCAGCAGTAGTCATGAAGTGGGATATACGTGTCCACTGTACGCGTGTATCACTAAGAGGGGGACTGTTCTGCATAAGCAGATCCGATAATTGAGTGGTAAAAGCATTTTCTGTCTCTGGTGATTGCAGCTTATTGATGTCAAGCTTTCTCTGTGTGGGGCTTCGTTTGTTCTTTGCGACACGACAATGTCCTGCCCATCGCATTTTCTGAAGTGCAGTGATATCACTATATTTTGTGGACATCAACCAGCTGGATAGAGGCACCTTTCCTATACACACGGGTCACAATTTAAGACGTAAGGTTTCATTTACACGAAGGAGCTGAAACTTATTATATAGGTAGCTTTCCTGGAAGCAGCAGCACTAATCAGGGCGCAGGGCTGTGAAAACTAACACGTGGATCAAGGTATATACCACTGAAGTAAATTATATTGAAAAGAAAAGAAAAGACAAATTATCATATCAATAAAGAGTAAGAATGAGGAAGAATAGTGAGAATAGAAATTAAAGTAGTGTAAGGGAATAGCGTTATCGACTTCGACTCGCTATTGCAGCCCAATCAAAATAATATCCGAAAAAGAGACTGCAGATTTGGTTCGTGCCGACATGGAAAATATATATATATATATATATATATATATATATATATATGTATATATATATATATATATATATATATATATATATATATATATATATATATAAAAAAAAAATAAATAAATATGTGGCACTTAAAGCCCCAAAGGGCTCATTGGCCGAGCTTCTCTTCTATTACTGTTGTGCGTCTTAAATTTTGGACAGTATTAGAATGGACCTACTTATTTTAGCCGGTTCCGAACGGCAGAACACTTGTGACATCACTTTTTCTGAGCTTTGTCACAGAGTTCTTTTTAGAAGCTTTTTCATGGCAAGTTGTTACTGTCGGAAAAATTGCCAATTGCTTGCCGACAGGTGGGTACCATTCGAAAGAAAAATCTATCGATATTAAATTTGTTATGCATCAGCCGGGGATTGAACCACGACCTATAGATCAGAAGGCGAACACACTAACCACTGAGCTACGGCACCCAATTGGTATACCAATTATAAATAATATTACTATCATGCCTGTTTATTTTCACGTCTAAGAACGGTATACTCCGATTCTTTTCAAGTCCCAATGTAAATTCAATTTCAATTTGGTATGATATTGATTAAATGCTTTTAGGACAATATCAATATCTCGTTTCTGTACTATTGCGGAAATATCATCTACGTGTTTTACGACGAAGTTGATGTTGATGTTGTGTTGTTCTAGTAGTGTTATCAAACAAATTATCAATAACAATGTCTGTAATCGCAGGAGGCAATTGCCGATTGGCATCCCATATGTTTGGGTGTTTGTTGTTATTCCAGCGAAAATAATTGTTACCTTTCAAACAAAATTCCAATATATTGTTACGTTTTTATTTTGTGAGCGTTTAATTCTATTTAAATCAACCTTTTTCGATCACTGGATTCTGTTAATAAAAACTGCAACAGTTATTTTATACAACTATATACAGCAACAATTTACTTAATCAACTCTATTTACAATCAACTATTTACAATAACACTTTAATGTACTTGTAACTTTTGCCTCTGAAATTGTATCGATGTTTGCTCAATCACGTTTGGGATTAAATTGATTTGCACTTGTCAACACTGGCTCCATTTATACTCCGTTGGCAACACCCCAGAATCTTCCTTTATCGACATTCTTCTTTTTTTTCTCGTTTGCTTGTTCTGGTTATCGCTTATTTCTTTTTGTTGACATCCGTTTCGATGCTGCCATCATTCGTGACAGTCAAAATAGTGATTAGTAACCAACCATCGATACTCGTTACAATATTTAAGAATTGTGATTTAGGGATGTTTTTGTGCTGTTTAATTACGTCTCAATACTTCATTATTATCTTAATAGCCACATAAGTTGGGATATTCGTAAAACGGAAAATGACGAGAAAACAACATCGTCAAAAAACAAGTACTCAGCTGTCGAAAATGAAAACGAAAAATGAGATTGAGTACTTTAAGTTATTGTTGTGATGGATGTCAGATGCACGTTTGAAAAATATCCGAAAACGAAATTGTTTTGCGTTGTTAGCGATGAAAATGTGAGAAGCGAACAGTATGGTATGTGATGCAACGATAAAGCAAACAGTTTGTTCCATAAATAAACTCAAAATTTCATATTGTTAGTTTATTTTTGTTTGACTCCTTATGCAGTTTTTTGTGTATGTAGGTATACCATATTCAATATGATCGTAAATTATTCATTTATTTGATCTTATTTAAATTAGTTATAATTACTAATCTAGTATTTTTCTTATTTTTTTTAGGTATACATGTATGATCATATTATTACACCTACATATTGTTACGTTTTTATTCTGTGAGCGTTTAATTCTATTTGAATTTCCTTGTTCGATCACTGGATTCTGTTAATAATAACTGCAACACTTATTTTATACAACTATATACAGCAACAATTTATTTAATAATCTCTATTTACAATTAACTCTGCTTACTATCAACGATTTACAATAACACTTAAATGAAATTCGATTGATTGTCACTTCTCAACACTGGCTCTATTTATACTCTATTGGCAACACCCCAGAATCTTCCTTTATCGAGATTCTTCTCTTTCTTTCTCGTTGGCTTGTTCTGGTTATCGCTTATTTCTTTTTGTTGACATTTGTTTCGATGCTGCCAATAGTGTCAGTGACAATAGTGATGAGTAATCAACTATCGATACTCGTTACACTGCCCTCCTCTTAACCTTGTTCGTCCCGAACAAGTTTTTATATTTCCCCTCGATATGGCGCAAGTCGCTCCAAGTGCACTACTTTAAACTTTGCTCTTTTATTCCAGGCACGTTGAATACGATACACTACGTCATTTATCTTTGCTATAATCTCATATGGTCCTTCCCAATGAGTCTGTATTTTAGGGGACAGGCCTTTCTTTCGTTGTGGATTATGAAGCATTACAAGCTCTCCTTTGAATTTGCTTTCAAGTCATACCTGGCCTTCATCTTATCGCTTATCATCTGCGACCGCTCTCTGATGAACTGATGTACTTCATCCAACTGTTCCCGCTTTTCGCTAATATAGTTACCTTCGGTTGATCTCGTTGGTGATACGACTCCAAATTTTAAATCAGCTGGCAATCTTAACTCGTTTCCAAAAATTGCCATTGCCGGTGTAGTAGCCGTCGTATCATGTTGTGCGCATCGATACGCCATGAGGAACATTGGTATATGTACATCCCTGTCTCAGTGGTATTTATCTACGACTTTTCTCAAATATTCCTCCAAGGTACGGTTAAATCGTTCTACCATGCCATCAGATTGTGGATGCAAAGGTGTGGTACGAGTTTTGTATATACCCAGCATACGGCATATCTCTTGGAATACAACTGATTCGAAATTTCGACCTTGGTCTGAGTGTAACTCCATCGGTACACCAAAACGAGTAACCCATTGGTTGACGAATACATCCGCAACAGTACTAGCTTCTTGATTTGGAATGGGGTATACTTCAGGCCATTTACTGAAGTAATCTATAACCACCAGAATATACTTGTTTCCTGAGGTGCTTATTGGAAATGGTCCAGCTATGTCCATAGCAATTCGCTCAAATGGAGCACCCACGGTGTCTTGGTGCATCTTACCTCGACTTTTCTTAGTGGGACCTTTGGCCATTGCGCATTGCTTACACTTCCGAATCCAATCAGCGACATGGTCATGACATCCAACCCAATAAAATCGTTTCTTTATTTTCTCGACGGTTTTGGTGATTCCCAAATGCCCTCCACTAGAGGCATTGTGATACTCAGCTATCACTTCATTTATTCTTGCGTTGGGTACCACTAGAAGATCATTAGTGATTTTTCCATTTTCACTTTCCCATGGTCTGTATAAACATCCGTCTCGTAAGTGCAGGCTTTCCACTGCGCCCAATCTGGACGTATGCCCTGCTCCTTGTATTCCATAATCTTTACGAGGTCTGGGTCGTTCCGCTGATCTTCTTGCACTCGTTCGGTGGTCCACGACTCCTCCGGCAATATATTCGTAAGTCGTATGTCGACAATGTGCTCCTTGCTTTCCACTCGAGAACAATGTTTACATTCCATTTTGCAAGGACGACGAGATAGAGCATCCGCGTTGCCGTGATGTCCTCCTTTACGATGTTCGATGGTAAAATCATAACTCTACAGCCTCTAAATCCAGCGCGCCCATTGTCCTTCTGGGTTTTTAAATTGTAATAACCACCTTAGCGCTGAGTGGTCAGTTCGTAGATGAAATGACTGACCGTACAAGTATTTATGGAAATACTTTACACATTCCAGTATTGCGAGCAACTCTCTTCGAGTGACACAGTAGTTTCTTTCTGGCTTCGACACGATTTTACTGTAGTATGCTATTACTTTTTCTTGCCCATCTATGATCTGAGAGAGCACACCACCTATTCCATAGCTACTCGCATCTGTGTCCAACACAAACTTTTGTCCAGGTACTGGATACGCTAATACTGGTGCTGAACAGAGTCTTTCTTTCAGTTGTTCGAATGCTTTCTGTTGGTCTTCGCCCCATACAAATGGTTTGTTCTTTCTTGTTAAGTCATGCAGACTGCTGACGATGTTTGCAAATCCAGGAACAAATCGTCTATAGTAGGTGCATAAGCCTAGGAAGCTTCTTAACTCGTGAAAATGCGACGGAATAGGCCATTCTTGTACTGCTGCTACTTTCTCCTCGTCAGTATGTACCCCTTCTGTTGTTACTTTATGACCAAGATATTTAACTTTTTGCCTGAAGAGTGAACACTTTTTCATATTCAGTTTAAGCCCTGCTGATTGTATAGACTCAAATACTTCTTTCAACTTTTCCAGGTGGTCGTTAAAATCTTTTCCCATCACGATAATGTCATCGAGGCACACCAAGCACGCTTTCCAGTGTAGTCCTCTGAGTACACGCTCCATTAGACGTTCGAAAGTAGCTGGTGCATTGCATAATCCAAATGGCATGACTGTAAATTGCCATAGACCATCGCCAATACTGAAAGCTGTTTTCTCCTTGTCTTCCTTACCAAGTTCCACTTGCCAGTAGCCACTTTGCAGATCAAGAGTTGAGAACCACTTCGCACCAGATAGTGTGTCCAGAGTATCATCGATTCTTGGCAGTGGATAGCTGTATTTTTTCGTAATATCATTCAGCGTTCTGTAATCCACACAGAATCGAGTACTTCCATCCTTCTTCTTTACCAGCACAACTGGTGAACTCCGTGGAATCGCTGATGGTTCAATAACACCTTGTTTCTGCATATCGGTAATCAGCTTAATGGCTTCATCTCTTTTGGCCAATGGAACTCGTCGTGGTGTTTGACGAATTGGTCTAGAATCACCGGTGTCAATGTGATGCTTCACGATGGTTGTTCGACCTCCAGTTTTTCCATTTGAAGAAAATATTGAACTGTACTTTTCCTATAGTTGTAAAGCCTTTTCCTTTTGCTGTTTGGTAAGCACACCTGACCATTCATCCATCTGTGCTTTATTTCCGCTCCGACAGTTCCTGATCTTCCACTTTTTATCGACGAACCCTTTTCGCAGTCTACTACGGCAGTAACTTCCTGGCAATGACCAATCACCATTCCTTTCTTCACAACTGTAGATGTATTAGTTGGATTTAATATTCGCACATACTATTCCATTTTCTTTAGGTTCCACTAACGTCCTACCAAGTATGATGTTTTTATTCGTTATTTCTTTATCTGCTTCCACTAACCACAACTTGCCTGTCCCATCATCCACATTTATCTGCGCCCAAATCACCGCTTCTGATTTTGCTGGAACCTCTTGGCGTTCACATGCCAGTACTCGTGAGATGTTGCCACTACGCTTGTAACCGATGTTCAATGGTAACTCGACATTTGCATAACGGAATATCCGTTGATTTAAATCTAACGTAAACCCATTGTCAATCATAAAATCAACACCAATTATTACATCATCGATGATGTCGACCACAATGAATTCATGCTCCCACGTACTATTTCCAATAGATACTCGTTTCTTTATCTTACCCAGAATTTTTGCATCCTCACCCGTTGCTGTACGCGATTTTATTTCTATTAAAGGCTCAAACCTCTTTACCAAATCGCTCTTGATTATAGAATGTGATGCACCAGTATCCAAGGTTAACATGAATTCCAGATTGTCCAATTTTCCATCAATAGTCAAGCTGCTTGGCACACGCTGTAGTTGTGAAATGTGAATAATGGGGCAACCCACTTTTGGAGTCAGTTCACGCCCCGCTGAGCTTAAAGATATTGAATGGCGTGCTTCCGTCAAATGTTGGTGGCTTTAGTTTAATTGTAGTTGATTCTCTTATCACTGATGTGGTTGCTCCACTTATTTTTATTTTATTAAGTTCGCGCTCTAATTTCTCAAGCTTTTCTTCCAAGTCATCATGTCTGTCTACAGTTTCCTTCAGCTTATCATCCAACTCATCCACATGTTCTTTCAGCTCTGTGACTTTGTCATTAATAGCTCCGGAAATTTCCTGAAATCTAATCTCAATTCCCTTTTGTAGTTTTTCGATGACATGTTCTTGGCGAGCCGAATGTTCTTGAAGCTTGGAGTCAATTGTTTTCTGGAATACTCCCATAACGCTTTCTTGACGAAACGAACCTTCTTGAGTTTTCATACGCAATTCAGCCGAATGTTCTTGTAGCTGTTGTTGTTGCTGCAGCATCATGGTTTTCATGAAATCCATGAGTTGACCACTCGAATCTATTTTGCTCTCTTCCTCAGCGTGCACAACTGCTTGTATATCGGCTTCCTCAAAGAACTCATGTTCTTCTACATTAATTCCCTTAGCTTCCATAGCTTGCCTCAGCCTCACCAGCAGTTCCGCCTTTGCACCTGATGACGATAGATTCATCTCTACCAACAGCTTTTTAAGCAGGTCCACTTTTAATTGGTCAATTTTCACCATCTTTACAGAATCCCACTTCTGACACTAATTGTTACGTTTTTATTCTGTGAGCGTTTAATTCTATTTGAATTACCTTGTTCGATCACTGGATTCTGTTAATAATAACTGCAACACTTATTTTATACAACTATATACAGCAACAATTTATTTAATAATCTCTATTTACAATTAACTCTGCTTACTATCAACGATTTACAATAACACTTAAATGTACTTGCAACTTTTTCCTCTGTATAGATGTTTGCGCAGTCACGTTCGGAATTCGATTGATTGTCACTTCTCAACACTGGCTCTATTTATACTCTGTTGGCAACACCTCAGAATCTTCCTTTATAGAGATTCTTCTCTTTCTTTCTCGTTGGCTTGTTCTGGTTATTACTTATTTCTTTTTGTTGGCATTCGTTTCGATGCTGCCAATAGTGTCAGTCCAATAGTGATGAGTAACCAACTATCGATACTCGTACAATATAAACAAATTACTTGAATTTTACTTGCTCAGACTTTTTAACAGCTTCGGCGGTAGCGTTGTAAGGCAACAGCGTTGACTATGATGATGGTCGCAATTTGCAGCGTCGTTGACGGTAACAGCGGTGCTTTGTTATAAATATATAATATTTAATATAACAATTACTGTTGAATTTTCCAATTTTTTCACAAAACACTTCACTGCTTTTCACTGTTTTTCTTAAATACATGAGAACACCTACGTCGAATCTTCATCGAAACTTTCTACTTAACTGTTGGTATTTTGCTTTTGTGTCTTAAAATTGACCGTAACGTTTACTAATTGCTTAAAAATTACCGAAAAGTAGCACTGCGTGCTGTACTAACAGTTCAGTTTCATTTTAAATGCTCGAATTTTCATATATCGATATCGAAATGTCTATGCCTGTTCGAGGCACCTCAACAATAAATATAAATTAACTTTTAAATTATTAATTTATCAATTATTATTCAACCTTTCAAAATTAACTCGATGATCAAGTCCCTACTCGGGCGCCATGAAAAAATGACAATAGTTTTTGTAATTAAGAAAAAGTGTTCACAAGAGGTAAGAGGTAAGGTAAGTTTGATATAATAATAAATATATATAATATATATAATATATAATAAATAATATATAATAAATGGCTGTGGTATGTTTATATTAAAAGAAAATGCCCATATTGCATGTTTGGTCTTTATATTGATTTGGTAAACGATTCTTTGGAATTGTTTACAAAATTGATTTTATTGATTTGGATCGGAAATGTGAGTAAGTATTTTACTACATTAATTCTTATTAATTTGAAAGTAATGTATTATAGTTCAATGTACTTGAGGTTAGCTTGCATTGGAAATGCGAGTTCAACATTTATTTAATATCGAAAAGCAATAAAAAGAAATATTAAAAATATTGAAAGTGAAATGTGAATTCAAAGAATAGTGTATGTAAACAACTCACATGCATGAATGTCCAATGGCTTTGCCATAGCGCTATTTACATATACATATGTACGTATGCTTATATGCAATGGCTATGCTATAACAGTGCAATGACTTTGCTATAGCATCATTTACATACATATACGTATGTTTATATTATGTGTAGTGGCTTTGCTATAACAATTAGTCCCGGGATTTAGATGATCATTATTTTGTAACAACTTATCTCGAAAAACTTGTATCAATATTCTTTGAGAAGCGCTAATACTAAATAATAAATAATAAATAAATGAGTATACTGTGAGTATATAAATAAATACTTTTTTATTTATAGTAAAAATTATTTCATTAGCAACAAAAAGATTAACAATAGTTAAATTTATAATAATACATTACCGAGTACATATATTCATGTACGTTAAAATAACAAATCAAGTCAATGCAACTTTTTACAACAGAGGTATACATATGTATGTATTACTTTTTATATTAAAAAGAACAAAAACAAATTGTACATTTGCTAAAACGTTAATACATATATATATATATATATATATATATATATATATATATATATATATATAAATATATATAAATATATATATATATATATATATATATATATATATATAAATATATATATATATATATATATATATATATATATATATAAATATATATATAAAAAATTATATTAATTATATTAATAAGAATTATTCTTTCAAATATAGTAGGATCTTTAGGAGGAAAAACCAAACTTCTTTACGAAAACTTATGGCATTCTCTTCGATTAACCATTTAGGATGAATACTAACAGCGATATACTCAAGAGAATCGATATGAATAATTTATTTCTTAATCTATTCATTTTTATCCTTTAGTTTAATTAACTTACTTAATACTTTTAAAGTTTTTAATATTATTCAATTATTTACAATTTTTTTAAAATCAAAAACTTTTCAATTTAGAATTTTCTTATACCTATTATCATTAGGAGGACTTCCCCCATTCTTAGGATGTTTTCCAAAATGGCTTGTAATACAATCTTTAATTATAAATAATCAATTTTTTTTAATAGCTTTACTTACAATTATAACTTTAATTGCATTATTTTTTTATTTACGATTATGTTATTCAACTGTTATATTAAATTATTATGCAAATAATTAAATTTATAATTTACAAATAAATAAATTTATTTTATATTTTCATCTATTAAGTTCTTTTGCCTCAATGAGAGGGTTGTTCTTAATTTGATTAATTTATTTTATACTTTAGAGGCTTTATGTAATAAAACTAAGCTTCAAAGCTATAAATATAAGAATACTCTTTTAAGCCTTAGTAATTTTTACTCCTTTAGAATTGCAGTCTAATATCATATAATATATGAATATAAAGCTTCAAATAATTGATTAAAAAGAAATTTTAATTCTTATAAATAGATTTACAATCTATTGCCTATTGTCAGCCATTTAATCGCGACAATGATTATCCTCAACAAATCATAAAGATATTGGAACACTATATTTTATTTTCGGTGCTTGAGCAGGAATAGTATATATATATATATATATATATATATATATATACATATATATATATATATATATATATATATATATATATATATATCTATATATATCTATATATATATATATATATATATATATATATATCTATATATATCTATATATATATATATATATATATATATATACTTACTTACTTATGTGGCCATAACAACCGAATATCGATTTAGGCCGAAAATAACATGCTTCGCCAGCCATCTCTGTTCTTCGCTAGCTGGCGCCAGTTAGAAATTCTAAGCGCCGTCAGGTTCTCCAGTACTTGGGCTTTCGACCTGAAATTTGGTCTTCCTCTTCTGCGTCGTCCTCCAGCGGGTTCCGAATATAACACCTTCTTAGCTGGAGCGTGTTCTTCCATTCGCTCGACATGACCAAGACAGCGCAGCCGCTGGATTTTGATGCGCTTTACTATGTCAATATCGGCATACAGCTCATGGTTGTACCTTATTCGGTACTCGCCACCAACGCAAAAGGACAGGCAGACTTGTAGAGTGTAGTTTTAATTCTTCGAGAGAGGGCTCGACTTCTCAATTGCTTACTCAGCCCAAAGTAACACCTGTTAGCAAGAGTTATCCTACGCATGATCTCCATGTGTGTCGATCTGTTTTTCTTGGGTCTTCTCCAGGATTTGGCGCAGTGTGAAAATTTGGTCGATGGTAGATTTACCAGGTTTGAAGCCACACTGATAAGGTCCAATCAGGTTGTGGAGCATGGGCTTCAATCTTCCACACAGTACGTTCGATAGAACCTTGTATGCGATGCTCAGGAGACTTATTCCACGGTAGTTGGCGCAAATTGTGGGGTCTCATTTTTTATGTACAGGACAGAGAACACTGGGCCTCCAATCATCAGGCATGCTTTCATCCGACCATATTCTGCTTATGAGCTGGTGCATGCGGGTGAGCAGCTCATCGCCTCCAGTCTTAAACAACTCGGCAGGCAGACCATCAGCACCTGCAGCTTTGTTGTTGTTCAGCCTTAAAATGGCCGTTTCATCCCCGTCATAGTCGGGTGGTGGAACATCAACACCATCATCTGTAATTGGGGTTATCGGGCAATCTCCTCCACTTGCGAAACTGGCATCGCCATTCAGTAACGTGGAGAAGAGTGTACTGAGCCTCCATAGGCTCAGTACACTCTGGACATCCGTAACCAGATTCCCATTTCCATCACGACAAGAAGAGGCTCCGGGATTTGAACCGCCACTCATTCTTGTCGGTACACATCTCTATCTCCTCACACTCACGTCCTTCTTGTTCTCTTTTCTTGAGCCTGAAAAGACGTCTCTCTGCACTCCTTTTCTCTTTATACCGCTCCTTAACAGCTCGCGTTGCGCCTGCACGCAGGGTTTTTCTGTAGGCGGCGTCTTTCTCTGCGGTAGCGTCGCGACACTCCTGAGCATACCACTCATTCCTCAGAGGCCGGTAGTAACCGATTACCTCCTCGGCAGCAGTAGTCATGGAGTGGGATATATGTGTCCTCAAGTGGGGGAGTGTTCTGCATAAGCAGATCCGATAGTCGAGTGGAAAATGCATCTGCTGTCTTTGGTGATCGCAGCTTACTGACGTCGAGCTTTCTCTGTGTGAGACTTCTCTTGTTATTTGCGACACATAGGCGTGTGCGCACCTTAGCTGCAACAAGGTAGTGATCCGAGTCGATGTTTGCACCACGGATCGATGTCACGTCCATCACACTGGAAGCATGCCTTCCGTCAATCACCACATGATCAATTTGGTTTCTTGTACGTTGATCTGGAGACAGCCATGTCGCTTTGTGGATGTCGAGATGCTGGAATCTGGTACCTCCAATTACCATGTTTCGTGCTGCGGCGAAGTCGATCAGCCTCATTCCGTTATCGGAGGTGTTCTGGTGGAGGCTGAATTTTCCGACAGTTCGACCAAAGGTACCTTCCTTGCCCACCCTGGCATTAAAGTCGCCAAGCACGATTTTGATATCGTGACGGGGGCAGCGGTCATAAGCTTCTTCGAGGCGCTGAAAGAAGCTCTCCTTGGTCACATTGTCCTTCTCATCCGTCGGAGCGTGGGCACATATAAGGCTGATGGTGAAGACATTATTCAACAACAGCCTCTCGCCAGATCATGCGTTGAAAATCTCGGTGTATTGGAGCAACCAATACCTGCCGGAACTTCTCTATATCAGCGATAATCGCAATTTTATAACATCAAAAGCGAAATATGATATTGATAAGCGAGTATTGAAGCGTTGATCCTACCAACTGTATGTCGCAAAGGGACACACCCGTGTGGGGTAGGCGCATTGAACACAACTCGAAACTTCGTCGTAACCGCTTCAATTAATTAAATTGTCATATAGCATTTATGTATGAATCCCCAAGTTTGGGAGAATCACGTTGGAATGGCAGTTGCACAGCGTAACGGCCTTCAGGGGTACGGAAAAAAATCGATGCAAAGATCCGACCACATTCGCCATTGTCTACCTCATCTGTCGTTGGTACCTCTTCAAGCTACCAAAAGCGGCGAATCAGATCCTCCAAACGAACCTCTTCGTCATAGCGCATGACGCTACATGCGAGCAAAGTCGAAGTTGTGGAAGTGGCTACAGTAGCTGGGCCAAAAATCACCCAATCGAAATATGTACGCTGAGCGTAGGGTTCATCTGGTTTTCCACCGATGATATCACACTGTGCTATGCATCCCCTTGAGTCAGCACAAACCAGGATATCTACACTACCAGGTTTTCCAAAATGTATGTCGGCCAGTTCGAGACCTATTTCCACTGGTCATCATCAACACGCACTGCCGTAGTGATTAAAGTAATTAACGGAATAACCAATGCGTCTACTTGCGTTCCAAACTAGAACACGTCGACTTTAGTGTGAGAAGAACCCTACCTGCTGTCCGGGTAGTGGCAATGCTACCATAATAATAAAACTAACCTGCGACCCCGGATCGTTGAACAGAAGCGTCTCCAAATGCACAAATCCGCACTGCAGCGATTAATACCGTGGACATGGTTGCAGATGTATCTAGTCACAATGATGAGGACCCTTGAACGGCACTGTGCGCCGTTACTACGTCCAATGTTGTTATGGCTTCCCTACTGATGATGTGGTCTGAATCTGAGTGCCATGATATAAGATAGTATTGTGTTTGCATCCACAATACAGACAATCATCAGACGAACACTACCAGGAAGAATGGCCAGCTCTCAAACAATTATAGCAGAGCTTAGCCTTTCTCACTGCTTCATAACGCTCGTCCAATTTCATTGCCATTAGTGCTGGACATTTTGTGATACGTTGAGCCCCTTGACTTTGAGCACATCTCCCATCGTCAACGGCCACTATATGATATTTAACCGTTCGTTTTTGTTGGAAGGAGATGACGGTAAGGGGGTACAAAAGCCGTGTGCACGCCTTTCCACTAACGTTAACAATAGCGTAGGAATATCAGTAGAGGAGGAACTCAATCACGTTGGGTAATAGCTGGAAGCTGGAACTCGACAATTGGAACAGCCAAGGCATCCTATTTGTCTATAGGAATCTTCACAACATGTAGAGCACGTAGTGATTCATGAACGGTATCAACTATTGTGAGCAGTGCCTTTTACGATTCTTCCATAGCTAGTTTCAAATTAACGAATCGTTCCACATGAATTTCCGATAATTTTTTTTTGTTATCAACCCGCTCTTTTAACGCTGCCATACATTCTCGTACCCCCCAGAGTGAACTCCACCCCAATAAGTAGTGCTGCATTAGCATTTACTGCTTGTCGGAGTTTAGCCAACTTGAACGCTTCTGGGTACGACGTCTCCAATGCATCCTTAAATGCCAGCCAATTATGCATACCGTCAAATGCGAGAATAGCCAGTGGATCAAGTTTGAGCTCAAATGCACGTGTTACTGAATCAGCCGTGTTCATATTCTCATTGATGTAATTAGCAGGCATACTGTAGCTGGCAATGTAACGGTTTAATTTACAAATTGCTTAATTGTAAAGCTGTTTTATTTCTTCTAGAAGCAGATCATGCGATTCACTCTCATCTGCTTTGGCTTTACCAACTAAATAGTCATGTTTACTTATATATTTATAAAAATGTAACGCTAACGATTTCCTTTGTTGTTCCAACTGAAACACATCATAGGTATCGTTACTCGCTGCCATCACTCTACCATGTATTCGCCTAATTGCATTAACAGCAGACGCTCGTAAATTCAACTCCGCCATATTTCATTCTCACGCACCAATTTTTTAAGTCAGCGTGGTGCTTATTCGCAGAAAGTAGCGTCCTTATGTTGAATTGGCGACACTGCAATACTGGAAAATCTTCAAGAATTTTGCGATATTTCACAATTAATATTGTCCGCACAGGAGGCACCAAAATGTATCGTAGAATTTATTTGTATCAAATTATAGTTGATATATAGACAGATATGTGAAGTACAATTCAGTGATTTAATTCCAATTATATTGCTCTGCTTCGTTATCTGCTACAAGCAGCCGGTTGGCTTGATTTCGTTGAATACAATGAATTTTGCAACGCCAACACAGAGTTGCATGGTAATGATTGAATAATGATTGATTGAATATATATATATATATATATATATATATATATATATATATATATATATATATATATGTATATATATGTATATATATATATATATATGTGTGTGTGTGTGTGTGTGTGTGTGTATATATACACACATATATATATATATATATATATATATATATATATATACATATATATATATATATATATATATATATACATATATATGTATATATATCTATACGAGTATATATACAAGGTGCGAAAACTATGTATTAAGACTCGAACCATATCTCAGCAACCAAGCGCGCCATCTATGTGTGAGCACATGCGTTTTAAAGCTTCAACCTTCCTCTACTAACTGTTAAAATTGCATGGCAGTTGGTTGACATTTAATGTTTATTGACATTCATTTTTCAAAACACGTGTTCGTTTGATGTTGAAATTTTAACATGAAATTTAACACACAGCACTCATTGTTCGTCAATTTTTGGTCGGAATCAGGTCTGTGTGTTGAGTTACCTGCCGTATTCACCTGATTTGGCACCGTACGACTTCTTTTTGTCCTCAAAACTAAAATTGAAGTTGAAAGGATGCTTTTTTGATGACATTAAGACCATACAATGGGCTTCGACAAGGGCACTGGAGGAAATTCCAAAAATGAGCTGGAGCACGCGTTTAAATCACTATTAAATCGATGTAACAAGTGTACTGAATCTGGAGGAGAATATTTCGAATAAATATATCGAAAAATTAGCAGATATCGTGTTTTAATTGTGTTTTCTAGAGGCAGTCTTATTACATAATTGTCGCACCTTGTATATATATATATATATATATATATATATATATATATATATATGTATGTATATGTATATATATATATATATATATATATATATATATATATATATATATATATATATGTATATGTATGTATATAAGTTAACGACTCAAAAATTCTTCCCAGCGAATTCAATATTTTTCGCGCTAAATAAACATCTTCCCACACGCGCAACTTAATTTCGAGTTTCACAAACAAAATTCCAATTAAATTGCTGACGCTATGTCTGCATTGATTGTCCGTCACGTTGCAATCCGCATGCTTGCAATCGTTTCTTCGCTGAAGCTTAGCTTTAAGTAAGTCAGTCGTCAAGAACTACTCACAGACACAAGTTGTCTTTATTAATGAATTAAGTTTGTTGTTAATAAAACTAATAGTGTTAAATAAAAGATAATAAATAAATTTTATTTTTTGAAACATTATAAAATTAAATATTATTAACTGGCGCCCAACTAATGGGTAAAAAATCAAAAGTTGATTATTCGTAAAAACCCGAAAAAAAGCCTGTAGTGCTCGTACGCAGGCAGCCGTACAAAATAAGTATCAAAGTGAAACCTTAGTAACCAAAGTAAAACGGAGAACTTTCGCGAGATCGGTACGGTTTAGTGTTTAAAAAATTTAGTGTTTAAAACAAAAAAAAAAAAAAAATAACAACTAATAAATGCAGCTGAAAAACCTTAAGTGGTGCTGAGTAACAACAAAATTAATATTTTTAAAATATTCCGAAATAGAGGAGAGTGCAGCAGAAAAACTCTTGGAAAGAGTGCAACAGAAAAACTCTTGGAAAGAGTGCAGCTAACGCATCAAAAAAAATTCATCATAAACAAATACTCGAAATAGAGGAGATTGCAGCAGAAAAACTCTTGGAAAGAGTGCAGCTAAAACATCAAACAAAATTCATCATGACAGCAAGAACAGCGATGACAGCAGTATTTATGTAAACCATTTCGAATTTATTAAAACTTAACTATAAGTAAAAATTCATTGAAATTTAAAAAGTAGTCCACATATAAATTTTTTTTTTAACAATAAGAAAAGTGAAATAAAATTTTTTTTTAATTAAAATTAAAAGGAAGCAAAACCAGAAAATTAAGTTATAAGTTTTAGGAGAAATATTTAAAAGGAATTTTTTTTTTGTAGAAACTAAAGGAATAGATTAAATTAAAATGAATCCAAACAACTTGGTACGTCCTTCTGTACTTCAAACTTCAGCCCCAATTCAAGAAACACCAGCTCCAAGTCAAGCAGGCTCAATACGAGCCCAAATTCAAGCCATTACTCCAGAAATGGAATTGGCAATCAGCCAAGCAGTGCACAGACTCTGCTTAGCAGAATGTGCAGCTATAGTGCCATCACTAGTAACACATAGGGAAAACAGTTACGTAGACCAAACCATAGACAATGCTCACCTAACAAACCTAGCAGAGCTTGATAAAATACCAGAACGAAGTCTTCGCGAATTTTCTGGAGACCCAAGAGAATTTGCCTCTTGGAAGAAAAGTGTAGACCGAATAATGAAGTTATATGATTCAATGAAAGGAACTCCGAAATATTTCGGAATCCTAAATGTTGTAAGAAATAAAGTTGTAGGCTACGCCGACACAGCACTAGAATCTTACAACACCCCATTAAATTGGGAAGCAATCTCAAATTGTCTCGCAACACACTACGCAGACAAACGAGATCTTGGCACACTGGAATACCAGATGTCCACTCTTATACAGGGCAATAATTCTGTACAACAATTTTACCAAGAAGTATATGTGTATCTAACACTTATACTAAATAAAGTCGCCTGCATGAACATTGGTGCTGAAGCACTTCAATTACTCACAAAAACCTATCGAGATAAAGCACTCGATACCTTTGTCAGAGGCCTTAAAGGCGACCTATCAAAACTTCTGGGAATGCGTGAACCAACAGATCTCCCACAGGCCTTACATTTGTGCTTAAAAATGGAAAATCAGAATTTCCGCACACAACAGGCACATTATTCCAATAGAATGGCACCCCCGATTCCGCCAAAACGAAATTCAAACTCTCAACAAATGCCATTTTATCCCCAATGAAATTATTTTTACAGCAGATTCAGTAGGAGGAAAAATTCCCATAACGCAACATACGAACATTAATCTTTTCGGAAATAAAACAATACTTAAATTTTTTCTCTTGCCACCATTAAAACCCTTTCATGGAATACTAGGTAATGACAGTCTAAAGGCATTGAAAGCCGTGATTCACACAGCAAAGGACTTTATGATCATAAACAACACGACTGCAATAAAAATTTTACAACAAAGGTCTCAAACTGTTAACAAACTAGAGGTGAGAACAAGCCACTTACCACAATCACAGGCAGAAAAACTCCACATTTTGTGCGAAAAATACCCTAAACTATTTATGGAACCAGACGAAAAACTGACGTACACGACCACCATAAAGGCTGAAATAAGGACTACAACAGAAAACCCAGTCTACTCAAGATATTATCCGTACCCCATGGCAATGAAAGAAGAAGTCGAAAAACAGTTACAAGAACTTCTTGACCATGGAATTATTAGGCATTCACAATCTCCATATAATTCCCCAGTATGGATAGTCCCGAAAAAACTTGACGCATCCGAAGAAAAAAAATACCGGTTAGTAAATGACTACAGGAAACTCAACTCAGTAACAATCCCCGATAGGTACCCAATTCCAGAGATAAACGAGGTATTATCTCAAATGAAAAGCCAAAAATTTTTCACGGTCTTAGACCTTAAAAGCGGATTTCATCAGATACCTCTTGATGAAAAAGATATCCCAAAAACCGCTTTCTCGGTAAATAACGGCAAGTACGAGTACACTCGGCTACCGTTTGGCTTAAAAAATGCCCCGGCAATCTTGCTTCATGCTTCATTATCCAGACTACAAGAAAGAATTTCACCTCACAACCGACGCTTCTAACTATGCCATAGGTGCCGTGTTAGAACAAGAAAAAAAACCTATTATCTTTATATCCAGAACATTAAATAAGACCGAGGAACATTACGCGACTAATGAAAAAGAGATGCTCGCCATAGTATGGGCACTCAAGTCTCTTAGAAATTACCTTTACGGATCAGCATCATTAAAAATCTATACGGACCACCAACCCCTAACGTACGCACTGAGCAACAAGAATACGAATAGCAAACTCAAGAGATGGAAAGCCATCCTCGAAGAGTATGACTATGAAATTAAGTATAAACCAGGGAACTCTAACGTAGTTGCAGACGCCTTATCAAGGCCAGTGCAGAACACAAAAATCAACTCTATGACAGCTACACAGCACAGTGACAAAAGTTCCGCACAAAACTTAATACCTTTTACAGATGCTCCCATAAATGTATTTAAAAACCAGCTAATAATTAAGACCGGACAAAACACCGCTTATGATTTTGAGCTTGTTTTTCCAACTTATCACCGACACACAATAATGGAACCCGATTATAATAACGACAAGCTTATAGAAATTCTAAAAAAGTATCTAAACCCTTCCGTTACAAACGCCATTCTAACAAATGATAGTATCTTAGGAAAAATACAGGAAATCTACCCGCTTCATTTTCAAAAATTTAAAGTACGTTACACACGCAAAATGGTGACTGACCTGACACATGACACAGACCAAGAAAGAGAAATACTCAACGAGCATAATCGTGCTCATAGAAACGCGCAAGAAAATAAAATACAACTCTTAAAACAATTCTACTTCCCTCAAATGAATTCAAAAATCACCAAAATAACAAAACAATGCAGAATTTGCAAAACAAATAAGTATGAAAGACGTCCTAACCAAACTATTCTTCAGGCAACACCCATTCCAACATATCCAGGTCATATCGTTCACATAGATATCTATTATACCAACAAAAAAGTAATTCTAACGGCCATAGATAAATTTTCTAAGTACGCAATAGCGAAAATAGTGAAATCTAGAGCAATACAAGATATCAGAGACCCCCTTCGAGACATCCTCATGTCCTTTGGCATCCCCAGTCAAATTGTAATAGACAATGAGAAATCACTTAATTCAGCCCCGATATTACACATGTTGCAAAATCAATATAGCGTAGAGATATTTAAAGTTCCACCCTACATGAGCACAATGAATGGACAGATAGAACGTTTCCATTCAACCCTATCAGAAATTGTGCGCTGCATCAAGGCAGAAAAAATACATGACTCTTTTGACGACCTGCTAAATAGATCAATATTCAAATACAACTATACCATACATTCTACTACCAAGAGGAAACCTGTAGAGGTTTTCTTTGGCCGAACAGTAACTACCAATCCCACACAGCAAGAAAACGACAGATTGGAAAACATCAAGAACATAACTGAAAAGCAGGGAAAAGATTTAGAATTCCACAATCAGAATAGGAAAGAATTTAAGACAATCCAAACAGGGGACACAATCTACTCGAACGTTAACAAAAGACTGGGAAATAAATTATCCCCCCGCTACCAAGAAGAAAGGGTTAAAGAAGACCAGGGAAACACAGTACTAACTCACTTAGGAAGAATAATTCACAAAAGTCTCATTAAATCATAAACTGTTTCAGATTAATTTGTACCTTGTGCCAAGGGGAAACAGATCCTAGATTATACCAACGCACAAATAGTAACATTGGAAACGGGAATTGCAAGGATTCAAACATCTACTTTCAAAAAACTCAAATCGCCTAATTCTCACTAATTCCCCCATCCGTTTGAGTGACTGTAAATGGGCTAGAAGCAACTGTGAGAAGGGTTTGGCTTTTGCAGACCACCTAAAAAGTGTGATTACACCCAATACATCCTCTTCACAGTCCTCATTACCAAAATTAACTTCTCAACCTTGCTCAATAACGCTCAAAATTAAAAAAAAGACATATTCAAAGCAATTTATAAAGATTTAAACCCAAAAAAAATCACCTGGTCCAGATTAAATTACCGGTAAAATGACAAAAGAGCTACCTTCGGTTTCAGTAATTCATCTCATGCACATTTTCAATGCTATCCTTCGTATTAAACACTATCCCAAATGCTGGAAAACTTCAAAAATTATTATGATAGCAAAACCAGGAAAAGACCCTACAAAAGTTGCATCGTACAGACCTATCAGCCTCCTGCCTCTACTCTCTAAAGTATTCGAAAAGCTACTTGTCATGAATATAACTCCATTTATTAATCTCAACTAACTGATTCCCCAACATCAGTTTGGATTTAGAAAACAGCACGGCAAAATAGAACAAGTCCACCTCATTGTAACTCTGATAAGGAACACGTTTGAAGAAAAAAAGTATTGCCCAGCTGTCTTTCTTGATATCACTCAAGCTTTCGATAAAGTATGGCACGATGGCCTTATTTACAAACTCAAACTATTACTGCCTGCAAATGTCTCCTCATTGCTTAGTAGCTACCTCACGAAAAGACAATTTCTTGTACATTACAAGGATTACACAACAAATCCATTGAATATTCACGCTGGCGTTCCTCAAGGAAGCGTTTTGGGCCCCTTACTGTACCTCTTATACACTTCAGATATGCACAACAATAACTACACATTCATATCGACCTTTGCTGATGATACGGCAATATTGTGCTCTCGCTCTAACCCCATAGAAGCTACTAAACTCCTGCAGACTCATGTCGATTCTCTCGAAATCTGGCTAGCAAAATGGCGTATAAAAGTCAATGAATCAAAGAGCGTACATGTAACCTTCACGCTAAGGCTAGATATATGTCGCCCACTTAATATTAATGGCCAATCAGTTCCACAATCTTCCTCAACAAAGTACTTGGGTATTCACCTCGACAGAAGACTGACCTCGAAAAATCGCATAGAGGCAAAGAAAACGCAGATCAAGCTTAAAATTAATCAGTTATGGTGGCTGTTACACAAAAGATCAAAGTTGAATCTCGAATATAAAGTGCTATTATATAACTTATTAGGACTTATGGTATTCAGTTTTGGGGCACCGCATCTCCCTCAAATATCGAAAAATTGCAGCAAATACAATCCAAGTATCTGCGAATTATTGTAAACGCGCCTTGGTATATGAGGAACGTTAACATCCATCGAGATTTAAATGTACCCACAATTTCTGAGGAAGTTGCAATGTCCTGCAGAAGCTACATTCAAAAATTACACAATCATCCGAATCCCCTTGCTAGGCAATTGTTGCTGAGCACGGAGCATCGTCGATTAAAAAGAAAAGACACACTGAATATGCTGTGAAATTGCTATACCTTGCGATTCAACAAATTGTGATGGAACGTAGGGAATATCACATAATTTTAGTTAGTTTGTAAGATTTGAATACTTATTGTTAGTTTCTAGGTATTTTAGAAAGATTCAATAAATGCTTAGTATTAAAAAAAAAAATTCCTCTGGCTGTAGTGTACGTCAAGCTTCTATTTGGGTCGGAAAGCAAATGTGGACAGCTTTTAATTAAGCTTTATAATTCTTCTTTTTGTCAAGTGTGAAGTACGCAAGTTAATGTTACTATCTTGAGCAACCTGTTGTTTTAGGGGAATAACCAAATTTTGAAGAATTGCCATTACATTCTTATTTGTGTGTATAACAGCTTCTAACTCCTTTAAAGTATCGTTACATATGATGCCGTGGAAGACCTTAGGCCAGGTAAAATGAAGAACTTTAATTGCAGTGTTTGTAGTCCAAAAATAGTTGCAAATAGTTGGTGGTTTATTTCGATTTTTCCCGCTACCGAATTAACGAAAAATGGTTTTGTATTCTTTATAGGGTTTTGTATTTTTTAGATTGGATATAATTCTTATTTGATCCCGTATCTATTAAAAAATTAGGGATATCTCCACTTCTGGTGATAAATTCAAAGTAAGGAAGTGAAGATGATTTTACCCTAAAAAATGAATATTGTCAAGATGTTTTTTTTGGGAATTCGTAGGAAAATTTTCTAATATTTGTCTAGTGTCTTTGCTTCCCTGGAAAGTTTCTGAACCTGGTTCGTTTGCTTCAACAGTGTACTGTTGGAACATCTCGCCCGGATTATCATTGTGAAAGGGAGGCTAAAATGTTTCTTGTTGATGTTGTTTTCTGTCTGTTTTGAATTCTGCGAATGCCTAAACTTTCTTTTGATATTATGTTGTTAGTCTCTTCATATCTTCATTCATATTCTTCATATTCTTTATATCTTGTGTTTTACTATATTTGTTTATGTTTATATTGTTTTTATTTTTATTTTGCCGCGAAATTACCAATAACCAAAGAAAACCTCTTACCATTACACATTGCCGACGTAGAATAAGGCATACAATTCATAGAAGATGAAAAGTCGAGGGATCAGGTTTGATGCGGTCTGGCAACAAAAGTTAACTGATTTAAAAACAAATTCTCCAACAACGCGAAGAAGAAGTTCATATTAAAAATTGCAGAAAACACTAAATGATTACAGAATAAACACAAAGGCACATTGGTAGTAACATAAGCGGACAATTACTATTCAGCTGCATATACACCTAGGCTATATGGAGTACCAAAAAACCACAAGGAGGGTACCCATAGCATGCTCAACAGAAGTACCATGTTACAAACTGGCCAAGCATATCGGCTAAATATTAAAAAATATCACATCGAGGTAATACAACATAAAAAACGCTAAGACATTAACAATTACACATAACGAGATTTACAAACATATCAGTACAATTAGCTATGGAGATAATGGATAATGGATAAGTGGGAAAATACAGACCTCCACACTAACATATCCAAGAGACAATTTAAAAATATCTTAGACTTCTGTTCAACGTGCAACAACTACTTCACATTAAACACTAACACATACAATCAGACCCATGACATGCCAATGGGTAACCCATTTTTCCTTACAATAGCGGACATAATCCTCGATAAGTTAATAGATGACGCATTGAGTGAACTACAAAAATCAGTACAAATAAAACATATCTCAAATTATGTCAATGACATATTAGCTGTTGAAAAAAGTCAAGGTTTGGATACAATCTATCATACACTGAACAATACAAACGAATACAATTTACTTTCGAAATAGAAAAACACAACACAATTTCATACCAATTTCATGTTAATGAGTGTGTAAACAATAATTTGCAATCACCCGCGCAAACCCCCTCGATAAGTTCATTATAAAAAAAAAACAGTTGATACACACTGCACAAGTGAAAGTAACAATGTAAATCTTTTGCCGGCACATATTCCTCACTCTAAGGCTGATGACAGAGTGAGCGCTACAGGCGTTGCTATGCTTGAAGCTACAACCGATATTGCTATATCAATCTTTGACGTGTCAGAGTAAGCGCTATATTGTGTGATACATTGTGTGGTTTTTGAGAGAGAGAATGTGAGCGCAAACTTTTTTACGCTCTTTAGTGTATTTATTTTTCATTTGTTTATGTTTTGTGTGTCTTATTTTGTAATGAGATGTAGTTTTTTGTTTGAGCTCACTTGTCAACATGGATTCGGACGAAGAATTTTTTATGTCAACCAATACTTATAACGTATTTTTTGCCAAAAAGGAAGGAATACATGAAATAAATAAAAATAGAGAAAAAGGAGAATTTCATAGCTTATATCATGAGCTGAGGAAACATCCTGAAAAATTTTTTAATTATTCAAGAATGTCAATAGAGACTTTTGACTGTATTTTATTGAAAATACAGTGCAAGATTGAAAAGCGTTGAACAAATTTCATAACAAATCCTATAATGCCTTGCGAAAAATTAATAATAACTTTAAGGTAGGTATTTATACAGTGGACGTCCAAAAGTACGAATTGCATATGGCCGATTATGGTTTATAACAATAAAATTATTAGCTTTTTTATGACAATTTTATGACTATTTCAGTCATTGTAAAGGAAACTGTAACAGCTCTTTGGGAAGAATTGCAGCTAATACATATGCCTCAACCAACAAAAAATTCCACAGAACAGACAGCGGAACAATTTTGGAGGTTATGGAACTTTCCAAACTGTGCAGGCGCTATCGACGGAAAGCACATTCGAATTCGCTGCCCAGCTCATTCAGGATCTATGTTCTACAATTACAAAAAATACTTTTCGTTGGTTCTCCAAGGTGTTTTTTTTTTTTTTTTTTTTTTTTTTTTTGCTTCGATACGCTGGAAGGTGGAAATCTTCATAGATACTGAGTAGCCCGTACTATTCAGCATGCACGATTCACACATTGGGGCTATGCCCCGATATGTACCTACGTACTAAAACCACCTCCCCCGATATCACTGTCCTGTTCATCCTTGCGGTACCACCAATCAAGGCATTCCTTCGCAAAGGTTCTCCAAGGTGTGGCAGATGCCAATTGTAAATTTATAACAATTGAAGTTGGCGGCTATGGCAAACAAAGTGATGGTGGAACGTTTAGTTCGTCGCAATTGTATCAACAATTGAAAAATCGACAATTTCTTCCAGCTGATACTCAACTTCCGGATTCGGATGTTTTGGTGCCATACGTTTTAGCTGCTGATGAGGCATATCCATTGCTGGATACTCTTTTAAAGCCATACGCACGAAGAGATTGCTCCACAGAAAATGAATATTTCAATAGTCGGCTTTCTCGAGCTCGGAAATGTATTGAATGCGCCTTTGGAATAATTACCGCAAAGTGGCGCTTACTTTGGAAGCCTATTGATACTGACCCATCGTTTGGTGATCTACTCGTTAAGGCTATATGTGTCCATCACAACACCATTATTGACCTTGAAGGAAATGCAAATGCAATGCAAGAAGCCAATAATTTAAATAATAATCGCAGTACTAGTGAACGAGAAGGAAGATTTAACGCGATCAACATGACAAGAGGACGTGTGGTTAGAGATGCTTTTCGCGATTTTGTATTCACACACAAATTATAAATAAAAATAAAATACTTACTTGGTTGCTTCATTACAGCTTCAATGTTTTTCCAATTGTTATCAACAATTTTTCTGTTATGATAGTGTTTATTTCTTTGGTCCCAGACAACAGGACGGGTAGACACTTCCGTAATAAATGTTTCGGTATCAAAATCCATTTATTTTCACAATTTTTTTAATTTGATTTCATAAACAAAAGGAATAATAGATGCGTGCGGTTGCAATAGAAAATAAAAAGCAATGCGAAAAACCGTTTAAAAAACAACGCACGCATACACCCACACATTGTCCATATCAAATTTTTTATTTGAACTATCTCTCTCTGTTTTTACTCTCCTTCACTTCAATATGTCGCTGCTATAAATCATTTCACTACTAGCTTTATAGCGGCCAAGCACTGAAACTATTTTGTAGCTCTGCTCTCACTCTGGCAACATTTGAGCGAGCACATAAGTAAACACAAGCAGAGTTTTGTAGCAAGTTGTAGATACATATCATAGCAACGCCTGTAGCGCTCACTCTGTCATCAGCCTAACACTACATCAAAATTTGCAACAACAATAAATACAGACAAAAAAAAATAATTTGTTCTCTCGTGATATACTATCTCCCTCTATACAGTGGAGTGTACACTACGCTTCTCCTGCTGTAACACCAACAGCTACAACATCAAACCAAACAAATAACGGCCCTTCTACTGAAGTGCATGACCCAGTAGTTAAAGCAGCTAGTGCGATGACTAATAAAGAACCAGTTGCTGTTCAAACTGGAATTGATCGCTACATTACTGTAGTAAAGCGAAAGTGTCCAAGAAAAATTTCAAACCCCCACCCATTTTCATAAGAGAACGCAACTCAGATAAGTTGATTTCTAGAATTACAAGTCTTATAGGACCAAAGAATTTCCACGTTGTTCCTATTGGCAAAGGCCAAATAGAGGAAACGAAAGTGCAAATCTACAGCGAAACTCACTATCGCAAAGTAATTGCGGAATTTGATGCTGTAAAAAAGAATTACTATACATATCAGCTAAAAAGTAGTAAGGGCTTAATCGTTGTACTCAAAGGCGTCGAACCCAACGTTGACATTAACGAAATCAAACTTGCCCTTCAGGAAGAAGGGTTTCAAGCCAAAACAGTATTCAACATTCTTAACAAGAGCAATATACCTCAACCGTTATATCGTATTGAGCTTCAGCCTGAAACAAAACCCCTAAAAAAAGGTGAAGTACACCCCATATATAAAATTCGATATTTATTGCATCGCAAAATCACAATCGAAGAACCCCATAAGAGAACTGGACCTCCTCAGTGCAGTAACTGCCAACAATATGGACATACTAAGACATATTGTACCCTGACAGCTGTTTGTGTGATTTGTGGAGATCTCCATAAATCAAACATATGCCCAAAATCTAAAGGCGATGCTAGCATGAAAAAATGCAGCAATTGTGGAGGTAATCACACCGCAAATTATAGAGGTTGCCCAGTATATACAACCCTAAAGCTAAATTTCTCCGCTAGCAATCAACCTCTAAAACCAGTTGAGCAAACTCAGATAGCCAACTCAAGTAAGAGACAAAATATTGATGCAACACAATTCTTCTTTGCAATCCCAAACAAGAATCAAACCAATTCATACGCTAGCGTGTTAAAACAAAACACACACCAACAAAGCAATGTAAATAATGAGCAGAAACACTCACTGCCCACCCAACAGCCAAGTACCCTTGAACATTTGCTTCAAACATTAATTCAGAATATGAACCAATTCATGAACTCAATGCAAACAATGATGCAAGAAATGATGAAAAATCAATCGATGTTACTCCAAACATTGCTATCCAGACCATGAGTTGTCTCAAGATATGCCACTGGAACGCCAACGGCTTAAGCCAGCACCGTTTCGAGCTAATTCAATTCCTTGAATCCAGCCAGATCGACATAATGATGATATCTGAGACCCATTTCACTGACAAAAATTGCTACCAAATACCATATTACAAACTGTACACCACAAATCATCCGCATGGTAAGGCACGCGGAGGAACTGCCATATTGATAAAAAGCAGAATAAAACACCATGTCCTCGAAGATTTCAGTAGCGTCTACTTGCAAGCAATATCTATATGTCTGCAAGAATACATCTCTAAGCTAGTAATATCTGCGATATACTGTCCCCCAAGATACAGTATTACCGAACAGCAATATATAGCATTTTTCTCAACTCTTGGTAGCAAATTCTTGGTTGCTGGCGATTTCAACGCCAAACACACTCACTAGGGCTCCCGCTTAATAACTCCAAAAGGCAGAAGACTATGTTCAATCATCACTAACCACGGCTACGATGTTATTTCAAATGGTCAACCGACATATTGGCCGACGGACAAGAGGAAAATACCCGATCTCATAGACTTTGGAGTCGCCAAAGGTTTGCAGATGGAAAATATCTCCACAGAGTGTAATTATGATCTATCATCTGACCACTCACCCACGGTAATATCTATAAAATCACCAAGCTCACAAGGTAATTGCGTTAGAAAGAAAATAGACTGGTTAAAATTCAAGAAATATATAAATTCCCATCTTCCTCTGAGTACTGTATTAAGAAATGGACACGATGTAGACTCAGCACTCGAAAAATTCAACCAGCTGCTCTCATTAGCTCTCAGCTCAGCCACCTGCACAAAGGTATGCAAGCAATCAAACTATAGCCCATACACACCAGCCGATATTGAATTGCTAGTAAGACAGAAAAGAAGACTCCGAAGACAATGGCAAGAATTCAGATCACCGAATCTGAAAACACAGCTACAGCACAACAACAAAGAGTTAGAAGATCACATAGCGAAATTAACACCTGGTGAAGCGTCAGACTACTCTTTGTGGAAATCAGCAAAAAAATCAAATCTCACTGATTCCCCCATCCGTTTGAGTGACGGTAATTGGGCTAGAAGCAACTGTGAGATGGGTTTGGCTTTTGCAAACCACCTAAAAAGTGTGTTTACACCCAATCCACCCCCTTCACAGTCCTCATTACCAATATTAACTTCTCAACCTTGCTCAATAACGCTCAAAATTAAAAAAAGGACATATTCAAAGCAATTTATAAAGATTTAAACCCAAAAAAATCACCTGGTCCAGATAAAATTACCGGCAAAATGATAAAAGAGCTACCTCCGGCTTCAGTAATTCATCTGATGCACATTTTCAATGCTATCCTTCGTATTAAACACTATCCCAAATGCTGGAAAACTTCAAAAATTGTTATGATAGCAAAACCAGGAAAAGACCCTACAAAAGTTGCATCGTACAGACCTATCAGCCTCCTGCCTCTACTTTGTAAAGTATTCGAAAAGCTACTTGTCATGAATATAACTCCATTTATTAATCTCAACCAACTGATTCCTCAACATCAGTTTGGATTTAGAAAACAGCACGGCACAATAGAACAAGTCCACCGCATTGTAACTCTGATAAGGAACACTTTTGAAGAAAAAAAGTATTGCTCAGCTGTCTTTCTTGATATCACTCAAGCTTTCGATAAAGTATGGCACGATGGCCTTACTTACAAACTCAAACTATTACTGCCTGCAAATGTCTCCTCATTGCTTAGTAGCTACCTCACGAAAAGACAATTTCTCGTACATCACAAGGATTACACAACAAATCCATTGGATATTCACGCTGGCGTTCCTCAAGGAAGCGTTTTGGGTCCCTTACTGTATCTCTTATACACTTCAGATATGCCCAACAATAACTATACATTCATATCGACCTTTGCTGATGATACGGCAATATTGTGCTCTCGCTCTAACCCCATAGAAGCTACTAAACTCCTGCAGACTCATGTCGATTCTCTCGAAATCTGGCTAGCAAAATGGCGTATAAAAGTCAATGAATCAAAGAGCGTACATGTAACCTTCACGCTAAGGCTAGATACATGTCCCCCACTTAAAATTAATGGCCAATCAGTTCCACAATGTTCCTCAACAAAGTACTTGGGTATTCACCTCGACAGAAGGCTGACATGGAAAAATCACATAGAGGCAAAGAAAACTCAGATCAAGCTTAAAATGAATCAGTTATGAAGGCTGTTACACAAAAATCAAAGTTGAATCTCGAATACAAAGTGCTATTATATAACTTATTAGGACTTATGGTATTCAGTTTTGGGGCACCGCATCTCCCTCGAATATCGAAAAATTGCAGCAAATACAATCCAAGTATCTGCGAATTATTGTAAACGCGCCTTGGTATATGAGGAACGTTAACATTCATCGAGATTTAAATGTACCCACAATTTCTGAGGAAGTTGTAATGTCCTGCAGAAGCTACATTCAAAAATTACACAGTCATCCGAATCCCCTTGCTAGGCAATTGTTGCTGAGCACGGGGCATCGTCGATTAAAAAGAAAAGACACACTGAATATGCTGTGAAATTGCTATACTTCGCGACTCAACAAACATAGGGAACGTAGGGAATATCACATAATTTTAGTTAGTTTGTAAGATTTGATTACTTATTGTTAGTTTCTAAGTAATTTTAGAAAGATCCAATAAAAAAAAGCTTGAAAAATAAAATTAAAAAATAAAAAAATTTCATACCTAGACACTGAACTACACAAAACAAATCAGAACATAAAATTCGACTGGTATACAAAAGACACATCATTCGGCATTGTAATGACTGTCAATTCAAATCATCCCATGAAAAAAATACAGAAAATACATTGGGGGACCATATGTACCAAATCTAACGGACAACAAAATATTAACGAAAATCATACAACATGAAGGAATGACATATCCACAGAAGCCACACACCAGCTGAAGAACGAATACAAAAGACAAATTGGGCAAGGAACAACAAAGCAATGTTGATGTAAAAATGTACGCGGCAGCAATAAAATATAATAGCAATATGTATAAAATTTGTGTAATCGAAACAAAAAAAGTAAGAATCTGTAGTATTGAAATTTATTTTGTATTCTTCATGAATTTGTTTTTATATTATATAATTTATATGCATAATGATGTGTAATTTGTAATATGAATAATGTGTAATATGTATAATAATGTATTACATGTGGTTTCCCTGTTATTTTACTGTCTACAATTAACCCTATATATTTTACATCTGTTTTGGGTGTTATAGTTTGCCCTAGGTGTTGCATATCTGTCCATCTATTAGCAGAAATAATGCTTAACCTTACAGACCTGCACCATTGATCAACAATTCTTAGTCTTCTTTGAATTATGTCACACACGGTTTGTTTAAATTTGCCTCCAGCAATTAACACGATGTCATTAGCATAGCCCTTACATTCGATATCATTAAAAGTTCATCCACTACCAGGCTCCAGATGTCCGGAAGATGTTTCTGCCAATCTAGTATGCAGAACTTCTGCCATTTATTTGAATGTCATCGAATCCGCTCCTCTTTTATTTAATGCCCTCTCTACCACTTCATATGAAATATTATTGAAGCCTCTTTCTATATTAAGAAAAGTGCATATAGCTATCTCTTTGTCATCCAGTGCCTTTTGCACTAGATCTTCTCAGCTCTTTAGTGAATATTCTAAGATTCCGAATTTTATATAGTTGTCCATAACCTTTTCACACGCTTTTAACATAAAAGTTGTCATACTCATCGCCTGTTTGTAGAAGAGCAGGAAAGATACCGTCCGTTCGAGCTGACTTGGAAGGTTGAAAGATGTTTACTGTCCACGCAAGTTTTCTCATGGAGACGATTTTCACCCTTCATTTCCTAGTTCCAGCTTAGACTGACTGATCTTTTCTATAGTACATTCTGGAAAGCTTGTCATTAATAATAGCTGTGCCCTTTTTAGATTATTCGTGGTATAATTACCCTCCCTTTTTTACGGATATTAACATGTCTGCAGACTATATAGTCTGCATGTTTTTTGCAGACTATATAGTCTACTTGCAGCTGGTAAAGTGGAGATACTTTCCAGAAGCTGGTACCTTTTCCTTTCTTATCTCTTTAATATATTCTATCAGCTTGGTTCTGCTGCTATAAGAGGCTTCCAGTATTGATTAATTCAATTGAGTCACACTGTCTTCTAGCTCATAATGGTTACGTATTTCATGGATTTTCTTTATATTTCTTCCATTTGGTTTTGTTGGGGTTCCTATATTATGGTCCTTGAACGTTTAGGCCCTCCAAGTAAAACTCAATTATCTTATGGTTAGACAATAATTCCTCCCTAGAAAGCCTCCAATTCCTTATGCACCTAGCAATGCGTGGAGTGGCTGTTGTTAAATCTAACACTTCCCTCCTATCTCTGGTAACAAATACAGGTTTATTTCCTCATTTCCTACGTATTCTAAGAAGTACTCACCTCGACTATGAACGTCCGTACTGCCATACCGTTTTGTGTTCATTGGCGTCGCATCCCAAAATTATAAGCAAATTGTGCCCATAACGCCTGGAATTTATGCTGATGCCACCACCACTTCTCGTTTGCTGTCCTCTGTGTCAATTAAGGCCGGGATTGAGACTACGTCTCTCGTCATAAATTCCGTAAGACAAATATGAATAGGTGAACTGAGTCTTTGGCAAGGTTCTTGGAAAATGTTTTTGCAATTATTGCCGAGACAGCTTTTGCGTGTTAGACAATAACCTCAGCGTCTTTGATATTTTATCCATTAAACATTGAGACGGATTATTGGAATGATTGTACAAAATTGCCAAAATTGTACAGCTGCCCATTAACATCTTTTTTAAATTTAAGGGTTCTCCAGAGTGGCGTATTTAGCTCGTTTTGAGCTCTTAAAGGAAGATTGTTATTACATGTACTTCAACTTCAGAGCATGCTACTATTAGTGTCCCTTTCCATACTGATAACTTAGGGGCCACCTTTCTAAGCCAGTCATGGATATCCTTGCTGTCAACCAGTATGTGTCCCGGTCGGAAGTGGACGCCCGAAAAATCCATCTTGTGGTCCCAACCTTTCGCCATCTCACCAAAGATCGCTTGTTCTAAGGCAGTTGACTCCATATTGGTAAGATTGGCCTCAGGGTAATCTTTCAGTAGCACTGCGTTCTAATCTAACCTTCGACATCTCTGCATAGCTCTCATTCGCAGTTCTTTCTGATGCTCTGGCGTTGCTCTTATCTGGCTTCTCGTTGAGCCTAGACATCTTGCTTTCTACCATCTGTGGTGGCAGAAAGCTGCACCTTTTACTTGTCTGTTGGTATAGCGACGTTGCTTCTTCTGGCTTTGCCTTGTGTTTCTTCGTGGCTTCATCCGGTCATAGCCTTTTTCCAAGTACCTCAAGTACTAACTGCATCCGGCTCCACAAAGCCATTTCCTTAGTGGGTCATCGATTGCAATCGATTGCTTGACGAAGAGGCGAAGTTTTCGGTTTTCGACAGGCTTCATGACCCAGAGAATGGCTGGTGCTAATGCACCAGTTCCCAGTATGGCTTTTGCTGCCGCCAATTTCTCTTTTCGTCCATGTCAGAGTTGTGCTTCACCCGGAGATTGAACTCACAACCTACAGATCAGAAAGCTAACGCACCAACCATTGAGCTACGGCACCCATATACATATATATAAATATATATATAAATATATATAAGGTCTAGTAAAAAGAAATCCACTATTTTTGCTTTAATTTGATGGTTTTAGTTAACATAATTCGAATGATCCGATTTAGGTCAAATATTTGAACAATTTTGTGAGATAACTTGTTGCCATTTTGAATGTTATTTCATATTGCCACTCTCATAGAAACCCTCGTCCCTTTTGACAAAAACTGGGACAGTCGATCTTCACAAACTTCTCTTTAGGCGAATTTTTCACCAGGAAAATCATTCGCCATAGACAGGAACAGGTAGTAATCACTTGGTGCGAGGTTCGGACTATAAGGTGGATGCATAAGTTCCTCCCAACCAAGCTTGCGGAGCTTCTGACGAGTCACTATCCATGTGTGTGGCCTGGCGTTGTCCTGATGGAACACAATTCCTCTCCTATTGGCCAAAGCTGGCTGCTTCTGGGCGATTGCTTCCTTCATTGTTGACAGTACAGGTCTGAATTAAGAGTTTAGCGGTAGGGGTGCAGCTCATAGTATATGATTCCCTATCAAACCCACCAACCACATAGCAAAACCTTCCTGACCGTCAATCCTGGCTTGGCCACCGTTTGCGACGGCTCATCGCAATTCGATCAAGATCGTTTTCGCTTGACGTTGTCGTAAGTGACCCACTAATCATCACCAGTAACCATCCACTTCAGAAATGGATCGATTTTGTTGCGATTCAGCAGCGATTCGCCGATGGAAATTCGGTCCATGACGTTTTCTGCCTTAACTCATGTGGCACCCATACATAGAGCTTCTTTTGTATCCAGCCTTTTTTAAATGGTTCCAAATGGTTTTTGTGCAATATTTAGCTCTTGGGCATTAGAAACAGTGCTTAAATGACGGTCAGATTCGACGATTTCCATTATTTTTTCGATATTTTCGGCAATTGGCTTTTCAGAGAGTGGTGCATCTTTGACATCAAAATTACCGGAACGGAATCGACAAAACCAAAATTGTTTATTTTGTACGAAGCCTATTTTTCTAACGCCATCTAACGTAACCCGATCGCACTTATACAACGCGAGATACAGATTACTAAAGCCATCTATTGGATTTCTTTTTACTGCACCTGACATACACACACACACACACACACACACACACACACACACACACACATATATATATATATATATATATATATATATATATATATATATATATATATATATATATATATATATATATATATATATATATATATATATATATATATATATATATATATATATATATATATATATATATATATAAATAAATATGTGACACTTAAAGCCCCGAAGGGCTCATTGGTCGAGCTTCTATTCAATTACTGTTGTGCGTGTTAAATTTTGGACAGTATTAGAAGGGACCTACTTATTTTAGCCGGTTCCGAACGGCAGAACTCTTGCGACATCACTTTTTCTTCTCTGATCTTCCTCTGAGTACTGTATTAAGAAATGGACACGATGTAGACTCAGCACTCGAAAAATTCAACCAGCTGCTCTCATTAGCTCTCAGCTCAGCCACCTGCACAAAGGTATGCAAGCAATCAAACTATAGCCCATACACACCAGCCGATATTGAATTGCTAGTAAGACAGAAAAGAAGACTCCGAAGACAATGGCAAGAATTCAGATCACCGAATCTGAAAACACAGCTACAGCACTGCACTCGAAAGTTAAAGCAAGCCTTAAAAAATAATAACAACAAAGAGTTAGAAGAGCACATAGCGAAATTAACACCTGGTGAAGCGTCAGACTACTCTTTGTGGAAATCAGCAAAAAAATCAAATCTCACTGATTCCCCCATCCGTTTGAGTGACGGTAATTGGGCTAGAAGCAACTGTGAGAAGGGTTTGGCTTTTGCAAACCACCTAAAAAGTGTGTTTACACCCAATCCACCCCCTTCACAGTCCTCATTACCAATATTAACTTCTCAACCTTGCTCAATAACGCTCAAAATTAAAAAAAAGGACATATTCAAAGCAATTTATAAAGATTTAAACCCAAAAAAATCACCTGGTCCAGATAAAATTACCGGCAAAATGATAAAAGAGCTACCTCCGGCTTCAGTAATTCATCTGATGCACATTTTCAATGCTATCCTTCGTATTAAACACTATCCCAAATGCTGGAAAACTTCAAAAATTATTATGATAGCAAAACCAGGAAAAGACCCTACAAAAGTTGCATCGTACAGACCTATCAGCCTCCTGCCTCTACTTTCTAAAGTATTCGAAAAGCTACTTGTCATGAATATAACTCCATTTATTAATCTCAACCAACTGATTCCTCAACATCAGTTTGGATTTAGAAAACAGCACGGCACAATAGAACAAGTCCACCGCATTGTAACTCTGATAAGGAACACTTTTGAAGAAAAAAAGTATTGCTCAGCTGTCTTTCTTGATATCACTCAAGCTTTCGATAAAGTATGGCACCATGGCCTTATTTACAAACTCAAACTATTACTGCCTGCAAATGTCTCCTCATTGCTTAGTAGCTACCTCACGAAAAGACAATTTCTCGTACATCACAAGGATTACACAACAAATCCATTGGATATTCACGCTGGCGTTCCTCAAGGAAGCGTTTTGGGTCCCTTACTGTATCTCTTATACACTTCAGATATGCCCAACAATAACTATACATTCATATCGACCTTTGCTGATGATACGGCAATATTGTGCTCTCGCTCTAACCCCATAGAAGCTACTAAACTCCTGCAGACTCATGTCGATTCTCTCGAAATCTGGCTAGCAAAATGGCGTATAAAAGTCAATGAATCAAAGAGCGTACATGTAACCTTCACGCTAAGGCTAGATACATGTCCCCCACTTAAAATTAATGGACAATAAGTTCCACAATGTTCCTCAACAAAGTACTTGGGTATTCACCTCGACAGAAGGCTGACATGGAAAAATCACATAGAGGCAAAGAAAACTCAGATCAAGCTTAAAATGAATCAGTTATGAAGGCTGTTACACAAAAGATCAAAGTTGAATCTTGAATACAAAGTGCTATTATATAAAGCAATCCTGAAACCAATCTGGACTTATGGTATTCAGTTTTGGGGCACCGCATCTCCCTCTAATATCGAAAAATTGCAGCGAATACAATCCAAGTGTCTGCGAATTATTGTAAACGCGCCTTGGTATATGAGGAACGTTAACATCCATCGAGATTTAAATGTATGCACAATTTCTGAGGAAGTTGCAATGTCCTGCAGAAGCTACATTCAAAAATTACACAATCATCCGAATCCCCTTGCTAGGCAATTGTTGCTGAGCAAGGGGCATCGTCGATTAAAAAGAAAAGACACACTGAATATGCTGTAAAATTGCTACATCTCGCGACTCACCAAATTGTGATGGAACGTAGGGGATATCACATAGTCTTATTTAGTTTGTAAGATTTGAATTCTTATTGTTAGTTTCTTGTATTTAAGAAAAATTCAATAATGATTGGCCATTAATTTTAGATACATGTCTAGCCTTAGCGTGAAGGTTACATGTACGCTCTTTGATTCATTGACTTTTATACGCCATTTTGCTGGCCAGATTTCGAGAGAATCGATATGAGTCTGCAGGAGTTTAGTAGCTTCTATGGGGTTAGAGCGAGAGCACAATATTGCCGTATCATCTGCAAAGGTCGATATAAATGTATGGTTATTGCTGGGCATATCTGTAGTGTATAAGAGATACAGTAAGGGGCCCAAAACGCTTCCTTGAGGAACGCCAGCGTGAATATCCAATGGATTTGTTGTGTAATCCTTGTGATGTACGAGAAATTGTCTTTTCGTGAGGTAGCTACTAAGCAATGAGGAGACATTTGCAGGCAGTAATAGTTTGAGTTTGTAAATAAGGCCATCGTGCCATACTTTATCGAAAGTTTGAGTGATATCAAGAAAGACAGCTGAGCAATACTTTTTTTCTTCAAAAGTGTTCCTTATCAGAGTTACAATGCGGTGGACTTGTTCTATTGTGCCGTGCTGTTTTCTAAATCCAAACTGATGTTGAGGAATCAGTTGGTTGAGATTAATAAATGGAGTTATATTCATGACAAGTAGCTTTTCGAATACTTTAGAAAGTAGAGGCAGGAGGCTGATAGGTCTGTACGATGCAACTTTTGTAGGGTCTTTTCCTGGTTTTGCTATCATAATAATTTTTGAAGTTTTCCAGCATTTGGGATAGTGTTTAATACGAAGGATAGCATTGAAAATGTGCATCAGATGAATTACTGAAGCCGGAGGTAGCTCTTTTATCATTTTACCGGTAATTTTATCTAGACCAAGTGATTTTTTTGGGTTTAAATCTTTATAAATTGCTTTGAATATGTCCTTTTTTTTAATTTTGAGCGTTATTGAGCAAGGTTGAGAAGTTAATATTGGTAATGAGGACTGTGAAGGGGGTGGATTGGGTGTAAACACACTTTTTAGGTGGTTTGCAAAAGCCAAACCCTTCTCACAGTTGCGTCTAGCCCAATTACCGTCACTCAAACGGATGGGGGAATCAGTGAGAAGTGGCCGATTTGAGTTTTTTGCTGATTTCCACAAAGAGTAGTCTGACGCTTCACCAGGTGTTAATTTCGCTATGTGCTCTTCTAACTCTTTGTTGTTTTTATTTTTTAAGGCTTGCTTTAACTTTCGAGTGCAGTGCTGTAGCTGTGTTTTCAGATTCGGTGATCTGAATTCTTGCCATTGTCTTCGGAGTCTTCTTTTCTGTCTTACTAGCAATTCAATATCGGCTGGTGGGTATGGGCTATAGTTTGATTGCTTGCATACCTTTGTGCAGGTGGCTGAGCTGAGAGCTAATGAGAGCAGCTGGTTGAATTTTTCGAGTGCTGAGTCTACATCGTGTCCATTTCTTAATACAGTACTCAGAGGAAGATGGGAATTTATATATTTCTTGAATTTTAACCAGTCTATTTTCTTTCTAACGCAATTACCTTGTGGGCTTGGTGATTTTATAGATATTACCGTGGGTGAGTGGTCAGATGATAGATCATAATTTCACTCTGTGGAGATATTTTCCATCTGCAAACCTTTGGCGACTCCAAAGTCTATGAGATCGGGTATTTTCCTCTTGTCCGTCGGCCAATATGTCGGTTGATCATTTGAAATAACATCGTAGCCGTGGTTAGTGATGATTGAACATAGTCTTCTGCCTTTTGGAGTTATTAAGCGGGAGCCCTAGTGAGTGTGTTTGGCCTTGAAATCGCCAGCAACCAAGAATTTGCTACCAAGAGTTGAGAAAAATTCTTTATATTGCTGTTCGGTAATACTGTATCTTGGGGGACAGTATATCGCAGATATTACTAGCTTAGAGATGTATTCTTCCAGACATATAGATGTTGCTTGCAAGTAGACGCTACTGAAATCTTCGAGAACATGATGTTTTATTCTGCTTTCTATCAATATGGCAGTTCCTCCGCGTGCCTTACCATGCGGATGATTTGTGGTGTACAGTTTGTAATATGGTATTTGGTAGCAATTTTTGTCAGTGAAATGGGTCTCAGATATCATCATTATGTCGATTTGGCTGGATTCAAGGAATTGAATTAGCTCCAAACGGTGCTGGCTTAAGCCGTTGGCGTTCCAGTGGCATATCTTGAGACAACTCATGGTCTGGATAGCAATGTTTGGAGTAACATCGATTGATTTTTCATCATTTCTTGCATCATTGTTTGCATTGAGTTCATGAATTGGTTCATATTCTGAATTAATGTTTGAAGCAAATGTTCAAAGGTACTTGGCTGTTGGGTGGGCAGTGAGTGTTTTTGCTCATTATTTACATTGCTTTGTTGGTGTGTGTTTTGTTTTAACACGCTAGCGTATGAATTGGTTTGATTCTTGTTTGGGATTGCAGAGAAGAATTGTGTTGCATCAATATTTTGTCTCTTACTTGAGTTGGCTATCTGAGTTTGCTCAACTGGTTTTAGAGGTTGATTGCTAGCGGAGAAATTTAGCTTTAGGGTTGTATATACTGAGCAACCTCTATAATTTGCGGTGTGATTACCTCCACAATTGCTGCATTTTTTCATGCTAGCATCGCCTTTAGATTTTGGGCATATGTTTGATTTATGGAGATCTCCACAAATCACACAAACAGCTGTCAGGGTACAATATGTCTTAGTATGTCCATTTCTTGGCAGTTACTGCACTGAGGAGGTCCAGTTCTCTTATGGGGTTCTTCGATTGTGATTTTGCGATGCAATAAATATCGAATTTTATATATGGGGTGTACTTCACCTTTTTTTAGGGGTTTTGTTTCAGGCTGAAGCTCAATACGATATAACGGTTGAGGTATATTGCTCTTGTTGAGAATGTTGAATACTGTTTTGGCTTGAAACCCTTCTTCCTGAAGGGCAAGTTTGATTTCGTTAATGTCAACGTTGGGTTCGACGCCTTTGAGTACAACGATTAAGCCCTTACTACTTTTTAGCTGATATGTATAGTAATTCTTTTTTACAGCATCAAATTTTGCAATTACTTTGCGATAGTGAGTTTCGATGTAGATTTGCACTTTCGTTTCCTCTATTTGGCCTTTGCCAATAGGAACAACGTGGAAATTCTTTGGTCCTATAAGACTTGTAATTCTAGAAATCAACTTATCTGAGTTGCGTTCTCTTATGAAAATGGGTGGGGGTTTGAAATTTTTCTTGGAAATAATATTTTCGTCACTTTCATCACCTGAAAGCAGAGCGTATCTATTTTCCGAACTAATAGGGGCAGTGTTCTGCTTTTGAATTTTTGTTGAATTCATTTGTTTTGAATTTTGTGGACTTCTTTTGCGCTTTACTACAGTAATGTAGCGATCAATTCCAGTTTGAACAGCAACTGGTTCTTTATTAGTCATCGCACTAGCTGCTTTAACTACTGGGTCATGCACTTCAGTAGAAAGGCCGTTATTTGTTTGCTTTGATGTTGTAGCTGTTGGTGTTACAGCAGGAGAAGCGCATTGTACACTCCACGGTATAGAGGGAGATAGTATATCACGAGAGAACAAACTATTTTTTTTGTCTGTATTTATTGTTGTTGCAAATTTTGATGTAGTGTTAGAGTGAGGAATATGTACAGGCAAAAGATTAACACTGTTACTTTCACTTGTGCAGTGTGTATCAACTGTTTTTTTTGATAATGCACTTATCGGGGGGGTTTGCGCGGGTGATTGCAAATTATTGTTTACACACACATTAACAGGCGATTGCCGTTGCCGGGGAGGAGAGCGCTGAACACTCATATTATAAACAAATTGTTTGCAAACGATATTTGATTTTATTTTTTTTTTCTAAAAAAAAAAAAACAAATCACCTAAATAACTCCTTGAGTTTCTTAGCGTCTTTTCGCAAAATATTAAATTTTTTTTTTTTTTACCGAAAACAATAACTTTTCCGACTCTATCAAACACGTCCACTCTTATTGGTGACTTTCACAGTTCTACATACTTGTATTTTTATATATAAATATCACATCTCTCATAAGATAACACACTGATTTCACTTAACTTTACTATTTAAAACTACGTCTTTCGGATTATTTTCTTTCCGAACACAATTTAGAAGAGCATAAATTGAGATTTGTCTTATCTCCTGGCTTCTCGATAACGTGGTACAATTTGGATGAACGCTATGAGAATAACCGTATACTTATCAACACCCAGTTGAAATCTCTCTTGAACTTGCAACCGGTCGTGAATGAAACCGGCCCACATTTGAAGCGCTTAGAGCGCACAGAAAACGACTGCATCACGAATTTGAAGTTCCTGCTCCTGTTACTCGGACGCTATTTTTGTGTGTTTGTGATCCACAAAACCCCGTATACCACCTTATGTCTTTGGGAGCAGTCATGGAAAAACAAGCGAGAAATTCCGAAATGGTGTGATTTTGACACGTTTCTCACGGAACGGTATCAGATTCTTGAATCAGTCGCAGACGTCAGAAGTGGTTCTCGACTATTCAGCCAACCATCGAATGGGCTACGTAGTCGATTCGACCCACTCCAGCCGTCTTCCAGTTATAAATTGAATTCGAAAAGGATAAACGCATATCACTTCAGCTTCACCAGCATCGATTGCTTATTATGTCGAAATGTAGACCCCCTCCGAAAATGTCCCGAATTCGTTAAATTCCCAGTGAGCGACCGTTTCAATGTAGTCAGAAAGAAAAAATTGTTTTGCGAATTCTCATGACTACAAAAACTGTAATAGCCTGTTCTCGTGTTCCTCATGTAAGAAAAGGCATCACATTTTACTTCATAAAAGACAAAATACTCCCAATACTAGTTGACAATCAGTTACTGCAACAACTGTAACCACGACATCAGTGGAATCATCTCGCCAGTTGCCATCCTCTCAGCTGCAAGCTGTTGGAAAGAAAAGATGCAATACAGTTTTGGATGTAGCTCTGTAGCTCCCACCACGTCAACTCTCCACACAGCGACTTTTCATGCCGTCTTTATGGGAAGCAACATAATTCCCTGCTTCACAGAGCACGGCATGACCTGAGAGCAAAGCGGAATGTTCACCGTTGTACAATGCTTGCCGCAGATCCAAAAAGATCGACCTAACAGATCGTATATAAGATAAGGACAACTCCCGTCCAAGATGACTACAACACATACAACGATATTCAAGAGAATGGTGAATTCAAATTATCACTCTTCAGACAAAGGTTCAATCAGCGAGAACATTTGTACTCGAATACCAATGAATTCGATCTCGCCTAAAACTGGCCTCCGAGATTATTGTCACCTAAAATGTGATAGGAGAATTGTGGCTTCAAGCCACACCCATACTCTGTAGCACCGTTTTGTCAGAGGACCCGATTCTGATTGTCATACACATCCCTCTCTCACGTTGTTCAGTTCACTGTAACTGTCCGATATAAATCACGCACTTCTACGAAGCTTCAGTGAAACTATGACCTAGCGTACCTGAACCGAATTGTCGATTGAACTATCATGAACCCGAAATACTCTAAATCTAGTTGATTTAAGAAATTGTCTTTAACAATCAACAGTCATCAAACCACAGCCCACAATCAGTATTCATCAATCAACATTCGTTTCGCACACCATTCAACATTCTGATCTCTCCCTAAGGATTTTTGCCACTTCCCTACATTAGACTGAATTGTTCCTATTACCATTAGGAGTTTCGAACCACACTCGTTGAACTTAATCACGTTGACCGCTATTGTCGGTTGTAGCAACCCTTTGTCTGAAGATCGAAAAGCATCCGTATTGAAAAGGTCTATCTATCGCCATCCCGTTCGTGATATTATCCACGTGCTGCTTCCTGTATGCGTTCCTGAATTGAAATTGTAATGAGCCCCTGTAATGAAATATATGAATTGTGTTTCCCACCCTCTGTGGTAAGCATTGCGTCTCCTTTGCAGTATTCCTGCAAGGGGGCAGAATGTCTACGCCATATTGTGATATACGCACACTGCTCAGTAAAAATAACTTTCTGTGCGTGTGCGCGACTTTTTATCTTCCCGTTTTCTCTCGCTCTCTCTCTCTCATAATAAAATATTGTATAATATAAATAAATAAAAATATAAATAAAAACTGAAATAAATTAAATTAAAACATATACACATTATACAAGTATTAGTTGAACAATAAATAAATTATTGTACATTAAAATGAAAAAGTGAGTGCGTTATTGTGTATATTATTTTATATATGCAATCTGTGTAATCACAGCAGCCTGTACAACATCCTATCTACAATCACCACATCACAATCACCACCACCTAAACCATCAAACACCGGCACCGTGTGCCACCGCCGGTTCCAGCGGCATTCACTCCCTTCCGCTCAACATTAATCAATTTAAAAATTTCTCTGTTTTTTAGCTTTTGTAAAATTGTCATTAATGAAAATAAAGAATACTAATAATAATGTCGTTGTTTTCTTTTTCTTTTACTTGCTTTTATTTTATTCTTACCGATTCTTTTGTATTCAAAAATACTACATATATTTTTCTATTGGAACTATCAGAGGTTAAGTGGAAGACTTTTGAATATCTGCATATGCATACTTTTCCATGATTTTTATCTTGAATTAAGTATAAATGAAAATAATTTAGCAGTCTGTTATGAACCTTTTTATCCCTACGTCCTATATGAATGGATGTGGTTATTGGACTGTTTATTTGCACCACGTCTTACGTCCTGGTCTTTCAGATTTTCACTTTATTTTAGGAGTTGATGATCGGTGTAGATTTTGAATGGTCTACCCAACAAAAACGCCCTATAATTCTTTACAGCCCACACTACAGTCAAGAGTTCATTTTCAATAGTGGAATACCTTTTCTCAGAATCACTGAATTCTCTGTTCGCAAAGGCTATCGAGCGATATTTTCCAATTTCTCGCTGCGATAGAACTGCACCCAAAGCTTCGTTGCTGGTATCTGTTGTCAACACAAAAGGTTTAGAAAAATCAGGATATAATAAAATAGGTGGAGAGCAAATTGCTCCCTTTGAGTTTTCAAAAGCTTTCTCACATTTTCAGTCCATTCAAATTTTTCGTCTTTTCTAAGTATTTTGTTAATTGGCAATGTCATGTTGGCTATATTCTCAACATTTTTCCGGTAATAGCTCACTAAACCTAAGAATGCCTGAACATCTTCTTGTTTCTGGGAACAGGAATACTGTTAACTCATTTTACCTTACGAGGATATGGCACTGCCTCTTCTTCAGTGCATTTATTACCTAGGTAAATTATCTCTTTTCGGAGAAACTGGTACATCTCTGTGTTTAACTTTAAGTTATGTTTACGTAATGCATTCAAATACACGAAGAAATTGATACCTCGAAGTCCAGTGAATACGTAATTTACCATTCTTTGAAAAGTAGCTGGTGCCCCCATTAGCCCAAACGGTGTTCGGGTAAATCCATAATGTCCGACACCTGAACTAAAACCTGTTTTGTTCTCTGTTCTTTCATTAATACTTGATGATATCCACTGGCTAGATCAAGCATGGTGAAGTATCTACTGTAACCTAATTTATCTAATATTTCATCGATGCGGGGAATGGGAAAAACCTGTTTGATGGTGGCACTAATTAGTTTTCTGAAATCTACTACTAGTCTTCATTTTCTTTTATCATCTTCCCCCACTTTTTTTGGCACCAAAATTATCGGAGAGTTCCTAGGACAAGGGCTGAGAATAATTATTTCAACTTTCAACGATTTGCTTGCCTGTCTCTCGATTTCTTCCTTATGCACTTTTGGTAGCATGATTGACTGGCGCCTGGTCTGTTTTGACTGGTAAAGTGTATTTTATACCTGTTATATAAAGCAATACATCGCCTTCTAAGAAAAATATATCGTGGAATGACCTTCTATGGATCTCTTTCCCTCAATATTTCAAATTGGGTCTAGCTTAATTGTTTCTAATATTTTAATAACCCTTTCGTGGTTATCAGTTTCCTTAATGCTATTTATTTTGTAAGCTATGTCGTATTCTACGTATTCCAAATGGTTAAATTTAATTTAATTTAATAATATTTAAGATCATTATTTACACTATACGCATCTGTATTCGTGTTGAGCATTAGGATATACATCATGTTGTCCGTAATGCTGCCCAATTTCTCACCAGGGAATACTTCTTGTTTCTCTGCTATAACTGTTTCAAAATTTGTATTTACATTAATGGGAACTATCTTCATATGTCTCCCAGGTATGTACCACAACGTCACTATTGTGGAGTACTCGATGAACCTCGTTCAACAATTTGAGAAGTAAAGTCATAAAATGCTGTTTTCGCTCACAGAAGAAAATAACCTTTTTCGTAGTATAGATAACCAAATGGTTCCATAAATTGTGTCTTTTATCTACTTTATGCAATATTTTGGGGATCTCTGTTTATTGGTCGGACCTGGGCCACCCGTAGGTTCCCTGAATATTTTTCAACTGAGTTTGCATTTAAAACAGTTTATAACAGCCGGCAATCCAGTGTACTGGCTTCTGACAAAAGAAACATTTGATCTCACACTTGCCATGATTGTGGGTGCCGTAGCTCAGTTTAACTTTGTTAGTGTGTTAGCCTTCTGATCTGTAGGTCGTGGTTCAATCAACGGCTGATGCATAACAAATTTAATATCGATAGATTTTTCTTTCGAATGGCACCCACCTGTCAGCAAGCAATTGGCAATTCTTCCGACAGTAACAACTTGCCATGAAAAATCTTCTAAAAGAACTCTGTGACAAAGCTCAGAAAAAGTGATGTCACAAAGGATCTGCCGTTCGAAACCGGCTAAAATAAGTAGGTCGCTTCTAATACTGTCCAAATTTAAGACGCACAACAGTAATGGAAGAGAACCTCGGTCAATGAGCCCTTTGGGGCTTTAAGTGCCACATATTTATTTATTTGTTTTTCTTGCCATGATTAGGCATCTTGCTCTCGTGTCCTACCTTACTAAATCCTGTTGATAAATTGAACGAAAACTTCTATATTTTACATTTAAAACTTACCTACTTATGTGTCCATTACTACCAAAAGTCGATTTCTGCCGAATCTAACATGCTTCACTAACCAACTCTTTCCTTCTCTAGCTGGAACCAGTTAGAAATTCCAAGCGCTTACAAAATATTCATTATTTGATCTTTACGCCGGAGGTTAGATCTGCCTCTTCTACTTCGTCCAAAGTTACTTAGCCCAAAGTACCCTCTGTTAACATAAGTGATCCCTTCCAATATATCCAGGCTGGCATTATTGCTGTTGTTACTGCTGGTTCCAAGATAGACAAATTCCTTCATGACTTCGAAAGCGTAATTATCAACAGTGACGGGCTGTCCAAGAGGACGGGAGTTTTTGTTTGTTGACCCTAAGTATCGTCGTCATTGACTGTAAGACCTATTCGATGCGACGCACTTACCAACTCTGAGTGCCTGGTGGATCTTGTCCAGGATTTGGTGCAGTGTGAAAATATGATCGATGGTTGATTTACTAGGTGTGAAGCCACACTGATAAGGTCCAATCAGGTTGTTAGATATGGGCTTCAATATATATATATATATATATATATATATATATATATATATATATATATATATATATATATATATATATATATATATGCATGTATGGCTTCTCTTCCATTACTGTTGTGCGTGTTAAAATTTGGACAGTATTGGAAGGGATCTACTTACTTTAGCCGGTTCCGAACGGCAGAACTCTTGAGACATCACTTTTTCAGAGCTTTGTCATAGAGTTCTTTTAGAAGCTTTTCCATGGCAAATTGTTACTGCCGGAAGAATTGCCAATTGCTTGCGGACCGTTCGAAATAAAAATAATTTCGATTTTAAATATTTTATGCTTCAGTCGGGGATTGAACCCATACAGATCAGAAGGCCAACACACTAACCACTGATCCACGGCACCCAAGCTCTTGTGCTGACTTATTTGAGGGTAATATCGAGTGATCAGTACCAATGCATCGTTCTTATTCTAATAGAATGTCACTATATTACTGGCCTCAGTCTGGTGGACGTCATAAGGGTTTAGTGTAGTATTTAGGCATAAGTTGGTACTTATATTACTTTGTTTATATTGCTATTACTTCTCGAGAAGATACATTACTGTTACTTCGACCACTTCTGCCAACGTGCCTGCCTTGCTCAACATATGGATTCATAGCAATGGTTCTCGGAGGCCGGTTTTGAAGGACGTTCTAGCAAACATCTCTAATTCCTTCACGATTGATCTCAAATCCCTCCGTATGCGTTCTCAATATACTGTGTTGCCTTGGATTTTACTATGGCCAATCACTTTGCGAAAGCACGTATATTTCCCTGAGGTAACTGCCTCGCGAGTTGTATTTGGTTTGAGAGCGGTTCCAGATGGATTGTCTTCGATTATGTGTTTCGCAGAAGGGTATACAACTCTAAATTATCGAATTTTTTACTCATCACCACGTTATAAACATCTTTCTCTTCTTTCTCTTTTATACAAAGTGTTCCAACTAATCGGGTTTTATAGTTTTTCTCTCTAATTAACACCCAGAAATGAACTGACGTACTTCAGTCCTCAAATCCGCAACAGTGAGTACTACGACTAGTCTATTTACCAGTCTGTACTTTTTAGTCAATACGCATTTACAGCTTTGGGTATTAATGTCCTTCTGGTTGTTACTCTGATTGTGTTCTCGTTACAGGTGACCCACGAAGGAGAGGGGTTTCTTTCGACAGGAAGCTTTCTCTCTCAAGATTCCTATCTTTTGCTTAGAATGCGCTTAGCTACTCATGGTCAACTGAGTTTCTGAAATTTTTTTTCTTTGAATTCCTTTGAAATACATCTTTCTTTTAACAAGTCCTCTAACTCTTTATTTCTTTTGAGAGTCTCAGTAACCTATACTTCTGGCTGTTTCTCGTCGGATCTCTGTTTTTTATCTGTGTTCACAAAGCCTTAGTTTGTATTTCTGCCGCCTCGGGATTATCTTTTTGTTTCAGATCTGCTTCGGCCTTGCTCTTAGGAAGGTCGTCTATCTCGGATAATGTAGAGTCTATTTTTTGGCATTATTAAGCACCCTTCCGTCTTGTATCTTTGATTTTATTAGTTTTAATTATTGGAATGTGCTGTGTCGTCTAATTAAAGCCCACACGAAAAAGATAGCCTCCGATATTGCAATCTGCTAATTAGGATTTATCGTCCGTTTGTCTTAGTCTTTTCGGAACTCAGACACTGCTTAGCTGATATTAAGAAGGGGTTAATTACAGTTGCGTTTGTGATTATTCATGTCTTCACTATATTTTCGGCCGTTTTCATTTTGGTTCACTTTCCGTTTACTCATTTCACTAATATTGGAAGGCCTCGTAAGGATCACAGTATTTACTTTTTCTCTCTCAACTGTTCACTGACAAATACAACTCGCCACTAGCTCCGTAATCTAACAGCTTATGTACAATTTTGCCACAATCTACCCACATACCAACCTGTAATCCACAATCCACAATCGATCCATAACTAATGTTTGTATGTATGTACTCATTGTGTGGAAAAGTAACTTTTCAATACTATCACCCATGAGTAATCCACGTGACTTTAGTTATTATTGTATGCCTAAAAATTATTTGTGTGCTTACGTAACTGTGTGGTTAACTGTTTTGTCAAGTTTTTTCACACTCAATTGTATTGGGTGATCCAAGTAGACATACTTTTTTCAATAGCCTTTTTTTGACAGATCACGTGTGAGTCATGCCATGGTGTCATGTTATTTTTGTTTAGTATTGTTTGGCATTTCATCATGGAAAGACTTACTCCTGAACAACATTTACAAATCGTTCAATTTTATTACGACAATTCACGTTCTGTGAGGAATGTGTTCCGTGCACTTCGCTCAACTTATGGTCAATATAATCGGCCTACTGAGCGTACTATTTGCAACATCATCACCCATCTTGAGACCCAGCATTCAGTATTGGATAATATTCGACCGAATAGACCACGTCCAGCACGCAGTGAAGAAAATATAGCGCCCGTATCTGAGAGTGTACACGAAGACCGTGGAGAGTCGATTCGGCGCCGTTCGCAGCAACTCGAACTGACGTATGGAACGACTTGACGCAATTTACGTCTAGATCTTAAATTGAAAGCGTACAAAATACAGCTTGTGCAAGAACTGAAGCCGCCCGACCAACAAGAAAAATTGCCGCATTTGGGACGAAGAGCAACCTGAAGAGATTCAACAGCTGCCACTTCATCCAAAAAAAACAACGGTTTGGTGAGGTTTGTGGGCCGGTGGAATCATCGGTCCATATTTCTTCAAAAATGATGCCGGTGAGAACGTAACCGTCAATGGCGACCGTTATCGTGCCTTGATATCCGACTATTTGATGCCTGAAATTGAAGCTTGTGATCTCGGCGACATTTGGTTTCAACAAGACGGCGCCACTTCCCACACATCGCATAAATCAATGGATTTATTGAGAGAACACTTCGGTGAGCAGATAATTTCACGTTTTGGGCCGGTCGATTGGCCACCAAGATCGTGTGATATCACACCGTTAGACTTTTTCCTGTGGGAATATGTAAAGTCCAAAGTTTATGCGGACAAACCCGCTTCGATTCAGGCCTTGGAGCAAAACATCACGCGTGTCATTCGCCAAACGAGTCATCGAAAATTGGACTCAACGGATGGACCATCTGAGACGAGCCGCGGCCAAGATTTGAAAGACATAATCTTCAAAAAATAAATGCCAAAGAATGTTCTTTCAAATGATAATAAACATTCTCCATTCAATTTGAATTTTCTGTGTTTTTTTCTTTAAAAAAGTAGGAAACCTCGAAATGGATCACGGTTTATATTTCACAACTATAAGCTATGTGTAAATATGTATATCGCAATAAAAAAAAATAAATATGTGGCCACATAAAGCGCCAAAGGGCTCATTGGCCGAGCTTCTCTTTCATTACTGTTGTGCGTCTTAAATTTTTGGACAATATTAGAAGGGACCTACTTATTTTAGCCGGCTCCGAACGGCAGAACACTTGTGACATCACTTTTTCTGAGCTTTGTCACAGAGTTCTTTAAGAAGCTTTTTCATGGCAAGTTGTTACCTGGATGAACCACCGACCTACAGATCAGAAGGCGAACACACTAACCACTGAGCTACGGCACCCACCACATGTATATCACAATTATGGGAAATATGTCAAGCAAAATATGCGTATGTCCATATTTTTGATCTCAACAGTAACCTTTTGAGTTGTATGATCAGTAGGCCAACTTAAAATATGCTCCTGAAAACGTACTATAAGCGCTTAAATATATACATATATAAATGGGTGCCGTAGCTCAGTGGTTAGTGTGTTCGCCTTCTGATCTGTAGGTCGTGGTTCAATCCCCGGCTGATGCATAACAAATTTAATATCGATAAGAATTTTCTTTCGAATGGTACTCACCTGTCGGCAAGCAATTGGCAATTCTTCCGACAGTAACAACTTGCCATGAAAAAGCTTCTTAAAGAACTCTGTGACAAAGCTCAGAAAAAGTGATGTCACAAGTGTTCTGCCGTTCGGAACCGGCTAAAATAAGTAGGTCCCTTCTAATACTGTCCAAAATTTAAGACGCACAACAGTAATGGAAGAGAAGCTCGGCCAATGAGCCCTTTGGGGCTTTAAGTGCCACATATTTATTTTTTATTTTTATATAAATAACATATTGTATATGCTTCAAAAAAAGCTTTTAAAGTCCTTAAAATCCCTAAGATATGGTTTTCAAATTTCGTACATATATGTAGATATAGTAAGCTTAAAAACGGCTTCAAATTTACTTGAAGTATATATATATATATATATATATATATATATATATATATATATATATATATATATATATATATGAATTAAAAGAATCGTAATTACAATTATATTTTTTAATAATTTAAAGCACTAAATTGTGCAATTTTATTACTTTTGTTCAATCCTAAATATAGCACAAACTAAATTCAAAATGTAGACAAACTTTTTATACACAGGTGACGTGTCAATCATTAGCTGTTTTTTTACAATATGACGGGTTTTAACGTGTCGTGATCTGTGTGGGTGCCGTAGCTCAGCGGTTCGAACGGTACCCACTTCTCGACAAGAAATTGGCAAATCTTCCAGCAGTAGCAAATTGCCATTAAAAATCTTCTAAAGGAGTTGTGTGACAGAGCTTAAAAAAAGTGATGTTACAAGGGTTCTGTTATTCGGAACCGGCTAAGATATGTAGGTCCCTTCTAATATGTGCAAATTTATTACGCATAACAGTACTGATAGAAAATATAGGCCAAAGAGCTCTTTGAGACTTATAAGTGCCACACACATTATATCATTGGGTATTTTGTACTTGGATTTGTATTATCAATGCTATCAAACATCCTGTTTACTGCTGTTTGATCTTATTTTAGAATGTTAATAGTAGAATCCACAACAGTATTTTAAATTTTAAGTAAGATTAGCAAATGTTTCCCATTTTCTTAAACTTGTATGATTGTATCACACATATTCGGTCTTCAATATTTCCAACATTTCCAATCCACTGCCACTCTTGCCTTGCACCGATTGCCTTTAAACAACGAACTGTCCATTTGAAACTCAGTTTTCGTGTATTCAAATACGTTATGCAGGTTTGACATACTATGCTCCAATGTTTAATGTTTTTGATATAGATGATGTAGTGCATTTGTGCCTTATAACATATTAGCATTATTTTAGCTAACTTTGACAAAAATTCTTGTAAATCATAGTACAATATGTTATCAGCTTTCATTCTGTGGCCGAAATAGCAGTTGTTCCAATTCCTTTCTATATTGTTCTGCGCTCTTAAAACCGGCGGCAAAATTGGAAAAGTTATCAATAGAGTCGTAATATCTTGATCTGTAGACGTAAGCCTTATCTTTATTGGAACATTATCTTCGTCAATGGGTTGATTCCTCAATGTACGTTGCACGTGGTCAGATGTGCCTCCTGCAAGTAGCACTTACTATTTTCAAATCTAGACACTATTGTATCATCCTATTCAAAAATCTTGTCCTAATAGCCACTTAAGCACTGGCCAAGTGGCCAGCAGAAAACTAGTTAGAATACTTTTTTTTCTGGTTTGCTTAGGGCATCTCTTATATTTGTGCCTTAAATGGCTCTCCTATAAGAAAATGAATGGGAGCTAAAGCTGCAGATAATTAGGATCTTCGGACATTGGGCAGATATGAAAATTCCTTCAACTTCGATGATAATAGTATCCAATTCTTCATAAGTAAGAGACGATGCGGAGGTGCTTCCGCCGTACTACTTTACATGTTCGGATACTTGTAATCGCCCACAAATTCGTATAATGCCATCAGTGTCCAAAAATGGAGAAAGATTTCCAATAACATTGTTCTTACTAACATCAATGTGTTTTTTGAGGTGTCTGCGATCTTCCTCATAGTCTGACTGCTCCATTGTTCGAGCAATTACCAAAACAGAATTTTTTAATTCATATAAGGCAATCTTTGACGGTTGTGAACACTTTCTGGCGATGTTAGTGAATGATCCTGATATCACTTTTCGTTTTATATTGAAGTTGTCACCGGATGCTGATAGTGCCCTTGAGTATGGTTGTGGGCAAAATGGTTGTGGGCAAAAGCCTTCTTAACCGTGCAGAAATATTGGCCCATAAAACTCTAGGTTACAGGCTGCTAGCTTTCTTGGTGATAGTCCCTGTGATAAAATATAAGCAGGATTTAAGGAACACTAGGTTTGATTTAGCTCTCGTGGTCAATTAAGCATCGAATACCGATGATCGGAGTTCAAGGCGAGGAAGAGGCTGTCGCTTTAGAGGAGCCACTAATGACTTTGCACACAACGACTTACAATTACTCGTCCATTCTTCAATACTAATTTGATGTAGAATTGCTTGTCGCGAAAATTAAGGGTCGAATCCTGGTCTTTCCAAATCCCAGCTGACTTGTCGATTGGTCATGCTTTTTCAATTACCTAGGCATAGCTTTAAAAAAAAATTATCGATTTTGAGCATCCATGTTAAGCCCAAAGCTTTAATGGTTTGATTATCTTCATTGTTGAAATTCTTGTTCCTCTGTATTAATACTTTACAACAGCAGTGAATAATTGCTAGACCATTTTTGTAGATAAAGACAATCTTGTGTCAAATGTCATTAAATGACAGCTTTACAATGAATCCTCCACCTTCTTCTTGTTAGTAACTGGTGATAAAATTCTGCACCAACAATATATCAATTTTGTCTGGACGATTGAATGTTGGTTCTGTTAACACGATATTATCAGGAATCGGCCAGTGATCGATGTTGTTTTCTTGCGAAGGTTGTGGAGATAGGAGGACAAGGGTCTTAAAATTGCACACTTCAATGCCCGGAGTCTTAATGATTTTAAACTTGATTGTGTAAAGTGTACATTTGAGGATTCCTTGGTTGACGTCATATGTGTTTCTGAAACGTGGTTTGAGAGTGATGTGAAGGATGAATACCTCAACTTAAGAAATTATAAACTATTTCGCAATGACAGCTGTGATAGAAGACGTGGGGGTGTTGCAATATACTGTAGGTCTAGTTTAAATGTAAAGATTTTGAATAAATCTAGAGATAGAGTTCATAAATATAGAAATTTTTGATACTAGTGTGATTGACTATGATCACTTTTTTCTGTGTGGTGACTTTAATCTGAACCTTTTAACTAATAATAGTTATATTAAGCGATTTATTGATGGCTTATGTGAGGTTGGTCTCAGCATTGTCAATAGCTTGCTTGACATATTTGTGGTATCTGAAATCTCTTTGGTGTTATTATTTAATAAAATATCTTTTATCTCTGACCATAACCTAATATTTTGCACTTTGAATATTGGTCTTAGTACAGTCGTCTCGGAGAACATGTTTGTCTATCGTGATTATAAATTCATTGATTTCACATGTATGTACAATGACTTACTTGATATCGATTGGTCTAGCTGTTGGTTCTTTAGTTCAGATGATGATAAATTAAACTACTTTATTACTGAGCTTACTAAACTATTTGACAAACATGTTCCTTTGAGAAATCGCCGTGTGATCAATAGCTCGTGTCCCTGGTTTACGCAAAATGTAAAATTAGCATTAAAAAACGTCACAAAACTTACAATAAATGAAAAAAAAAACCAACAGAATGCAACCTTCTGGATTACAAAAAGGCAAGGAATAAAGCTACCTCTATGGTCAGGTTGTCGAAGAGGATGTTTTTTAGATCGAAGCTTCAAGCTGTGTTGTAGTAACTCTGAAACATGTCGGATTGATCCCCAAGAAATCAATGACTTTTTTGTTGTTAACCCTGCTTCCAATTTTCCTAAGATTCTTCATCACAAAACATCTACCAAATTCCAAGACCGGTTTCAGTTTGACGCTGTGTGTGAGATGGACGTTGCACGTTGTCTAAACAAAATTAAGTCTAATGCTTTTGGAAAGGACGGTATTGCTATTAAGTTCATTAAACTGGTATTGTCTTCAATCTGGGTTTCGCGCTGGACACAGTTGCTCCACCGCAGTAGTAAAAATTTGTGGATGATATTAGAATACAATATGATAAAGGGCATTTGACATTGTTGTGTCTCTTGGATTTCTCAAAAGCATTTGTTAGTGTTAAACACTCTCTGCTGTGTATAAAGCTGAGACAATACTTCGGATTCTCGAATACTGCGGTTCGTTTGATGGAAAGTTATTTAAAGGATAGGTCTCAAAGCGTTAAAGTGTGTAAGGATTATTCTGCGTTTAACAAGGTGTGGTGTACCGCAAGGCTCTGTTCTTGGGCCCCTTCTTTTCTCATTATTCTTAAATGATATTTTTACAGTCTGCAGTTATGTCAACATGCATGCATGTCTTGATGACCTTCAACTGTACTTGTCAAGCCCTATTGGTCTTGTTGAGGATTTGTGTCTCAGAGTTAATGAGGATCTTTGTTCTATTGGCGAGTGGGCGACTGTAAATTTGCTGAAGTTGAACCCCTTGAAATCGAACGTTCTTTCAATTTCTAAAACATCTTACTCTCATGCTATTTCACCAATTTTTCTTAACGAAACCCAACTTGAATTTGTGAGTAAGGTTAGGAATCTTGGTTTTATTATTAACTCTTCCCTTTCTTGTGAAGACCATATTAATAATGTGGTGAGTAAGTCGTACTCTGTTCTTCGTAACCTCACAATGACTGCATCATTTGTGCCATGTGTAACTAAACGAAAATTAATTCCCCAATTGCTGATCCCTATTTTAACATATTCTGATGTTGTTTACAGTAAGCTGGACTCTAGGTCCTTGCACAAATTACGTGTAACATTCAATAATGCTGTTCGTTACATTTACGGTTTAAAAAAGTTTCATCATGTCTCGGCCTATAGTGGAAAAATTCTTGGTTTTGATTTTTTCAATTATCTTGATGCTAGAAATTGCATCTTCTTATAGAGACTTATCCACTCGCAGAGTCCAGCATACTTGTATTAAAAGCTTCAATTCTGTAGGTCGGGTAGAGGCATCTTCTTATACCAGGTTTTAATTTCAAAAATTCTAGTAGGTTATTCTTCCTTAGCGCTGTTAGATTGTGGAATTCGCTTCCGGTAATATTAAGAATGCTGTTACTATGGTAAACTTTAAGCACCTAATTCTCGTACATTTCTCTAATAAACCTTAATTATTTTTCTTTCTATCTCTCTCTCTCTCTCTCTTTCACACGCACTTTCTTTTCTTTTCCCTTTTCCCTTTTCTTGACCGCCCTATTTAGTTTTAAGCAATTACTTTGTTCTATTATTTTTTAAGCAATTTGTTGTTAATACGAGTATCTTTGAAGTTGTTATTTCATGTTTACTTTGCGTATGTGAAAGATTATTATATGCGAACTAAAATGAAAATTAAATAAAAATAAAAAATAAAATATAGTGTGAGGTATACGACCGCTTCCAGCCTTGTAAGGTAATGTTGACACACGATGCTGTACCTTGGTATAGCGCAATCAGATTCTATTGATTCTATTGATAAGATGATTCAGTAGATTCCCAGGCGCTTAAGTAATCGTTCCGTTAAAAAGTTGACCTGGAACCCGAATCAAGAACGGCTCGACATTGTACTTCTCTTCTTTCTTTTCTTTATTTTTCTACTTTATGGCTTCACTGTGGTGAGTGATGCCACTTCATCACTTGAGGGTGCTGATTCTGCTTTTTGGTATAAATCATATAAAGATGCTGGACCATCAGTTAGAGAAGCCTGCGACTCGTTGATCAGTTGATAAGTGATCAGCCTTTGTTGCGTCATTTTCGAATTCTCGAAGTGTACCAGCGTATTGCACTTCATGCAGTTAAGCAAAAGTATATATGGTCATGCCGAAGTTTACATTAATGTTAACTGGACCTTCCTAATAGTTACATATTACTAATTTTCTTAGTTATAATTTACTTCAATTACAGTGTTAATCACCAAAGAGAGTGGACGTGTTTTGGATGTCTTCTCTGAAAGAGTCAGATAAATAATTGATTTCAGTTTGAAAAATCTATCACATTGCGAAAAGACGCTAAATAAAAACAACCAGTTATTTCTGTGTTATAGTTGAATTTATTGTGCATACAGATAAGTAAAAAGGAAAAATAAAATCAAAGATAAAAAAACATAGTTCGGAAACAGATATTTTTTGTAATATGAGTGTTCGGCACAGGCAATCGCCTGTTAACGTGTGTGTAAATCATAATTTCCATAATTGCAATCACCCGCGCAAACCCCGCCACTAAATGCATTATCAAAAAAATCATTTGATACACACTGCACAAGTAAAATTAAGAGTGCAAATCTCCTGCCAGCACATATTCCTCACTCTAACACTACTACATGTGGGTGCCGTGGCTCAGTGGTTAGTGTGTTGGCCTTCAGATCTGTAGGTCGTGGTTCAATCCCCGGCTGATGCATAACAAATTTAATATCGAAAGATTTTTCTATCGAACGGTACTCACCTGTTGGCTAGCAATTGGCAATTCTTCCGACAGTAAGAACTTGCCATGAAAAAGCTTCTAAAAGAACTCTGTGACAAATCTCAGAAAAAGTGATGTCATAAGGGTTCTGCCGTTCGGAACCGGCTAAAATAAGTAGGTCCCTTTTGATACTGTCCAAAATTTAACACGCACAACAGTAATGGAAGAGAAGCTCGGCCAATGAGCCCTTCGGGGCTTTAAGTGCCATATATTTATTTATTTTTTTTTAACACTACATCAAATTTGGCAACAACAAACACATGTCGAATCCCATCAAATGCAGGTAAACAAAATAATATGTGCTCTCTTGATGTTCTATCTCCTTTTATACCGTGGAGTGTACAATGCGCTTCTTCTGCAAACAAGTAACGGCCTTTCTACTGAAGTACATGACCCAGTAGTAAAAAGATGTCGCCAAAATTCAAAATAAATGAATTTGATGCTGGAAAAAATAATTACTACACATATCACCTAAAAAGTACTAAGTGTTCTCAAATGCATCAAACCCATCGTTGATATTAAGGGGGGAGTAAGGGATAATTTGAAATAAAAAACACTTTCTTCGCTGATTTTTTACGGAGATACAGCTTAAGCAAATTTATTTGAACATTTTTTTAATTATAAAGCATCATCTAGAGAATATTTAGTTAAATTTCCGTAATTAAATATTGAAAAATAAGCCGGTGACAGAGCATTTCTCAAAACGTCTTTTGAAAAATAAGTTGTTCAGTGAACACGATAACTCGGCGTAGAATTATCTGAAATCAAAAATGTTGTTAAATTTACTTAAAGTATGAGTTAATTCTCCTCCCTCAGTCGTTGTTGAGTTATCATTTTCGTTTTTCAACAGTTCGTGGCCTATTTAAGCAAAAAACGGAATTTCGCTATAATTTCGGATTTATCCGCTATTTTTTCGGTGACAAACTACCTTAATATGAAAATTGAAAAATGAAAATATCGCTCGGGGGGGTTGGGGGGTTGTGTTGGTGGTAGACATTTTATACCAAGAAAGTATGTTTCAAGTTTGAAACGAATCGGTCGAGTCGATTTTGCAGGATCGAGGTCGAGATTTTGCAGGATCGTGTTCACGGACTTCGAAAAATTGGTTTTCAGAAAAACACGTTTGAAGTTTTTTTTTCTCAAAAAGTGAGAAACAAATTTTTTATTGCAACTTACCCTGAATCATCGATCCAGGTCCATAAATACGTTCCCGGCAGCAATCTCGTTGTCTTGGAACTCTTTTCTTGCAAATCTGCGTCTGATTCTTCCTTCCTTGCTCTGTTCATCGACTTTACTTTCAGCTCTGTCTTTACGACGCTCATCCTCGGTTCTCGCATACTCGTGAGCCATTGGCCAAATGCCGATACCTATGTCATTCATAAATGTCAGGACAGCAGCAGCGCCCTCATTGAACATACATGCAGCTACGTATGTGCGAATTCGACAATGTCCTTGCTACTTGATAACTTTTTTGGCGCAATCCTCCATATTAGTTGGTTTAGGCTTTCATTCGTGTTTTGAGTGAAGCCTCTTATACACCTTTCTAGCAGTTCGTCCTTGCTCAAATCTTCATAAATCTTTGATCGCTTGCAAAACATCGTCTGGAAGTGGTGTGTAATAGTGTTTGAAACCTTCTACTCCTTTTGTGGCTAAGGCTTTTTCATAAGGGCACCATGACGTCTCGCCGCTCGGACATTTATCGTGTTGAGGTTTTTTATCAGTCGACTGCTGGTGGTAGTAGGTTGCCCAAATGGCATTTTTCATATTCACGACAGAGTCACAATTATTTCTGATTGCAGATCCGTAGTATCGACTTAAATTATCGATTATTTTTGCGCCAAGTACATTATTTCTGCGTTTTTTGCCAGCATTTATCCCAGTTTTTACAACTTTGTCTTGAACAGTATTTTTTACGATCTCGCGCAGACGTGTGCCCATCCTTTTTTGCACATGCCCAACACATTCCTTTTTGTGAATCGTAAAATCTTCATCGTAAGGTTTGGCTTTCACTAAATTGCCATATGTTTAGCTAGCTCCATCTCCGATGTAGTCACCGATCTTCACTCCGTACTTCTCAACTGAAAGGCTAAACATTCCAATGACAGCTTCAACTTCCATGTTTCCGGATGCTCCCGTGTGATTAGCTTTGCATTCATCGTTCTGTGTATGTTCTTCCAACCACTCTTCAAATTCTGCGATATTTAATTTTTGTTCTCAAAGTTTGCACATATGACAATATAAGCTGCTCACAAAAATGTCGAATACTTTTCTAGTAAAGTATCCAATAAGAGAAGTTTCCTTCTTTTGCATACGATTTGAATGAAACTTTTCCACTACATAGAGCACATTTCATTAAAGTCGAAATTGTAGTAAAAACCAGTAAAAAAATCAATATATCACGATAGTGCTTATCCGCTTCTTTTGGCACTTTAGTATTAACTTTTATTTTTTTTCGACGAAGCACTATTTTTACGAATACCATCTTTTATGCATTTGTTCCGATTGGCCCTTTTTTTCGGTCTACTCAAGATTTTGTTCGAGGTTCTCTGATCTTCCCGTGACACTTTTGATACTCTTGGCATGCTCGTTAAAATTCGCAACAAATTCGGTTCGATATATGAGTTGAGCACCGCGCGGCAACTGCTCGATTGAACGTACAGATGAACTGATGTATCATTTTCACCTCGAAATATGAACTTATCTATTACACCCACTAAACTAGTTTTGCAGAATCCTAAGAAAACCGTCTAGAGAGATAAAAATATCAAAGGGACTGCAACAAACGTGAATATTATATCCGCTTGTCGGCAGCGCACGCTTAGAGATAAGCGCGCAACTGTGGTCGTTTCGGAGATAAAGGAGGCGCCCCTCAGGGGCGCATTATTTTGACAGTTTTGCTCCGATCGATTTGAAATTTTGGCACAACATTTTTGAAATATTACACTTCAAGAAAAGGAAAAAAAATCGATTTTCCGAATCTGCTGGGCCCCTTACTGTATCTCTTATACACTTCAGATATTACCAACAATAACCACACATTTATGTCGACTTTTGCTGATGTTACAGCAATATCGTGCTCTCACTCTAACCCCATAGAAGCTACTAAACTCCTGCAGATTCATCTCGATTCTTTCGAAATCAGGTTAGCAGAATGACGCATAAAAGTCAATGAATCAAAGAGCGTACATGTAACCTTCTCTCTAAGGTAAGATACACAATGTTCCTCAACAAAGTACTTGGGTATTCACCTCGACAGAAGGCTGACCTGGAAAAATCACATAGAGGCAAAGAAAACTCAGATCAAGCTTAAAATGAATCAGTTATGGTGGCTGTTACACAAAAGCTCAAAGTTGAATCTCGAATACAAAGTGCTATTATATAAAACAATCCTAAAGCTAATTCAGTTATGGGGCACCGCAGCTCCCTCAAATTGAATAGTATGTGAAGGAAGAGCGTGTGCCATGTTGATGTGTCTATTTGCAGTTCCGATTCTTGCAATTCACAATTTAATAATACAAACAAATAAATGTTATTTTATGATGCGAGACACACCATTCTTAGTTCACATTTCATTAAAAGATGACAAAATCGCATTACGAAAAAGTTACAGCTATTCAAGGAATCTTATTCCCCAGGACAGAAAAATAAATAACAAGTTTTCTAGGTGCAACAGGTTTTTATAGAAAGTTTATCAGGGATTATTCAAAGATCGCCTACCCAATAAGTAAATACCTTAAAAAAGGATGTAAAATGAAAACAAACGATCCACAGTATGAAAAATTGAAAACCCTTATAAGTTCACCCCCAATTTTAAAATATCTAAAATTTGATAAACATCTTTGTAGTAACGATATATGCAAGTTATTATGCAATTGGCGCAGCTTTTTCAAAACAAGGCAAACATGTGTGCTATGTATCAAGAACACTGAATACACATGAAACAATTATAGTACCATTGATAAAGAATTTCTATACATAGTATACGCAGTTAAATATTTTAGACTTTACTTACATGGAAATAAATTCAAAATTGTGACAGACCATGCACCTATTAAATATCTCAACAATAAGTACTGGGTAATTTAAAAACTATCCGCGGTTTTTTGTTATTAGATTGTGTTGATGCCCATATATCGGGAAACACTAATTCGATTGTGTCAAACGGATGTGTTTGAAAGAAGACATTTTAGGCTAGATTTTCTTTAATTCGTTGCTCGTGTAAAAAGTTATATTGATTTGAAAATGAGTGAAATATCTGAAGAAATGCGCTATATGATGCTTTTTACAATAATAAAGATAAAACCGCTGCAAATATTGTTTACGCTGAAAGAGAAAATAAGCGAAAATTTTATAATGTAAACAAAATTGGAGAAATTAGTGACGAAACTTTAATAATAAAGAACGCTATAAATGATAAATTTTACCGAAATTGTAATTTGAAAAATTGAACACTTACAAAAAATTATATCATAAGCTTTTCAAATTGTGGAATAAAATTTCAACAAAATGTGTTTTTATATTAATAATATAAAAACGAAAATCATAACTCATACTTTTATCCATTTAGTAAACTCAACCAAAATTATGATAAAACCTTAACATTCGAAAATCTTGTAAGTAATAATGTAAAAAATTCAGAAGAAATTAAAGAACGGAAGTTGAATAAAAAATATCCTACGGAAAAAATCTACCTCTTATTATAATTCTGATAATAATAACAATAGTTTTTTTAGTGAAATATACTACGCAATTAATCTAACTTTTATTATAATTCACATAATAATAACAATAGTTTTTTTTAGTGTAGGCAAAAAGTATAAAAGTAATTGTTAAAATCACAAACAAACAAATTCAGGTAAGTTTCAGTTTTGGGGAGTTATGGGTGATAACGTAATACAAAGAGAGCCAAAAAGGTTGTCAATTTTTTAAATTACCTTTTGCCCATGTTGCGAAACATAATATTGAAATATGTAAACAAGCTTTCAGCTAGTAAGCAAAAAAAGAATAATTAAAAAAATGTAATGAAATGCTTACTAGTATTAAATCAAATGTCCAAAATATAACAATATATAAATAATGTATATATTGATTATTTCTTATATTAGAAATTTTTTTTTTTTCAAGCTCATTTTATTGGATCTTTCTAAATTACTTAGAAACTAACAATAAGTAATCAAATCTTACAAACTAACTAAAATTATGTGATATTCCCAACGTTCCATCACAATTTGTTGAGTCGCGAGGTATCGCAATTTCACAGCATATTCAGTGTGTCTTTTCTTTTTAATCGACGATGCCCCGTGCTCAGCAACAATTGCCTAGCAAGGGTATTCGGATGATTGTGTAATTTTTGAATGTAGCTTCTGCAGGACATTGCAACTTCCTCAGAAATTGTGGGTATATTTAAATCTCGATGGATGTTAACGTTCCTTATATACCAAGGCACGTTTACAAAAATTCGCAAACACTTGGATTGTATTCGCTGCAATTTTTCGATATTTGAGGGAAATGCGGTGCCCCAAAACTGAATACCATAAGTCCAAATTGGCTTCAGGATTGCTTTACATAATAGCAATTTGTATTCAAGATTCAACTTTGATCTTTTGTGTAACAGCCACCATAACTGATTCATTTTAAGCTTGATCTGAGTTTTCTTTGCCTCTATGTGATTTTTCCATGTCAGCCTTCTGTCGAGGTGAATACCCAAGTACTTTGTTGAGGAACTTTGTGGAACTTATTGGCCATTAATATTAAGTGGGGGACATGTATCTAGCCTTAGCGTAAAGGTTACATGTACGCTCTTTGATTCATTGACTTTTATACGCCATTTTGCTAGCCAGATTTCGAGAGAATCGATATGAGTCTGCAGGAGTTTAGTAGCTTCTATGGGGTTAGAGCGAGAGCACAATATTAGAATGAATCAATAAATACACTCTAGCAAATCGATAGAAAGGAACTATGACCTTGCTTTTCTTCAAATAATGCTCTAGAAATGGTGACTACCTATTATACGACTATCTCGTATGCTTGACGCTTTACCTAAATTTGCCTGACCCGAATGACAATTTATTAAGTAATCAAACTCTTCTATTATCGGAATTGCTGGATTGGCATGTATGAAATTATAGAAAGTGTACGAAAATCGTTTGTACTTGCCATATTTACCGTCAAACTTGGACAACTTAAGACTTAAGAGCCGATTACGATGTGAATTGAAATGAATGGCAAATGTATTTATTTTATGCAACACATAATTTCTGAAAGATTCTTAACGCTTTGCGTTAAAAAACTCATAATATCATAACTTTACAATGCAGAGTACAGCGCTGCATCCAAAGTGCACTATCTCACTTCACAAAGCGTAATGTCGCATCGTTATTAAGTACAATTTTTCTGAAGGAAACCCCTTTATTTCCATCAATTCGGGCCACCATTTTGTCGCTGCTTATAGTTTATAGTCGAAAAAGATAACATCCGGTGCTACGGTTTACGACACGAGGCTGTGTCACCATAATCTGTCGTAAGTAACCACACCTGTGACTTCGTCGGATCATTACTTCGATAGCACAATACGCTACAACATCGTTGACATCGTTATTGCTGCTCGCCATCATCGTGCGAAAGGGTAGATTTGACATCACACAACTAAGACGTAAAGCTTCAGAATCCTACATATCATCATGTCGTTAGACGTAATGTCCACTTATGTCGCCGATAACCGGAGCATCGACATCAGCATCCATGCAGCCGAATTGTCATAAACGAAATTATCGAAGGTGTGTGAAAATAATTTGTACTCGCCATATTTACCGTCAAACTTGGCTCGAGGCTGAATTTTCCGACAGTTGGACCAAAGGTACCTTCCTTGCCCACCCTGGCATTAAAGTCGCCAAGCACGATTTTGATATCGTAGCGGGGGCAGCGGTCATAAGCTTCTTCGAGGCGCTGAAAGAAGCTCTCCTTGGTCACATTGTCCTTCTCATCCGTCGGAGCGTGGGCACATATAAGGCTGATGTTGAAGAATTTTGCCTTGATGCGGATTGTGGCCAGCCGTTCGTTCACAGGTGTGAACTGTGAGACAAGATGTCGTAGTCTCTTGCTGACCAAAAATCCACATCCTAATTCGTGCCTTTCAACATGGCAACTGTAGTAGATGTCACAGGACGCTCTTTTGGAGCAGCCCTGTCCTGTCCATCGCATTTCCTGGAGAGCGGTGATGTCAGCTCTCTATTTTTGGAGGACATCAACCAGCTGGACAGAGGCACCCTCCCTATAAAGGGACCGGACATTCCAGGTGCATATCCGTAAATCATTGTCCTTTTTTCGTTTGCGGGGGTCATCAACAAAAGCGGTAGTCCTTATCCGAGGCATATTTGTTTTTTTCATTGGGGGGTTTTTTATGTGGCGGATCCCAAACCCAACGCACAACCTCTAACCGAAGAGATTTTCGCCACTCACTTCAGCCGCCTCCCAGCGGGTGCCAGGAAGACGTTGCCCGGTGGTCGCCACATGGAGGGCCCCCATTAATAATAATGAAAGCGCCATCACATAGTAAGCAGAGCAAGCTATATGACTACCCCTCATTAACAACTAAAGGTATCATCACATAGCGCTCAGATCAAACTACATGACAGCCAGTGAGTTGACTTGCGATGAGTTCAACAAGGATTGCGCTAGCCCCACCCGGTTAAGGCAGTTAGCCACGTTACCTTGCGAAAACACCACCAGACCACCATGTATATCTATATATATATATATATATATATATATAAATATATATATATATATATATATATATATATATAAATATATATATATATATATATATATATATATATATATATATATATATATATATATATATATATGGCTTTTAATAGCCACACACACACGCACTCACATATATATATATATATATATATATATATATAAAGGGTTATCCATTTCGCGGTTTCAAAAATATAGGGCTAGAATTCGACATCTGTCAAACTGAGTTGTTAAAACAATTTCTTTCTTTTTCAGTTCAAAGTCTGACATTTGCGAAAATGGATCGCTTAACTATCGCACAACGCATTAAAATTGTAAAAACCTACTACAAAAATGGTGATTCTGCCACAGCCACATATCGTGCTTTAAGAGGAGATTATGGTTTACATAATCGTCCAACTACGCAAGCAATTGGCAAAATTGTGAAGAAATATGAAGAGACTGGATCGGTTACAGATATTGTAAGGCCTATGCATCATCGTTTCGCTTGTACCACCGAAAATATCGCTGCTGTAAGTGAAAGTGTTGCCGAAGACCCGAATTAGGACTGTCTTACGGCACATTATGGCGTATTTTGCATTTGGATCTACACCTACATCCATATAAAATCCAGCTCACACAACAACTGAAGCCAGCTGACCATTCACAACGTCGTAGATACGTCGAATGGGTGCTTGAACAACAGGCGGTGGACGGCGATTTTTCGAACAAAATTTTCTGAAGCAAATTTCTCACTCGGTGGGTATGTTAACAAACAAAATTGTCGTATTTGGGGTTCTGGGAATCCTCAAGTAATTGAAGAGAGGCCACTACATCCACAAAAAGTCACTGCTTGGTGCGCTCTTTGGTCCGGAGGTGTGATTGGACCTTACTTCTTCGAAAACGACGATGGAACGACTGTCACCGTCAATTCGGAGCGTTATGGTCATATGATAACCGACTTTTTTTGCCTGCTATTGAAGAATACGACTTAGAGAATATGTGGCTTCAACAAGACGGTGCCACATGCCACACAACTCGAGCGAATATGGCTTTATTGCAAGAGAAATTTTCTGGCCGCGTAATATCTCGTCGTGGCGATATCAAGTCGCCACCAAGATCATGCGATTTGACACTGCTTGACTTTTTGTGGGGCTACGCGAAAGACCGTATTTATGCAGATAAACCTTTAACTCTTGAGCACCTAAAAACCAACATTCGTCACGTTTTGGCTGAGATACCGCCCAATATGTGTCAAACGGTGGTCGAAAATTACATCAAAAGAATCGATGCTTGCAAGAATTCGCGTGGTGGTCATTTAAATGATGTAGTATTTCACACATAATGTCAACGTTCAAACTTTATAATAAAAAAGAAATATCATATATATCATAATATTTTATATGTGTTTTATTTACATTTACTTTTGAAACCGCAAAATGGATAACCCTTTATATATATATCCGGACGGTTCTGATCCTACTGGATCGGGTACTATAGCTGGGCTCTAAGCTACCGGGGGGGGTCGGCAGGTCGCGGATAGCCGGACGGCCTGTGGTAGCAGGTTAGTTGCGAGATAAGTTTAAACGATGCAATCCCCGACGATGAGCGGCAGGAGCGGAAGATGCGGCATAAAAGCTAGCATATCCTATGACGTTCCTGTGACAGTGGCGAATCGACACCGCCTCTTAGAAAAGTGTGTCCCCCTCATCATGCATGGCATGATGAGTTACAAAAAAATCCAGGCGCGACGGTTTTTATAGTGGACGGCTTCCTGGTCAGCGTCTGTACACCATGTTAGGTGCAGCTGATAGATTGACCGGTACACTCCGCGGCGCACTGGGAGTTCCTCGAAACCTTAACAGTTTACTCTGCTGTTGGGTTGAAGGGGGTGATGTGAGCTTGCTCTGCAGAGGTGTAAGCCGCGGTGGGTATCAGGAACCAGCCCCTTCGGGCCTTAGGCAGTGTGTATTGGAAGCAGGAGTTGTAGCCTGCGTTGCCCCGGGCGAGTGTCGGTTCGTCTTTGTTTTCCGGAACCGGTAAAGCGAAGGACAGGCCTCAGGGAACTGGGGTAGGGGCACAGTCCCCGAGGGTACTCCCGTTCCTGTCTCTTTCGAACCGCCCCAACCCCCCCCCCCCCCCCCCCACACGATGCGCTGGTACAAATAGTAAATAGAGAATATAAAGAAAACTAACAACGATATCAGCAGTAACAACAGCAACGTATTAACAGGAGATAGGTCGACAAAGGATACCGAAGACCCATTCAAAAGGAGCAACATAGTTCCTCGCTCTCCAAAAGCGACGGAATCAACGGATATCACAACTGTAGAACACGAAACAGGTGATAAAACAGTGAGCCAGTCATCATTCCATAAGCTAGGTGAACATATAAGAAGCCTAGTTGATATGATGGAAGACGGAAAAAGACGCTCAATCCATCAGCAAATGAGAGATGCAATATATAGTATTAAGGCGTTATACGAACTATCTGCCATAGAGCAAAAAGACGAGGAGGCAAAAAAAGTGATACTGAAAAACAATTGCACTCAAACGTCACCATGGGCTAGACAGACCCCAAAAGAGAAGAGGAGGCAAGAAAATGTATATGAAACGCCCCCAATGAACCGTCATACATTGCAAACCAAGGCGAAAAATGTACCAAGTCAGGCATCCCAGGTTAAACCACCAAATGCAGCAAGCAAGGTGACACCAGTAGTGGAAATTAAAACTAAACAACAGGAGAAGAATACGAATGCAAAGGTCGGTACAATACTGGAACAGGCACAACCACAAAAAAGTGGACGAAAGTACAGAAAAAGCAGAGAAAAGATATTGGTGTGAAAGTGGAACCAGACGTACTTATCATAGTGGCTTCAGCATCCATCACGTATGTTGATACATTAAGGAAAATAAAAGGCGATGATGCACTGAAATCCTTAGGAGAAAATGTAAGGACTGTGCGACGGACAGCGAAAAATGAGCTGCTCCTGGAACTAAAGCGAGCACCGGAACGGAGCACGGTAGAAGTGCTAGGCGATTCGGCGGAAGTTGTAGTAAAAACGCACTCCAGCACGATTCAACTAAGAGACCTTGATGAGGTAACAACGGCAAAAGAGGTATGTGACGCTTTACATGCACAGTGTGACATTCGGCGACCGGACGAGTCAGAGGTCCGTAACATGAAAATAGGGCAACAAGGTACCCAAATAGCTTACATCAGTCTACCATTGGTGGACGCTGCAAAGGTACTAAAAGCGCAGCGGATCTGAATAGGATGGGTTTCCTGCCGAGTACGTGATTGCATCTCACCAATAAGGTGCTTCAAATGTTGGGGATATAACCATCTAGCGCGAAACTGCAAAAAAGAGGTGGATCGGAGATCTATGTGCAGAAAGTGTGGTCAGGAGGGTCACCTAGCGGCCGGCTGCAAAAACGCACAGAAATGTGCACTATGTGGAGGGAATCATGCGGCTGGAAGTACGCGCTGTTCCGAACATCAGAAGGCAATAAAGAAAGACAGTAAATGAAGATTGTTCAACTAAACCTGAACCATTGTACGGCAGCGCAAGATATTCTGCAGCAAACAGTAATTGAAAACCAGTTCGATATTGCGCTACTGTGCGAGCAACACCACCGGTAATTATAGCCGGCGATTTCAATACTTGGTCTACAGCATGGGGTAGTAGATGTACGAACCGCAGAGGCCAAGTTCTCATGGAAAGTATGACTTTACTGGACGTAGAACTTCTCAACGACGGACAACACACCTTCGAAGCAGGGAACAAACGGTCGGCTATAGACCTAACCTTTGCACATAGTACGATCACGCGACACACCAAGTGGAGGATTGACGAATTTCATACCCACAGCGATCATCGAGCAATTGTCATTGAATTACAATTGGCAAAACCACAACGTATAACCAAGGTGCAGACAGGAGGATGGAAACACCATTTCTTTGACAAGGACGTGTTCCTGCTGATATGGGAGGATAGAACTACATATGGTGAGAATGCAACAAATATGGCAGACAATATCATGGCACGACTGAAGAGATCATGTGATGCGGCGATGCCTAGGAAAACAAAAAGCCGACAAGAAAACCGGTCTATTGGTGGAACGAAAACATTGCAGAGCTCAGGAAACACTGCAATCAAGCCCGTAGAAGATTACAAAGGGCACGAAATCGACCGTCACGGGACCTGCTACTCGAGATATATAAACTATGCCGCAATCAGCTTAAAAAGGCGATAAAAACGAGCAAGGATGCATGTTTCAAAGACCTCCGAGAATGTGCAGATACCGATCCTTGGGGCAGGGCGTACTAAATAGTTATGAATAAAGTAAGAGGACGAAGATCACCACAACCGACGAAATCAGTGCTAATGGAACGGATGGTAAATGTATTGTTCCCCCCCCCCCCTCGAAGATAGTTTGGAATACCACTGTCCACCCGCGGAAATAGGTAACGGTAACTGCAGAAGAAGTGTTACTTAACTTGAATAAAGTGGGAGATAATAAGGCTCCAGGACCCGACGGCATTCCTAATGTAGCAATGAAGGCAGCTATCAAAGCGGACCCCAGTATTTTTGCAACGATGTTTGACAAATGGTTGCGTGAGGGTGGTTTTGCTCCTATGTGGAAACGTCAGAGACTCATGCTTCTTCTAAAAACCGGCAAACAACCAGACCAGCCGTCATAATACCGGCCGCTGTGTATGCTAGATTCTTTGGGGAAGGTACTGGAGAGGATAATTGTTAATCGTTTGCAGGAGACGATGGAACGGCCAAATGGCTTATCATCCACACAATTTGGCTTCCGCAGAGAGAAGTCTACAATAGATGCGGTGCAAATGGTAAGAAATATAGGTCGTGAAGCTACTAGCTGAATAAGGTGGAGGTGGGGTGATAAGAAATACTGCGCAGTAGTAACACTGGACGTCAAGAAAACCTTCAACACAGCAAGGTGGCCGAAGATCATACGGGCACTGGAAAATTTTAGCACCCCAAAGTACCTGACGCGGATAATCGCCAACTACTTCGACAAGAGAGTACTGCTATACGATACAGATGTAGGCGTGAAACAGTATAACGTTTCGCGGGGCGTTCCACAAGGCTCAGTACTTGGCCCGACATTATGGAACACTATGTACAATGACATCCTGAAGATAAGTATTCCAGCAGGAACCAAGTTGATTGGCTATGTAGATGATATAGCACTGGTTGTAATAGAGAAGACAATACCTAAAGTGCAGGAACTAATGCTTTGTCGCGCATAATGTCGAACATAGGTGGACCCCGTTCTAGTAAAAGGAAATTGCTGGCAAAGGTGACAAGCTCTATCATGCTGTATGTAGCTCCAGTTTGGGCTGACGCAACACAGAAAGCTACATACATGGCTGGCATCAGATCTACATACCGTTTGAGTGCACTGCGGGTAGCTAGCGCTTTTTGCACCGTGTCGGACGATGCAATCGTGGTCATTGCGTCAATGCTACCTATTGACATATTGGCACGCGAACTGCAGCGAATTCACTCATCGGACAGAAATACATCAAAGGAGGAAGGGAGAAGCGTAGTCTCTTGGAGTGGCAACAGAAGTGGGAAACATCCGTGAAAGGTAGATGGACATACAGGTTGATGTCAAACGTAGAACGGTTTAACAGAAGACATGGTGAAGTGGATTTCCATCTAACCCAATTGATAAGCGGACATGGATGTTTTAAGCAATATCTACACCGTTTTAAGCACGAGGAAGATCCTTTCTGCCCTGAATGTCCTGGTGAAATTGAACATGCGGAACAAGTCCTTTTCTGTTGTTCTCGCTTTAGAAATGAGAGGCAAGCTATGCAGGAAGCATTTGGAGAATGCCCTACAAATAGCAAACTGATATCGCACATGTGCGAATCACTTGAAAAGTGGGTGGTAGTACAATCGGTAGCTGCACGAATGATGACTGAGCTCCGACGCATAGAACGCCATAGAGCAATGGCGTATATATATATATATATATATATATATATGTGTGTGTGTGTGTGTGTGTGTGTGTGTGTGTGTGTGTGTGTGTGTGTGTGTGTTTTAACGAGGAGGAAAACATCGAAAGCCTATCAGTGCGAGACTTTAACCCGCTAAAACCACTTCTCGTCCGGACGGAAGATTTCTCCTGGAACGACCGCTAAGTATTTCGTCAGGAAGACCGTCATGAGCGATTTTGCTCGTAGTTCGTTAGGTAGGTCATTTAATTCGTACCTGTCAACATTGCAGCAACGTTCATTCTGCGTTCCATTGCTCTATGGCGTTCTATGCGTCGGAGCTCAGTCATCATTCGTGCAGCTACCGATTGTACTACCACCCACTTTTCAAGTGATTCGCACATGTGCGATATCAGGTTGCTATTTGTAGGGAATTCTCCAAATGCTTGCTGCATAGCTTGCCTCTCATTTCTAAAGCGAGGACAACTGAAAAGGACGTGTTCCGCATGTTCACTTTCACCAGGACATTCAGGGCAGAATGGATCTTCCTCGTGCTTAAAACGGTGTAGATATTGGCTAAAACATCCATGTCCGCTTATCAATTGGGTTAGATGGAAATCCACTTCACCATGTCTTCTGTTAAACCGTTCTACGTTTGACATCAACCTGTATGTCCATCTACCTTTCACGGATGTTTCCCACTTCTGTTGCCACTCCAAGAGACTACGCTTCTCCCTTCCTCCTTTGATGTATTTCTGTCCGATGAGTGAATTCGCTGCAGTTCGCGTGCCAATATGTCAATAGTAGCATTGACGCAATGACCACGATTGCATCGTCCGACACGGTGCAAAAAGCGCTAGCTACCCGCAGTGCACTCAAACGGTATGTAGATCTGATGCCAGCCATGTATGTAGCTTTCTGTGTTGCGTCAGCCCAAACTGGAGCTACATACAGCATGATAGAGCTTGTCACCTTTGCCAGCAATTTCCTTTTACTAGAACGGGGTCCACCTATGTTCGACATTATGCGCGACAAAGCATTAGTTCCTGCACTTTAGGTATTGTCTTCTCTATTACAACCAGTGCTATATCATCTACATAGCCAATCAACTTGGTTCCTGCTGGAATACTTATCTTCAGGATGTCATTGTACATAGTGTTCCATAATGTCGGGCCAAGTACTGAGCCTTGTGGAACGCCCCGCGAAACGTTATACTGTTTCACGCCTACATCTGTATCGTATAGCAGTACTCTCTTGTCGAAGTAGTTGGCGATTATCCGCGTCAGGTACTTTGGGGTGCTAAAATTTTCCAGTGCCCGTATGATCTTCGGCCACCTTGCTGTGTTGAAGGTTTTCTTGACGTCCAGTGTTACTACTGCGCAGTATTTCTTATCACCCCACCTCCACCTTATTCAGCTAGTAGCTTCACGACCTATATTTCTTACCATTTGCACCGCATCTATTGTAGACTTCTCTCTGCGGAAGCCAAATTGTGTGGATGATAAGCCATTTGGCCGTTCCATCGTCTCCTGCAAACGATTAACAATTATCCTCTCCAGTACCTTCCCCAAAGAATCTAGCATACACAGCGGCCGGTATTATGACGGCTGGTCTGGTTGTTTGCCGGGTTTTAGAAGAAGCATGAGTCTCTGACGTTTCCACATAGGAGCAAAACCACCCTCACGCAACCATTTGTCAAACATCGTTGCAAAAATACTGGGGTCCGCTTTGATAGCTGCCTTCATTGCTACATTAGGAATGCCGTCGGGTCCTGGAGCCTTATTATCTCCCACTTTATTCAAGTTAAGTAACACTTCTTCTGTAGTTACCGTTACCTATTTCCGCGGGTGGACAGTGGTATTCCAAACTATCTTCGAGGGGGGGGGGGGAACAATACATTTACCATCCGTTCCATTAGCACTGATTTCGTCGGTTGTGGTGATCTTCGTCCTCTTACTTTATTCATAACTATTTAGTACGCCCTGCCCCAAGGATCGGTATCTGCACATTCTCGGAGGTCTTTGAAACATGCATCCTTGCTCGTTTTTATCGCCTTTTTAAGCTGATTGCGGCATAGTTTATATATCTCGAGTAGCAGGTCCCGTGACGGTCGATTTCGTGCCCTTTGTAATCTTCTACGGGCTTGATTGCAGTGTTTCCTGAGCTCTGCAATGTTTTCGTTCCACCAATAGACCGGTTTTCTTGTCGGCTTTTTGTTTTCCTAGGCATCGCCGCATCACATGATCTCTTCAGTCGTGCCATGATATTGTCTGCCATATTTGTTGCATTCTCACCATATGTAGTTCTATCCTCCCATATCAGCAGGAACACGTCCTTGTCAAAGACATGGTGTTTCCATCCTCCTGTCTGCACCTTGGTTATACGTTGTGGTTTTGCCAATTGTAATTCAATGACAATTGCTCGATGATCGCTGTGGGTATGAAATTCGTCAATCCTCCACTTGGTGTGTCGCGTGATCGTACTATGTGCAAAGGTTAGGTCTATAGCCGACCGTTTGTTCCCTGCTTCGAAGGTGTGTTGTCCGTCGTTGAGAAGTTCTACGTCCAGTAAAGTCATACTTTCCATGAGAACTTGGCCTCTGCGGTTCGTACATCTACTACCCCATGCTGTAGACCAAGTATTGAAATCGCCGGTTATAATTACCGTGGTGTTGCTCGCACAGTAGCGCAATATCGAACTGGTTTTCAATTACTGTTTGCTGCAGAATATCTTGCGCTGCCGTACAATGGTTCAGGTTTAGTTGAACAATCTTCATTTACTGTCTTTCTTTATTGCCTTCTGATGTTCGGAACAGCGCGTACTTCCAGCCGCATGATTCCCTCCACATAGTGCACATTTCTGTGCGTTTTTGCAGCCGGCCGCTAGGTGACCCTCCTGACCACACTTTCTGCACATAGATCTCCGATCCACCTCTTTTTTGCAGTTTCGCGCTAGATGGTTATATCCCCAACATTTGAAGCACCTTATTGGTGAGATGCAATCACGTACTCGGCAGGAAACCCATCCTATTCAGATCCGCTGCGCTTTTAGTACCTTTGCAGCGTCCACCAATGGTAGACTGATGTAAGCTATTTGGGTACCTTGTTGCCCTATTTTCATGTTACGGACCTCTGACTCGTCCGGTCGCCGAATGTCACACTGTGCATGTAAAGCGTCACATACCTCTTTTGCCGTTGTTACCTCATCAAGGTCTCTTAGTTGAATCGTGCTGGAGTGCGTTTTTACTACAACTTCCGCCGAATCGCCTAGCACTTCTACCGTGCTCCGTTCCGGTGCTCGCTTTAGTTCCAGGAGCAGCTCATTTTTCGCTGTCCGTCGCACAGTCCTTACATTTTCTCCTAAGGATTTCAGTGCATCATCGCCTTTTATTTTCCTTAATGTATCAACATACGTGATGGATGCTGAAGCCACTATGATAAGTACGTCTGGTTCCACTTTCACACCAATATCTTTTCTCTGCTTTTTCTGTACTTTCGTCCACTTTTTTGTGGTTGTGCCTGTTCCAGTATTGTACCGACCTTTGCATTCGTATTCTTCTCCTGTTGTTTAGTTTTAATTTCCACTACTGGTGTCACCTTGCTTGCTGCATTTGGTGGTTTAACCTGGGATGCCTGACTTGGTACATTTTTCGCCTTGGTTTGCAATGTATGACGGTTCATTGGGGGCGTTTCATATACATTTTCTTGCCTCCTCTTCTCTTTTGGGGTCTGTCTAGCCCATGGTGACGTTTGAGTGCAATTGTTTTTCAGTATCACTTTTTTTGCCTCCTCGTCTTTTTGCTCTATGGCAGATAGTTCGTATAACGCCTTAATACTATATATTGCATCTCTCATTTGCTGATGGATTGAGCGTCTTTTTCCGTCTTCCATCATATCAACTAGGCTTCTTATATGTTCACCTAGCTTATGGAATGATGACTGGCTCACTGTTTTATCACCTGTTTCGTGTTCTACAGTTGTGATATCCGTTGATTCCGTCGCTTTTGGAGAGCGAGGAACTATGTTGCTCCTTTTGAATGGGTCTTCGGTATCCTTTGTCGACCTATCTCCTGTTAATACGTTGCTGTTGTTACTGCTGATATCGTTGTTAGTTTTCTTTATATTCTCCATTTACTATTTGTACCAGCGCATCGTGGGGGGGGGGGGGGGTTGGGGCTGTTCGAAAGAGACAGGAACGGGAGTACTCTCGGGGACTGTGCCCCTACCCCAGTTCCCTGAGGCCTGTCCTTCGCTTTACCGGTTCCGGAAAACAAAGACGAACCGACACTCGCCCGGGGCAACGCAGGCTACAACTCCTGCTTCCAATACACACTGCCTAAGGCCCGAAGGGGCTGGTTCCTGATACCCACCGCGGCTTACACCTCTGCAGAGCAAGCTCACATCACCCCCTTCAACCCAACAGCAGAGTAAACTGTTAAGGTTTCGAGGAACTCCCAGTGCGCCGCGGAGTGTACCGGTCAATCTATCAGCTGCACCTAACATGGTGTACAGACGCTGACCAGGAAGCCGTCCACTATAAAAACCGTCGCGCCTGGATTTTTTTGTAACTCATCATGCCATGCATGATGAGGGGGACACACTTTTCTAAGAGGCGGTGTCGATTCGCCACTGTCACAGGAACGTCATAGGATATGCTAGCTTTTATGCCGCATCTTCCGCTCCTGCCGCTCATCGTCGGGGATTGCATCGTTTAAACTTATCTCGCAACTAACCTGCTACCACAGGCCGTCCGGCTATCCGCGACCTGCCGACCCCCCCCGGTAGCTTAGAGCCCAGCTATAGTACCCGATCCAGTAGGATCAGAACCGTCCGGATATATATATAAAGGGTTATCCATTTTGCGGTTTCAAAAGTAAATGTAAATAAAACACATATAAAATATTATGATATATATGATATTTCTTTTTTATTATAAAGTTTGAACGTTGACATTATGTGTGAAATACTACATCATTTAAATGACCACCACGCGAATTCTTGCAAGCATCGATTCTTTTGATGTAATTTTCGACCACCGTTTGACACATATTGGGCGGTATCTCAGCCAAAACGTGACGAATGTTGGTTTTTAGGTGCTCAAGAGTTAAAGGTTTATCTGCATAAATACGGTCTTTCGCGTAGCCCCACAAAAAGTCAAGCAGTGTCAAATCGCATGATCTTGGTGGCGACTTGATATCGCCACGACGAGATATTACGCGGCCAGAAAATTTCTCTTGCAATAAAGCCATATTCGCTCGAGTTGTGTGGCATGTGGCACCGTCTTGTTGAAGCCACATATTCTCTAAGTCGTATTCTTCAATAGCAGGCAAAAAAAGTCGGTTATCATATGACCATAACGCTCCGAATTGACGGTGACAGTCGTTCCATCGTCGTTTTCGAAGAAGTAAGGTCCAATCACACCTCCGGACCAAAGAGCGCACCAAGCAGTGACTTTTTGTGGATGTAGTGGCCTCTCTTCAATTACTTGAGGATTCCCAGAACCCCAAATACGACAATTTTGTTTGTTAACATACCCACCGAGTGAGAAATTTGCTTCAGAAAATTTTGTTCGAAAAATCGCCGTCCACCGCCTGTTGTTCAAGCACCCATTCGACGTATCTACGACGTTGTGAATGGTCAGCTGGCTTCAGTTGTTGTGTGAGCTGGATTTTATATGGATGTAGGTGTAGATCCAAATGCAAAATACGCCATAATGTGCCGTAAGACAGTCCTAATTCGGGTCTTCGGCAACACTTTCACTTACAGCAGCGATATTTTCGGTGGTACAAGCGAAACGATGATGCACAGGCCTTACAATATTTGTAACCGATCCAGTCTCTTCATATTTCTTCACAATTTTGCCAATTGCTTGCGTAGTTGGACGATTATGTAAACCATAATCTCCTCTTAAAGCACGATATGTGGCTGTGGCAGAATCACCATTTTTGTAGTAGGTTTTTACAATTTTAATGCGTTGTGCGATAGTTAAGCGATCCATTTTCGCAAATGTCAGACTTTGAACTGAAAAAGAAAGAAATTGTTTTAACAACTCAGTTTGACAGATGTCGAATTCTAGCCCTATACTTTTGAAACCGCGAAATGGATAACCCTTTATATATATATATATATATATATATATATATATATATATATATATATATATATATATATATATATATATATATATATATATATATATATATATATATATATATATATATGTGAGTGTGTGTGTGTGTGGCTATTAAAAGCCCCTGAGGGCTCTTTGGCTTCCCTTCCATTACTGTTGTGCGTCTTAAATTTTGGACAGTATTAGAAGAGACCTACTTATTTTAGCCAGTTCCGAATGGCAGAATTCTTGTGACATCACTTTTTCTGAACTTTGTCACTTTTAGAAACTTTTCCATGGCAAATTGCTACTGCCGGAAGAATTGCAAATTGCTCGACAACAGATGGGAACCGTTCGAAAGAAAAATCTTTTCGATATTAAATTTGTTATGCTTCAGCCGGGGATTGAACCCACGACCAACAGATCAGAAGGCCAACACACAAACCACTGAGCCACGGCACCCACATGTATGTTATATTTATTATTTTCTTTAGAATATTTCTTATATACTTTTAGAAATGCAATACATCTGGTACGTATATAATAAAATGCTTAACAACTATACAATGTACAACTGTTCGTTTGCTTCAGACCAACAAAAGATATTGAATTTGTTGTTCCACATATATAAAAAAGGGATGCACCGTTTTTTTAACCTTGAGCAATGTCCGCAGAATCAAGCATTGAGAGAGAAGATATGCTTTGAGTAGACAAGCAAAAAACTCACACTTGTTCTGTCAGCACATATGTTTATTCGGGTTGCTGTGTAGTTGACTTTTGTGAGTTGCATTTGCCTTTAAAGCTATTAGTTTTTTATCAATTATTTTTAACAATTCATTTCGAATACCCCACGCTTTTATAGAATGATATCAATTTGTTTCTAATTTGATTCTTTCTCTACTTTTTAGTTTTATTTCGCATTACAGCGCGTTTTTAGTTCCTTAAACTATTATTTTTATACCCTGCATAATGTAATATTCAAGGTATATTCATTTCGATCAGATTTTTGTAACCACTTGAAGGAATCTCCGGAGATATAGAAAATTATATATATTCGTGACCAGCGTCGCTTAAATTTTCGATTTAACGATGTTCGTCCGTCCGTCCATCTGTCTGTCACCTGGCTGGTTCGCATGATAACTTGAGCAAATATTGACCTTTTTTGACGAAATTTGGCATGGGTCACCTGTGATCCAAGGGTACGGTAGGGATTGATAATGTGCATAATCGGTCAATAACCACGCCCATACGAAGCGTTCAAAGCGACTAAACTCGGAATTTTCAAAATTTTTAACTTGATGTAACTCACTTAATATACTATCTGGACCAACAATATTTAGCAAATGGAGCTACATTATACTACTACATAACCTTGCCAGAAATGGTCGAGCCACGCCTACTATTTATAGTAGCTCCCATACAAAGTGTCTGTAGTTCTTTTAAATTGAAACAGCTGTAACGTCTACACTCTTCTGTCTAGAATAACCATAATTGACATTAGATTAATATGGCAGTTCTCGGGGCTCCCATGCAAAGTTGCAAAAATTAAAAAAAAATTAAAACGCTATAACTTACGTATTGCAAAATTAATTAGATTTTAAAGAAAAATGTAAACCACGCCCACTTTTTATATAGCTTCAGAACCACATAAGTTAAGTTAAGATGACTTATGCTAAGAAGACTTATTTTACGGTAGTTGGCGCAATTTGTGGGGTCCTCTTTCTTGTGTACGGGACAGAGAACACTGAGCCTCCGGCCATATTCTGCTTATGAGCTGTTGCATGCTGGTGAGCAGCTCATCGCTTCCGGTCTTAAACACCTCTGCAGGCAGGCCATCAGCACTTGCAGCTTTGTTGTCTTTCAACGTAGAAATTGCCCTTTGACCTCGTCATGGTGCAGCATCTGATCTTTCTCTGTGTGAGACTTCGTTTGTTCTTTGTAACACATACACGTTGATCTGGAGACAGCAACTTCACTTTATGGATTTCGAGATATTGAAATCTATTACTGCTAATTACCATGTTTCATGCAGCGGCGAAGTCGATCAGCCTCATTCCGTCATCGGAAGTGTTCTGGTGAAGGCTAAATTTTCCGACAGTTGAACCAAAAGTACCTTCCTTGTCCACCCTAGCATTAAAGTCCCCACGCACGATGCTGTTATCGAGAGGTGGGCAGGGGTCATAAACTTCTTCGAGGCGCTGAAAGGAGCTCTCTGTCCTTCTCATCTGTCGGAGCGTGGGCACATATTAGGCTGATGTTTAAAAATTTTGCCTTTATGTGGATTGTTGCCAGCCGCTTGTTCACAGGTGTGAACCGTGAGACAAGATGTTGTAGTCTCTTACTGAAAACAAATCCACAACCGACTTTGTGCCTCACCGCATGACAACCTTAATATATATCACACGACGCTATTTTAAAGAAACCCCGTACAGTCCATCGCATTTCCTGAAGAGCAGTGTATTTGACATCAACCAGCTGAATAGAGGCACTTTCCCTATAGAGAGATTGCACATTCCAGGTGCATATCCGTAAATCGTGGTCCTTATTTCGTTTGCTTGAATCGTCAACAAAAGGGATAGTCCTTATCCAGGCACGGTTTGATTTTTTTATTGGGGGAAGTTTTTATGTGGTGGGTCCCAAGCCCAACCCTCAACCTCTAATCGAGGAGGTTTTCGCCACCCGAAAACCTCCTCGAAAACGTAGCGACCACATTGCCCGGTGGTCGCTACGTGGAAGACCCCTATTGAAAAATGAAATTGCCATCGCAGTGAGCTATACCTCTCAAAAAGGAAAACGAAGTTGAAGCTTTACCGAGGTTTTGATAAATGCATTAAATATCGAAATTACATCGTCGTCAGACTATTCTCTGTTGCTTGCAACTAGAAATCTAAAATGTCCTACGCTACAACAACGCCCGATAAGCTTATCGAACAACAATTGGGCCAGAAGGGATTAAGACAAGCATCTGCATTTTCAAATCAATTGAGTGAAGTTTTCAAACCAAATCTTGTCCCCATATCTCTACCAAGAAATTGTTCCCGATCTAGAAAGTTTAATCATTTATTTCTCAGTAAAAGAAATGACACTCGCAATAAGCAAATTAAATAAGATCTTCATCGCTATCTTCCGTATCCAGCATTTTCCAAGATATCTCAATGATACCAAAACCTGGAAAAGACATTACCAAAGTCAATTAGTATAGGCCTATTAGTCTTCTGCCTACATTTTCGAAGCTATACGAAGAATACTCAATAAGTAAACTCCATTTTTAACGGAAAACAATGTGATACTGTCCTACTAATTCGGTTTCCGAGCCCAACACGGGACGATTGAGCCAGTACATCGTTTAGTAGAAGTCATCCACAATGTCTTCAAATAAACATTATTTCTTGACATAACACAAGCCTTCGAAATGGTGTGGTACGACGCTGGTAATTAGTAAGTAGTGCTAAAATGAACTTTATCCATCTATTAACACGCTGACTCACTATATAACGGGAATTTTTAAGAACGTTTAAATTGCAATATTTTCAAAACTAATAAAGTTGAAAGGTCTAACTCGAGATATAACGACATATTTGAAGTTGTAGAAACAAGGTTGGGAGTGCCTGTTGGCTTCTAGGTTGGTAATCGCCTGCAGATTTTGGTGTTACTAGTATTGGCGTGAAGCTGATGCAGCCTCATCATAGGACACAATACAAAACACACACAAAAAAAGTTGCTTACACTTTTGTTCGAATTTTATATTTTACACGATTTATTTGAGTGTAATATAATATTAGTATTAGCTCTTGAAAAGTTAACTATCAAAATGATTTTATACAATTTAAGTACTTCCGAGAAGAAAGAAATCGTGCAAATTGCGCACTGCACTACCTCGAGAGAAATCAATAAGAGATATAATATAAAAAGTATAAACAAAAAGAAGGAGTTGGGATAGTCAAAAGTAAAAAACGGAAAAGAATGAAAAATGGGAAAGAGAGAGAGAGAAGAGTGGGAATGGTAGAAGTGAGTGGAAAACCGGAACAATCAGTGATGCCAGATCGCTCACTCACACCTAATCACAAGAACAGTGCGTGTGTTGTTCTGCCGTAGAATTTTTTTTTTTAATTTCTTCTATTTATTGTAACTTTCTTACGAAACTAACAAAAATTATTGAAATCTTATATACTAAAAAATACATTTTGTTGATTCTACACCAATGTGTACATCATTCAAATAAATTAAAGCAAACAAATGTAACATGTCATGTCATGAAGAACTTATGTAATAGTAATGAGAGATTATGTGAAAGATATATTTAAAACATTTTTCCTTTTTAGTCTTTTAATATATTTAAGCTTAAGGAGCTCTCTCGCTAGAGTATTAGCATGATTACTTAGTCGTTCAGAGTAACGTTGGCAATGTTTCCCTATGTCTATTTTAATAGTGTCAATCTGTAGGTGCTTGTGTATATTTGTGTTACTGATGTACCAAGGAGCTCGGCAAAGACGTCTAAAGATTTTAGATTGAACACGCTGAATTTTCTCAATATTAGAGTTTGAAGAAATGCCCCAAAGCTGAAAGCCGTAGCTTCAAATTGGTTTAATGGTGGACTTGAATATAAGCATTTTATTATGAAGTGACAATTTCGAGGCGTTTCCAATCAACCAATGAAGTTTGGCTGCTTTTAATTTAGCATGCGATTGCTTTGTTTCAATGTGCTTCTTCCAGGTTAGCCTTCTATCGAGATGCAAGCCTAGATAGGTCACTTCGATTTTTTGTGGTATTTTTTGACCATTAATTTGTAGTTTTTCTATTCAACGTGAAAGTCATATGGACGCATTTTGATTCGTTGATTCTAATACGCCATGTCTCCAGCCAGTGTTGTACTCTTTTTAAGTGACTTTGCAGTTTTTCTGACGCTTTACTGGGATTATCATCGACGCTCAAGATTGCTGTATCGTCTGCAAAAGTTGATGTGAAAAGATTGCCATTTGTTGGTATATCTGAAGGGTAGATTAGATATAAAAAGGGACCTAAGACGCTTTCTTGCGGGACCCCAGCCATTATCGTACGTGTTTGAGTTAGATACGATCTTTGTTTAACCATAAATTTCCTATTCAACAGATAGCTCTTTAATATTTTGCAAATGTTATCAGGAAAGAGACAACCGATTTTGTGAAGTAGGCCATCATGCCAAACCTTTTCAAAAGCTTGTGCGACGTCCAGAAATACTGCTGAGCAGTACTGCTTTGCTTCGAACGCTTTTGTAATGTTAGATACTATTCTGTGAACTTGTTCTACTGTACCATGTTTTGCTCTGAACCCAAATTGATGCAACGGTATAATGTTATTTGCTTCAACAATTGGCTGTATCTTCAACATTAATAGTTTTTCAAACACTTTGGATAGGATAGACAGCAGGCCTCTACGACAATACATTAGTTGAATCTTTTCCAGGTTTTGCAATCATAATTATTTGGGAAATTTTCCATTCTGAGGGGAAATAACAAAGGCGTGGTATTGCATTCATTATGTGTAACAGCTGTTTTACTGCAATTTGAGGTAGCTCGGCGATTATTTTGGCACTTATTTTATCATAACCTGCAGCTTTTTTGATGTTTAGTTCATTTATGATTTTGTTAAGTTCCTTTAAAGAAAATCTCACTAAGGTAGTAGAGCTGTTATTGGTCATGATTGGTAATCCTCCATCTCTTGTAGATTCATTTGGTTTGAAAACACCTTCTAAGTGATTTGCAAATGCTTCTGCTTTATCTTGATCGCTTCTTGCCCATGATCTATCTGGCATTCGTATTGGAGCCTCTCTTATTATCGGACACTTTACACCTTTGACTGCTTTCCACAGAGAATAATCTTTATCTTTTGTTGCAGCAAGATTACTAATATATACATTTAAATGTCTCTCTTCGGCTTCTTTTAAGATTCTTTTAAATATTTTAGTGCAGTCTGCCAATTTTTGTTTTAGGTTTGGTGATCTATGCTGCTGCCATTCTCTCCTGGCTTTCCTTTTAATTTTAATTAATTCCTCAATATCGGCATTTGTATGCTTTTTATAATCTTGGAATTTATTTTGAGGTGTTGCAATTTTAGCAGCTTAACGAGCCAACTTGGTGAAATTTTCAACTGCACTGTCGACTTGCTTTACTGTCTTAAGAGGTATTTTAAGGCCAATGTGAGAACTAATATATTTTTTATAATTTAGCCAATTAGTGATTTTATTTGTAAGATACTGGCTTTATTCACTGAAACTAACTAAAACATTTAGTAAAATGAACGATGGAGAATGATCAGATGAAAGTTCAAAGGATGGCCATGCCTTTAAATGGGTTCTTTTTAGACTTTTAGTTACTGCAAAGTCAATAAGATCCGGTACTTTTCTAGGATCCGAAGGCCAGTAAGTAGGTTTGCCGGTAGATATGGCATCATATCCGTTGCTTGATATTGTCGAGAAAAGACGTCTACCTTTTGGAGATATAAGCCTGGAACCCCAATAAGTGTGCTTGGCGTTATAGTCCCCCGCCGCGATAAACGTATGCCCTAAATTTGCAAAAAATTCAGAAAATTGTGATTCTGTAATATTATGTCTAGGAGGACAGTAAACAGAAGATATTGTTAATTTTTGGGTACTTGTTTCTATACAAATAGAGGTGGAAAGAATATATTCTTTGCAAAATTCTTCTAATGCATAATGTTTTATTCTATTTTTGATGAAAATAGCTGTCCCTCCTCTTGCCTTATTTTCAGGGTGTTTGGTATCATAAAGCGTAAACCCATTTATTGAAAAATTATTAAATTTTGTGAAGTGAGTTTCTGAAATAAGCATTACATCAACTTGATTTTTATGGAGAAATACTTCCAGTTCATTTTTATGTTGGTTTAACCCATTTGCATTCCAAAAAAATAACTTCAGTTCGTTCATTGTTTTGACAGAATTGCTTGAAGGAGCATGGACTGATTTTTCATTAGCTCTTGCATCATGCCTTGCATTGAATTCATAAAATGTGTTATTAACTGGACCAGATTATTTACAGAATTTTCAAGAGTGTTTGGAACACTATCTTGATTAACTTCAACTGGAGGAGTAGTCCCCTTTAAAATGTTTGCACAAGATGTTGGCATAACATGAGTAGTATTTGTAACATTTTGTGGACGAGGAGCAGATATGTACATGCTCTATTTGAGGAGCATTAACCATTGATGGGTTGCGAGGTCTTACTTGGGAAGTACTTTTAAGTTTGAGTTTGAGCTCAGTATAAACTGGACAACCTCTATAGTTTGCAGTGTGATTTCCACCGCAGTTACTACATTTTTTAACAGAAGAATCTTCTTTGTTAACAATACATTTGGAGGTGCAGTAAGATTTTGTGTGCCCATACTCTTGGCAGTTAGCACATTGTATTGGGCCCGATCTTTTGTGAGGTTCTTCCACCGAAATTCTTCGGTGAATTAAATATTTTATATTATATATTGGGTGAATTTCACCCTTTTTAAGTTTCTTAATATCGGGTTCCAACTCGACGCGATATAATGGCGTAGGCTGTTTTTCTCTATTTTTTATGTTGAACACGGATTTGACCTTAAAACCCTCTTCTTCTATAGCTATTTTCACATCATTGCAGTCAACAATTGGCTCAATGCCTTTTATCACAACGACTAATCCTTTGCTGCTTTTTAACTGGTACGTGTAATAGTATTTCTGTTTGGCATCAACATATTTTGTGACAGAACGGTAATTTCTTTCTTCATATATTTGCAGTTTAATTTCTTTAATAGTGCCCTTCATGATTGTTACTATATGAAAATTCTTTGCACCAATAAGTTCCGTAAGGCATTTTATTAATTCAGTTTGGTTGTTTTCCCTTACATATATTGGGGGTGGCTTAGATTTCTGCACTGTTGATTCTATTTCTTGTTGATTTAGCATTGCAAATCTATTATTATTATTTATATTGTTGTTGTTGTTATTATTATTGCCATTCTGCATATTGATTTTCGGGGTATTTTTTTGTACGTCACCCTGAGGGCTCTGCTTCCTCTTTGTAATTAATATATACCTATCCATTCCAGTTTGTACCTTTGTTGATGATATTGATAGCGATGAATGTTTATCAACATGTTTATTTGCATTTTGCAAATGTTGCGAATTACCGGTTATCAAGATCTTGTTGTTTTCAAATGCTTTTGGTACAATTGTATTAGTGCATTGATTTTCTCTCTCTTTAAATAATAAAAATAAAAAGATAAAAGAAAATGTTCAAACCACATTTAAAGTAATTTTATAACTTAAAATAATTCAACTTAAAATTTATAGAAAAAAATAATAATCAGAGATTTAATTCAAATAAATTTAAAATCCAAAAACTTAAAATTAGAGAACATTCTTACGTTCCGAATAGTACTCGATCTAGTATTTCCAAAAGGACCTTTCTGAATAGCTAATCTTAACTTCATGCAAACATTTCCTTTTATCGTAGATAGAAAGATTTGTAGAGTATTTAAGAATTTTATCAATGGTAGTAGACCAGATGGGAAGGAAAGGTAAATCAACGTACTTGAGAAACCTCGAGTTGAGATATGCATTGATACTAGTAACAAGTCGAATAGAATGCTATTACAGAACGCAACTAAGTGAATGTCCGTATTAAGGTGAATTAGAGGAATACGGCAAAAATGTATATATTGATAATATATATCATCTTTGCATGCGACACTATCTGCCATCGTATTCTTGTTCCGCAAGTGGTTGCCGCTCATTTGAACACCAAACGGAGTGCATATTGCATTTGAAATATCAGTCCAGTTCTTCAATGAGTGCCGGAAGTAGGGAAGGTACATTAGTGACGTCCAACAAAAAATTAGTAAAATTATTTCGGGAATGAAGAAAGATGAGATGAATTGCAATGCAGAATGTTGAACTTTATGCTTTTCTTTATGGCCTGATACTTATATTAGCACTTCCAAATTACTCTTTTGTAGCCTCTTAAGGGGGAAGACCACTTTGACGGTTTGAAAAAAACGAATTTTTTTGCTCGAAATGTTCTATGAGGTGTGTATTTTAATGTAGTATGCATCCATAGTCCGCCAGAAACATTAAAACGAGGTAACGAGACGATTTTTTAAAAAATTTCCCGGGACACTGAGCGAGTTTCTAAAACTTCAAACGCGTTTATCTCGAAACGACATTTTCTAAACTGGTGGGACAGATCACGCTTGCAGTTTTCAACCTATTTTGATGAAACCTTGCAAAATTATCGAGAATTTAATTCTGCATCGAAATACTGGATGGGATTTTTGATATTTTATAATTTGGATTTTTAAACCACGATTTTGAGGCAAATTTTACAGGTAAAAAATTAACAATTTTTTATAAATAGCCACCATTTTCGTAAAAATTAACTTTTCAAAAAACGGCTTCAGTATTTCAGTGCGAAATTATATGGAGAATAACCTGCCTATCTAACTTTTATTCCAGATTTACTTGCCCAGAGTCCAGATGTCCCACCGATGGGGAAAACCGGGCTGGAGGGGGGCTACGCGACCTGGTGCAGCGTGTACAGGGAGCCCGAGATCCAAGCAAAAAAAATTGACATTTATTGTAAAAAAGATAACTAATAAAATCATATAAAACATTTTATCATTGCAAGTTGTTTTAATGCTGAAATAAAATTCCGAAAATACTTTATTTTCCGACAGCTCAAGGTGGTCTTCCCCCTTAACATGCCTTACCGTTCCATCGTAGGTAGTAGGATTTGTAGAAAGTATAAAAGTAAAGGCTGATCGTATACCAGGTTTATATGAATGATCAGTCAGCGTATTTGACAAAAGTGAGAGGTGCCGAGTTGAAGTGTGCTATGATAAATGTCGAGCACTAAATTTGTGAGAACGAATTTTTGGGCGGGCGAGACACCATGTCAATAAGCCTCAAAGCTGAAAGCCTGCTGTTCTAACACGATCCATGTATCAGCAGCCGTAAAATGACCGTTATGACCATAAGAAAAGAAAGAAAGTTGTACCTTCTCTTCTCGTAGAGCACGAAAGCAGAAATACTTACTTACTTACTTATGTGGCCATAACAACCGAATATCGATTTAGGCCGAAAATAACATGCTTCGCCAGCCATCTCTGTTCTTCGCTAGCTGGCGCCAGTTAGAAATTCCAAGCGCCGTCAGGTTCTCCAGTACTTGGTCTTTCCACCGGAGGTTTGGTCTTCCTCTTTTGCGTCGTCCTCCAGCGGGTTCCGAATATAACACCTTCTTAGCTGAAGCGTGTTCTTCCATTCGCTCGACATGACCTAGCCAGCGCAGCCGCTGGGTTTGATGCGCTTTACTATGTCAATATACATACAGCTCGTACAGCTCATGGTTGTACCTTAATCGGTACTCGCCACCAACGCAAATAGGTCCACAGATCCTGCGTAGGACTTTTCTCTCGAAAACTCCAAGCATTCGCTCATCCGAGGTGGAAATTGTCCAGGCTTCAGCGCCATATGTTAGGAGAGGCATGATGAGAGACTTGTAGAGTGTAGTTTTCGTTCTTCGAATGAGGGCTCGACTTCTCTAATGCTTACTCAGCCCAAAGTAACACCTGTTAGCAAGAGTTATCCTACGCATGATCTCCAGGCTGACATCATTACAGTTGTTGATGCTGGTTCCAAGATAGACAAAGTCCCTTACTACTTCAAAAGCGTAGTTGTCAACAGTGACGTGGAGTCCAAGACGCCGGGACTTTTTGTTTGTTGACACTAGATACTTCATATTGCCCTCGTTCACCGTAAGACCCATCCGACGTGACTCTCTTTCTAACTCTGAGAATTCTGCACTGACTGCTCGCGTGTTCATGCCGATTATGTCAATATCATCGAAAAAGGGACCACGAAAGCAGAAATAGGGATGCAAAATTGGATGAATTGACTGAGTAGAACACTCTTGAACGAATTTTGAGTTCATGATAGCACGATAGTTCTCTATGTTCATGAAAATGTATTGTAGAATTTAGTGTACACTTAAGACCTGGGAATCTTCATGAAGACATGAATCTTCATTCACGGTGCGTGCCCGTACGATTGTTGATCTGGTTCAAGAAAATATAGCAAGTAGTATACAATCAATAGTAGAAATCAATCAATTAATTTCTTCGGTGAGGATGAACTGATCAATGAGAGGGGTGCGAATGATGGTCAGATTCGAAGAATTTTACATAACGATGCTACTTAATGTTGCCGTGGTTCCAGTCAGGCCATATTGTCGCATTAAAATTTCCGCAACATAAATTTTGGGTCGCTGTTTTGAGCGATATTAGATCCATTGTCGTTCGGCGCATGATGTTTTTTTCGGAAAATGGTGATTATAAATCATACTTTCTGCTAATATCGTTGCTTGAGATATGGAACGAGTTTTTAACATCTCTGATGAACATTGCCACCTTGATGTACATGTTCTGTAAGGCCATAATTTCTTTTTCGGAGAAAAGTTGCAGAGTTATGAGAATTGCTCATCGTTCTGTGCCTCATTTCGTGCAACAGGGAATGGTTCCATTTTCCACAAAAACAGTAAGAGAAATAGCTTTGGCACTCTGTAAGAGTATGTGAGGTTACCAAGTAGTTCATATTGACGCACAAGCTTGATTTTTTTTCAACTGTAAGTTGTACAAATTCACTGCATTAATTCAGGGGTGCATGCTTCTACATAGTGGGCAGCCTGTGATCAGACCTATAGCACTGAATGATTTAACCGTCTTAAAGTTTTAGAGGTATTTATTTTGGCTCTTAGAATGTCTGAGTGTTCATTGACTGAAAGTCATTGTGTTTCGCATGGGAACATTTTGGAAGATTGGTAACCTCATCTCTCCGAGGAATTGATTTACAAAGTCCGATTTGAACGTGTTTCTCTATTATGTATTACAATGGGCACCCAACAAAAAGGCAACATTTTTGAAAGTTCTTTCAAAAGGAAGGTGTCAATGTTTATCGAAAAACTCGGGTCTTTCGGAGAGCCGACTACAAGCGAACATTGCATTGACGAGAGTGCCGTAAACATTTTATTCAAACTAGTGACTTCAGTGTGAATATCGCGAATAGGGAGGCGCAACCTATCCGGCAAATACTCGAAAGTAAAAGTGGCTTCCGAATATGGGACAACCACGTAACGGATGTGCTTTTCTATATAAGTGACAATTATGATATGTAATTTTTAAATGAAATGTCTGCACTGTTTGAGAAGTTACTGGATTATCAATATGTCGCTTGAAAGGTTCAAATTGGCTAAGCTGCCGATTCTGTGGCTAGTTGGGTTGCCGAGAACCACTTTGAATATCCAACATATACTCCAGTGTTTAAAATCGTTCTGTCAGACAAGCGTCCAAGTCGCTCCATTTTAAGATTTTCGTTTATCCTTTATAGATTGTTCCCATAGACACAGGGTGGTGACGGGGAGTTTCGTAGAACACAAACATACAATTATTGCATCACAGTGACTTGTTTCAACGTTCAATAACCTCAAATTTGTGATGCAAGCATTTATTGTCCAATGTAAGCGCTTTATATGAGAACCGGTTTCTTGTATAATTGGATTTTGACGAGAATGCAGGTATTCTCATATCGTTTTTCCAGATTTTTCCATGATATTGAGAAGCCATAGTTAGTCAACGGTGTTGACTTAATGATACTATATGCTTCTTTACCGGTTTTTTGTAATAAATGACACAATTTCTCCAACAGGGTTAATCGGGGATTGTTTCGATATAGGGCCGTGAACACGTCTCGAAAACTTGGCCACGAAACCCAACCACCAGAAAAACATGGGGTGTCACATGGAGGAAGTTGTACAGCAGGAAACAAGCGGTTGTGAGAAGGACTCTCAGCAATAGGAATTGAAGTTGAGAGATTGACCACCTCAGCGTCAAGCTCGTATAGTCGACTGTTGATTGCAGTGAGGTATTGGACATAAACGGCTTGGCACTCTTTATATGCCTCCTTGATTTGATCAAGATTATTTTCACCAACTTCGTTTCATCTGATTGAAAAATATGCAACTCTACATTCGTTCCATAGAGCTTGAGCTTTTTTGTACAACCAAAACAAATCGGTCAAATTTGTTCCAAAATCGATGATTCCCTCTGCGGCTGCCTTGAATAGCTTTAAAGCTGACATTTTTATGCGTATTTTATGCACTTGATCAAGAGCTGGAATATTGATAAGGATAGAATTCAAGCAATTTGATAGAGCGCTTATGATCGCTTGAATTTACAAAAACCATATGATCTACTCAAACAGATAAAATGTCAAAACGATCTGTTAGGAAAATGTATGTAAACAAATCCTTATAAGCAACGTAGTCTTTCTTGGGGTTGGGAACAACTTTTAGTTCGAAATTGGAAAAAAAAACTTATAGAGTATATTAGTGTTTATAGTATTATTTAGATTCACGAAGTGATGAAACTATTTATGTAATAAATCACCAAAACAATAAGGTCGTTGTCCTAACCTTGCACTTCTATAGAAGAAGCTGGTCACCTTTGCATTAAATAAACAATATTGTTGCCTTACGCTATTTATGTGTGGGTGTGAGAATGAGTTCAACTGAATACAATAGTATACACCAAGTGAGAGGGAAATTAAGGTGATTCGTAAAATTACAAAAAACAAGTGTGGGAGAAAGTGCTGATGTTATAAAATTGAGAACGAAAAAGAATTCGGAGGAAATCTTCTGTGTTTCTATGCCAAATTGTATATAAAAAAATTTATGGTAAATGTTTTCTAAGAGAGAAGAAATCTTCCGCTGAGAGAGAGAGAGACATACAAGAGTGCACTTGCGCGAGAGCTGAGATTTGAAATAACATATGTTATTATTAAATTGTCAAATTCTCATACAAAATACGTAATTTAGTATAAATTCGTTATAAATTACGCAGTTATTAAGATGAATGTATGAATATAAATATATAGTATGTACAATAATATGTGCGTGGCCCGAATAAAGGCTTGTTTTGAATTTGCGACAACTTCTATTACTTCTTCTATTCTACATATTTAATATTGATAAGAACCATGAAACGCAATGTTGTTTTTCGTGAATAGAAAAAAGAGAGAAATTTAATTTAGTTTTGTGATGTACAAGTATAGTATACCAACTAATAGACCAAGAATAATGTAGTAGTACATGTATCTATTGTTGCTTTTCCTTGGTTAAACCACAGACAGTAAATTAAATGTTGATATGTAATATCGAATACAGTATTGTTATTGTTATTACGAAAAAATAGCGGTTCTATGCAATTTGTTATTGGTCACCACCTCAGGTACTTGTGATGTGAATATCTTCAGCCCAATGTATTTGGGTTGTTGATAATGCATATGAGCAAAACAAAGGCACCAACAAGACGAGTGGGAGTTTTGTTGTGTTTCTTTTTTTATTTTTTATTTATAATGTCTTATCTTATATCTTATCTTATAATTGTTGGAGTTCAGAAGCGAAGTGGGAGATCGAATATGTAAAATGAGTATCAATACTAATTCGCATAGGGAGAGAGTATATTTCCTGCGATCACAAGAAGTAGAGTGTTCAAATTGCTTTTACTAAATACTTTCTTTAGTCGAACACAAGTAAGTGAATATAGTTTGATATGTGTAAGTATATACGTAATATGTAAACATGCATAAGGTAGGCGCAATTATCAAATATAAACAGCTGGCTTCCTTTTATGTGGCTGGGCCGCTATATGTAAATGTAAATACTAATGTGATAAATATTAATCAGCGATATTGGCTTTTATGAAGAATGAGAGAGATTTTTTTACTCGTTATCAGGTGGAGGACATCTTGATTATACACGAATTCGTATGTGATCACAGAGTTTATGTTGTTACTTTGCTATGCCGACAAACAATCTCACTTGAATACTACTGATATGAATATAATAAATATGTAATATCAAATGTAAGTACCTACTTACTTATGTGGCCATAACAACCGAATATCGATTTAGGCCGAAAATAACATGCTTCGCCAGCCATCTCTGTTCTTCGCTAGCTGGCGCCAGTTAGAAATTCCAAGCGCCGTCAGGTTCTCCAGTACTTGGTCTTTCCACCGGAGGTTTGGTCTTCCTCTTCTGCGTCGTCCTCTAGCGGGTTCCGAATATAACACCTTCTTAGCTGGAGCGTGTTCTTCCATTCACTCGACATGACCTAGCCAGCGCAGCCGCTGGATTTTGATGCGCTTTACTATGTCAATATCGGCATACAGCTCGTACAGCTCATGGTTGTACCTTATTCGGTACTCGCCACCAACGCAAATAGATCCACAGATCCTGCGTAGAACTTTTCTCTCGAAAACTCCAAGCATTCGCTCATCCGAGGTGGAAATTGTACAGGCTTCAGCGCCATATATTAGGAGAGGCATGATGAGAGACTTGTAGAGTGTAGTTTTCGTTCTTCGAGAGAGGGCTCGACTTCTGAATTTCTTAGCTCAAAGTAACACCTGTTAGCAGGAGTGATCCTTCGAAATATCTCCAAGCTGACGTCATTACTGCTGTTAATGCTGGTACCAAGATAGACAAAGTCCCATACTACTTCAAAAGCGTAGTTGTCAAAAGTGACGTGGAGTCCAAGACGCCGGGACTCTTTGTTTGTTGACACTAGATACTTCGTCTTGCCCTAGTTCACCGTAAGACCCATCCGACGCGGCTCTCCTTCCAACTCTGAGAATGCTGCACTGACTGCTCGTGTGTTCATGCCGATTATGACAATATCGTCAGCATACGCTAACAGCATGACACTTTTGTTGAAGATAGTGCCAGTATGTCGTAGATCAGCAGCTCGTATTATTTTCTCCATAATAAGATTGAAGAAGTCGCACGGTAACGAATCACCTTGTCTGAAACCCCGTTCGGTATTAAACGGTGCAGAGAGGTCCTTCCCAATTTTCACTGCACAACGGGAGTTATGCAGTGTCATTCTACGAATTCGAATGAGCTGTGCAGGAATACCGAACTCAGACATTGTTGCGTAGAGGTAATCCCTTACCGGACTGCCGAAAGCGGCTATATAATCAACAAATAGATGGTGTGTGCCGATCTGTTTTTCTTGGGTCTTCTCCAGGATTTGGCGCAGTGTGAACATCTGGTCGAAGGTGGATTTACCAGGTCTGAAGACACACTGATAAGGGCCAATCAGGTTGCTGAGCATAGGCTTCAACCTTTCACACAGTACGCTCGATAGAACCTTGTATGTGATGCTCAGGAGACTTATTCCACGGTAGTTGGCGCAAATTGTGGGGTCTCCTTTTTTATGTACAGGACAGAGAACACTGAGCCTCCAATCATCAGGCATGCTTTCATCCGACCATATTCTGCTTATGAGCTGGTGCATGCAGGCAAGCAGCTCATCGCCTCCGGGTGGTGGAACATGAACACCATTATCTTTAATTGGGGTTATCGGGCAATCTCCTCCACTGGCGGAATTGTTCGTAGCATCGCCATTCAGTAACGTGGAGAAGTGTTCCCTCCATAGGCTCAGTACACTCTGAACATCTGTAACCAGATTCCCATTTCCATCACGACAAGAAGAGGCTCCGGGATTTAAACCTCCACTCAGGCGCTTGATCTTTTCGAAGAATTTTCGAGTCTCATTATTGTCGGTACACATCTCTATCTCCTCACATTCGCGTTTTTCCAACTCCCTCTTCTTGCGCCTGAAAAGACGTCTCTCTGCACTCCTTTTCTCTCTGTACCGCTCCTTAACAGCTCGCGTTGCGCCTTTACGCAGGGGTTTTCTGTAGGCGGCGTCTTTCTCTGCGGTAGCGTCGCGACACTCCTGATCATACCACTCATTCCTCAGAGGCCGGTAGTAACCGATTACCTCCTCGGCAGCAGTAGTCATGGAGTGGGATATATGTGTCCTCAAGTGGGGGAGTGTTCTGCATAAACAGATCCGATAGTCGAGTGGCAAATGCATCTGTTGTCTCTGGTGATCGCAGCTTACTGACGTCGAGCTTTCTCTGTGTGAGACTTCTCTTGTTATTTGCCACACATAAACGTGTGCGCACATTAGCTGCAACAAAGTAGTGATCCGAGTCGATGTTGGCACCACGGATGGATTTCACGTCCATCACACTGGAAGCATGCCTTCCGTCGATCACCACATGATCAATTTGATTTCTTGTACGTTGATCTGGAGACAGCCATGTCGCTTTGTGGATGTCGAGATGCTGGAATCTGGTACCACCAATTACTATGTTTCGTGTTGAGGCGAAGTCGATCAGCCTCATTCCGTTATCGGAGGTGTTCTGGTGGAGGCTGAATTTCCCGACAGTTGGACCAAAGGTACCTTCCTTGCCCACTCTGGCATTAAAGTCGCCAAGCACGATTTTAATATCGTGGCAGGGGAAGCGGTCATAAGCTTCTTCGAGGCGCTGAAAGAAGCTCTCCTTGGTCACATTGTCCTTCTCATCCGTCGGAGCGTGGGCACATATAAGGCTGATGTTGAAGAATTTTGCCTTGATGCGGATTGTGGCCAGCCGCTCATTCACAGGCGTGAAATGTGAGACAAGATGTCGTAGTCTCTTGCTGACCAAAAATCCACATCCTAATTCGTGCCTTTCAGCATGGCAACTGTAGTAAATATCACAGGACGCTCTTTTGGAGCAGCTCTGTCCCGTCCATGGCATTTCCTGGAGAGCGGTGATGTCAGCTCTGTATTTTTCGAGGACATCAACCAGCTGGATAGAGGCACCCTCCCTATAAAGGGACCGGACATTCCAGGTGCATATCCGTAAATCATGGTCCTTTTTTCGTTTGCGGGGGTCATTAACTAAAGCGGTAGTCCTTATCCGAAGCATATCTGTTTTTTTCTTTGGGGGGGTTTTTTATGTGGCGAGTCCCAAACCCAACGCACAACCTCTAACCCAGCGGGAGCCAGGAAGACGTTACCCGGTGGTCGCCACATGGGCCCCCATTAATAATAATGAAAGCGCCATCACATAGTAAGCAGAGCAAGCTATATGACTACCCCTCATTAACAACTAAAGGTATCATCACATAGCGCTCAGATCAAACTACATGACAGCCAGTGAGTTGACTTGCGATGAGTTCAACAAGGATTGCGCTAGCCCCACCCGGTTAAGGCAGTTATACACGTTACCTTGCGAAAAGACCACCAGACCACCAACACTTACATCAAATGTAAGTAGATTTTGATAATCTAATTATCATAGGTAAGTAAATTTGATGCGTATTTGAACCAGCCAATGTATATGTGCTGTTGCTTACGTATATAAGCAAAACAAAGATAATGATATAAAAGTGAGTGTGTCCCGTATTTGTTGGTAAGAATTGCAATAAGTATGTTTGCTGCAACATACCGATTTATCTGTTTTTGCTTACAGATAGTTAAGCCAGGATATGTAAGCGTAATGGAATAATATGCACGAATATTCAATATTGTTTTACCAAACACATGTGATCAATGTTTTGTCTATTTCGATTATATGTGTTTTTATTATTGGGAAGTAACAAAAAGTACTTTTCCGTAGAGAAATGTGTATGAACGAAGTTTGGTAAGTATTGAAGTACGAAATAGTCGATATCAATAATGAACAGAAGCGATATATGAAAAAAGAGAGGATAATCAATGTATACGTGGTACAGCAAGAAAATGACTTTCTCTGTGGGGTGAAAAACAAAACAACAATAACGCAGTTTACTATTATATACTTTATTTTGTAAGTTTGGGTCAATAACCACAAACGGAATTTATGTAATGTGTCTTCATATACAAAAAATAAATATGTGGCACTTAAAGCCCCAAAGGGCTCATTGGCCGAGCTTCTCTTCCATTACTGTTGTGCGTTTTAAATTTTGGACAGTATTAGATTATTTTAGCCGGTTCCGAACGGCAGAACACTTGTGACATCACTTTTCCTGAGCTTTGTCACAGAGTTCTTTTTAGAAGCTTTTTCATGGCAAGTTGTTACTGTCGGAAGAATTGCCAATTGCTTGCCGACAGGTGGGTACCGTTCGAAAGAAAAATCTTTTCGATATTAAATTTGTTATGCATCAGCCCGGTATTGAACCACGACCTAGAGATCAGAAGGCGAACACACTAACCACTGAGCTACGGCACCTACATATACACGTATACGTTATATGTAGAGATATGCATGTAATGTAAATTTGAATTAACATTATATTGCCGTAGGGAAAAATATAATAAGAAATTATACGACTGTAAGTCAAA